>JADRCH010007585.1:296985-339577 GCA_019843965.1 Rhynchomys soricoides
CAACAGGCCTCTCCATATACAAGTAGCTCAGAGAGAAAGCTACCCGCCCACTTGTGCTGAGGAGCCAGCAACAGGAGGACTCCAGACTCAGGGTCTGAAGAACAGCTGGAAGAGAGAACTGGTCTCCCAGGAATATTGACATCTGAGCTTGAAGGAAAGACAAGCCACAGTCAGAGAGAGAAAGACCAGCTAACACCAGAGATAACCAGATGGCGAAAAGCAAGGGCAAGAACACAAGGAACAGTAACCAAGACTACTTGGCTTCAGCTGAACCCAGCTCTCCCACCACAGCCAGCCCTGGATACCCCGACACACCAGAAAAGGAAGACTCAGACTTAAAATCACTTATCAAGAGGATGATAGAAGATTTTAAGAAGGAAATAAATAACTCCCTTAAAGAAATACAAGAGAACACAGGTAAACAACTGGAAGCCCTTAAAGAGGACACACAAATATCCCTTGAAGAATTATAGGAAAACACAATCAAACAGGCAGAAATACAGGAAAATACAATCAATCAAATGAACAAAACCATTCATGAAGTAAAAACAGAAATAGAAACAATAAAGAAATCACAAAGGGAGACAACCCTGGAATTAGAGATCATAGGAAAGAAATCAGGAGTCATAGATGCAAGCATCACCAACAGAATACAAGAGATGGAAGAGAGAATCTCAGGTGCAGAAGATACCATAGAAAACATGGACACAGCAGTCAAAGAAAACACAAAATGCAAAAAGCTCCCAAACCAAAACATCCAAGATATCCAGGATGCAATGAGAAGACAGAACCTGAGGATAATAGGTATAGAAGAGAGTGAAGACTCCCAACTTAAAGGACCAGTAAATATCTTCAACAAAATTATAGAAGAAAACTTCCCTAACCTAAAGAAAGAGATGAACATAAATATACAAGAAGCATACAGAACTCCAAATAGACTGGACCAGAAAATAAATTCCTCCCGTCACATTATAGTCAAAACACCAAATACACAAAACAAGGAAAGAATATTGAAAGCAGTAAGGGAAAAGGGCAAGTAACATATAAAGGCAGACCTATCAGAATTACACCAGACTTCTCACCAGAGACTATGAAAGCTAGAAGATCCTGGGCAGAGCTCATACAGACTCTAAAAGAACACAAATGACAGCCCAGGCTGCTCTACCCAGCAAAACTCTCAATAATCATAGAGGGTGAAACCAAAATATTCTACGACAAATCCAAATTTGCACAGTATGTTTCCACAAACCCAGCCCTACAAAGAATAATACATGGGAAATGCCAATGCAAAGAGGGAAACTACACTCAAGAAAAAGAAAGAAAGTAATCTTTCAACAAACTCAAAAGAAGATAGCCACACAAACAATATAAACAACATTAAAAATAACAGGAAATAACAATCACTATTCTTTAATATCTCTTAACGTCAATGGTCTCAACTCCCCAATAAAAAGACATAGACTGACAGACTGGATCCATAAACAGGACCCAGCATTTTGCTGCATCCAGGAAATGCACCTCCTGTATTAAAGACAAACACTACCTCAGAGTAAAGGGCTGGAAAAGGATTTTCCAAGCAAATGGCCCCAAGAAACAGGCTGGAGGAGCCATTCTAATATCGGATAAAATTGACTTTCAAACAAATTTCATCAAAAAGGATGAGGAAGGACACTTCTTACTCATCAAAGGAAAAATCTACCAAGAAGAACTCTCAGTTCTGAACATCTATGCCCCAAATGCAAGAGCTCCCACTTTCATAAAAAAAAAAACTCCACTAAAGCCCAAAGCACACATTGCACCTCACACAATAATAGTGGGAGACTTCAACACCCCACTATCAACAATGGACAGATCTTGGAAACATAAACTAAACAGAGACACAGTGAAACTAACAGATGCTATGAAACAAATGGGTTTAACAGATATCTATAGAACATTTCATCCTGCATCAAAAGAATATACCTTCTTCTCAGCACCTCATGGTACATTCTCCAACACTGATCATATAATTGGTCACAGAACAAACCTCAACAGATATAAGAAGATTGAAATAATCCCATGCCTCCTATCAGATCACTATGGATTAGGTTGGTCTTCAATGGCAACAACAACAACAGAAAGCCCACATACATATAGAAGCTGAACAATGCACTGCTTAATGATAAGTTGGTCAAGGAAGCAATAAAGAAGGAAATTAAAGACTTCCTAGAATTCAATGGAAATGAAAGTACAACTTACCCAAACCTATGGGACACAATGTAAGAAGTGTTAAGAGGAAAACTCATAGCTCTGAATGCCTCCAAAAAGAAACTGGAGGGAGCATACACTAACAGCTTAACAGCACATCTGAAAGTTCTAGTACAAAAAGAAGCTAATACACCCAAGAGGAGTAGAAGGCAAGAAATAATCAAATTAAGGGCTGAATCAACCAAGTGGAAACTAAAAGAACTATACAAAGAATCAACAAAACCAAGAGCTGGTTCTTTGAGAAAATCAACAAGATAGATAAACCCTTAGCCAGACTAACCAGAGGGCACAGAGACAGTATCCAAATTAACAAAATTAGAAATGAAAACGGAGATATAACAACAGACTCTGAAGAAATGAAAAAAAACATCAGATCCTACTACAAAAGCCTATATGCAACAAATTTGGAAAATCTGGAGGAAATGGACAAGTTTCTAGACAGATACCAATTACCAAAGTCAAATCAGGATCAGATAAACCATCTAAACAGTCCCATAACTCATAAAGAAATAGAAGCAGTCATTAAAAGTCTCCCAACCAAAAAAAGCCCAGGACCAGATGGGTCCAGTGCAGAATTCTATCAGACCTTCAAAGAAGACCTAATATCAATACTCTTCAAGCTATTTCATAAAATAGAAACAGAAGGAACACTACCTAATTCAGTCTATGAGGCCACAGTTACACTGATACCAAAGCCCCACAAAGACCCAACAATAAAAGAAAACTTCAGACCAATTTCCCTTATGAATATCGATGCAAAAATACTCAATAAAATTCTTGCAAACCGAATCCAAGAACACATCAAGACAATCATTCACCATGATCAAGTAGGCTTCATCTCAGGGATGCAGGGATGGTTCAATATCCGGAAATCCATTAATGTAATCCACTATATAAACAAACTCAAAGAAAAAAACCACATGGTCATCTCGTTAGATGCTGAAAAAGCATTTGACAAAATTCAACATCCCTTCATGATAAATGTCTTGGAAAGATCAAGAATTCAAGGAGCATACCTAAACTTAGTAAAAGCAATATACAGCAAACCATTGGCCAACATCAAACTAAATGGAGAGAAACTTGAAGCAATCCCACTAAAATCAGGGACTAGACAAGGCTGCCCTCTCTCTCCCTATCTATTCAACATAGTACTTGAAGTTCTAGCTAGAGCAATCAGGCAACAAAAGGAAATCAAACAGATACAAATTAGAAAGGAAGAAATCAAAATATCACTATTTGCAGATGATATGATGGTATACTTAAGTGACCCGAAAAACTCCACCAGTGATCTGCTACAGCTGATAAACAACTTCAGCAAAGTGGCTGGATACAAAATTAACTCAAGCAAATCAGTAGCCTTCCTATATTCAAAGGATAAACAAGCTGAGAAAGGAATTAGGGAAATGACACCATTCACAATAGTCACTAACAATATAAAATATCTTGGTGTGACTCTAACCAAACAAGTGAAAGATCTGTATGACAAGAACTTCAAGTCTGTGAAGAGAGAAATTGAAGAAGACCTCAGAAGATGGAAAGATCTCCCATGCTCATGGATAGGCAGGATTAACATAGTTAAAATGGCCATCCTGCAGAAAGCAATATACAGATTCAATGCTATCCCCATCAAAATCCCAACTCAATTCTTTGTAGACCTAGAAAGAGCAATTCTCAAATTCATATGGAATAACAAAAAACCCAAGATAGCAAAAACTATCCTCAACAATAAGAGGTCTTCTGGGGGAATCAGCCTCCCTCACCTCAAGCTGTACTACAGAGCAGTAGTGATACAAACTGCATGGTATTGGTACAGTGACAGGCAGGTTGATCAATGGAATAGAATCGAAGACCCAGAAATGAATCCACACACGTATGGTCACTTGATCTTCAACAAAGGAGCTAAAACCATTCAGTGGAAAAAAGACAGCATCTTCAACAATTGGTGCTGGATCAACTGGCAGTCTACATGTAGAAGATTGCGAATTGATCCATTCCTATCTCCCTGCACAAAGCTCAAGTCCAAGTGGATCATGGACCTTCACATAAACCAGATACACTGAATCTAATAGAAGAAAAAGTAGGGAAGAGTCTTGATCACTTGGGCACATCATTCTGAGCAAGGTAACGCAGTCACAAAAGAATGAACATGGTGTGTACTCACTGTTAAGTGGTTATTAGCCTAAAAGTTTGAAATACCCAAGAGTCACTTTGCAGGAACAGTAGTACTGAGTACGAGGTCCCAGATGGAGGGCTTGGAGAAAGGACTAAAGGAGCTGAGGGAGTGTGCAGCCCCAGGGAGGTAGCAACACTGGCAACTGGCCTGACCCCCCATACTTCTGGAGACTGATTTACCAGCTAAAGAATACACATGGAGGGACCCATAGTGCTGGCCACAAAGACTGCAGAGGAGGGTCTTGTTACCCGTCAGGGGGAGGAGAGGCCCTTGGGCCTGAGGGTGCTATATCCTCCAGTATAGGAGAATGTCAAGGAGGGAAGACAAGAGTGGGTGGGGGGTGGGGAGGTATGTTGGAGAATATCCCCATAGAGGCAGGGTGAGGGTGGAGGGAGTGGGGAGGTTCCAAAGGGGAGATCTGGAAATGGGGAAACATTTGAAATGTAAATAAAATATGAAAATAAAAAAAAAAGAGAAAGAAAAGAGGGGACTAAAATTCTCAGTATCTAACAAAGTATTGTGCGTACACACTTTCCTAACATTTCTACATATGATCTAAACTTTCTCTAGAAAAACCACAAGAACCACAACTTTCAATACCCTCATGGCACAGATATGAAAAATTACTTTCCCAAGATCATATGCAAGCAATAAGTTCCTTAGCTAAGATATAATTAAGACCCCCACCACTCATCCACACTTTGGTTCTTAAATTCAAATTGCTTTGCAGAAGAGTGCATGAGATTTTTTTAGGCACATTAATTCCTATAATATGTAATTTCTATTGTTTGTGATAACTGAGCAGAGACTACCTGGCCATTTTCCAGAGGAGAAAACTGAAGAAATGTAGCTTGTTTAAAGTTATATACATATTTGACCACAGACTCCTTACTCATGAAATAATCCCTTCCTTTTATGGTTTTATTCCACTTATTAGAGGGGAAAACAAGTCAGCCTTCAACCTTTCAATGCTGACTATCTTTCTTTGACTACCAGCAAATGAATCCAGACATGAAAAGTACCCAGCAGTGTCCAGTCAATAACTGATGGACACTCAGCAGACAACCTCCTTGCCTCTGCTCCTAGGCAGCTCTCTGTGCAAGCTATCCATCAAGGCTTCCCTCTGTCCCCCAAGTTGAGCAGGTCAGCCAGGGTGGCCCTTGTTAACAATAATAGATGAGGTTACAGGGTGAAATTTAGATCAGTAAGTGAGAAGGGTGTGTTCTACAGTCATAGCAGCATGGCAGTGGCAGAGACAAAAGCTCGGAGACAGGGTCAAATAGAGGTGACTAATGTTAAAAAGCATACTTCCATTAAAAGTCTACAGCAACAATACCAGTGCAGTTGGAAGTTGCCTACTGTCTAGCACAGCCTGGCCCATGGGTACAGTAGTTGGGGTAGAGTGATATCAGCCATGAATATACTTGTCTAAAATGCTGAAAGCAGATCCTAGAAGAAGGAAAGTATTGCTCACCAAAACTCAGTACCTGTATGACAGAGTATGGAAGCAAGCATGTGCTGCTGGCAAATCATACAGCTCTTACTTAACAGACTGGATCTCTCTCTTTTTTGATACTTTATTTACATTTCAAATGTTTCCCCTTTCCAGATCTCCCCTTTGGAAACCCCTTATCCCATCCCCCTCCCTCTGCCTCTATGAGGATATTCCCCCACTCACCCACTCCCATCTTCCCTCCCTGGCATTCCCCCTATACTGGGGCATCTAACACCCTCAGGCCTAAGGGCCTCTCCTTCCGCTGATGGCCAACAAGGCCTTCCTCTGCCACATATGTGGCCATCACCATGGGACCCTCCATATGCATTCTTTGGTTGGAGGTCCAGTGTCTGGGAGCACCGGGGGACCTGACCAGTTGACACTGTTGCTCCCTCACCATGGAGCTGCTAGACTAGATCTCTTTAGTGACTCCAACATTCCAATTTTCTTCTTTTCTAGACTTTCCTATTAGCTTCCCTCTCATCAACATGGAAATACAGACAGTGAGAACAAACATCTGAGTATAGGAAGAAAGGAAATGCAGTGATTGTCTTAAATGAAAAAAAAAAAAAACCCAAGTGAAAGGACACTCAGATGGGAAAGCATGGGAAACTATCCAGAATGCTTCTCGAGAATGGACTGAATCACTATGCTTAAAATGGAAGAAAATAGAAGGGTTGAAAATAAAAAATATCACAGAGGCCTAGCAACCTAGAAATACCTGCTCATAACAGCAGAACATGGTTCTGCTTTTCACTGCAGTCAAACTACCTTGGGGCTTATTGCTATAACACTGATATTCAAGGTAATTTTATACACATTTTCCATCTCTTTCCTTTGCTGGCTACTTTACAGTCACCTGTCCCTGGTTATACCTGTAGCATCTGTTAAGGATCCTTGGTAAGAATCTAAGAACATCTAAGCTCTAAGACAAGACATGTTTTTTGGGTAGGTAAGGAGAAATAGAAAAGCCTAGGACTGTCTGTGGCTATGTTTTCTGCCCAGTTCAGTGGATTTCCCTCATAGAGGCTCTGTATGTCAATGCAAACTTTTGTGCCATAAGATATAGCCCGGATATTCCATTTCTTATCTTTCTGAGTCTCCTAAACAAGCCCCTCAATAAAGGTCTGAAACTCACAATCTCAGTGATCCAGTTTACATAGGTAACAACAAAACAGTGGATTTTTTAAAAATTTTGTTCCACTAACCTGCTTATACATACTCGAAGATCAACTTCTGCTAGTCACAGATGACAGCACAGATGGGAAAATTAACACTCATGTGGAAAAGCACTCCAGGACTCTGGTACTTTCTTTCTCAAATACTGCACCTGAAGGACAGCTACTACAGAGTGGGAGGCAGGAGTTGACAACTGAGGTGACTCTGCTCACAGGCAGTGAGAGTCAGGCCATTGCAGTAGTCAAAAGGCATCCGTGTTTCCAAGACTACATGCAGGGATTGACCAGAATACATGGACAGAAAGAGAAGGAAAAAATGTTATGAAATTAACATCACAGCTTTGGAAAATATATGGTGGGAAATAAATGGTAGGAAAAAGATGAACAAATGAAGTAAGTCCTGCTCTTTGGGATAATCGAGTACAGAACGGTGATAGGCAGGTCAGAGAGATAGCTTAGTCATTAAATCACTTGCCATGTAGTCATGACGACTGGAGATTAGAGACCAAGAATTCATACAAGAGATAGTCAGTTGTGGCAGTCAATGTATTACTCCCATGCTCAGAAGGCAGACACAGGGGATCTCCAGAGCAAGCTGGCTAGATAAACTCACAATGTTGGAAAGATCTGGATTCAGCAAGAGACCATGTCTCAATATTTAAGGTGGACAGCCATCAAGGAAAAAGACTCCATACACAAGCCTCATACACATAAACACCCAAACACATACAAATGTTCATGGGCACATACCCAGGCACACGTGAACACACACACACACACACACACACACACACACACACAAGCACACGCACACACACCATATACATGTGAGGAAAGAATTTTTTTAAAATGTTGAAAGAAGATTAAAGACAAACTAGGTTGCCCAAAGGCTACCCTCAGCAGACATACACTCACCACAGTGGATCATCCCGCTGCAACTGTTGTTTGCTAATCTTTGGTAATATGATAGCAACACACTGTAGAAGCTTGAGATATTCTCCAAGTTCTGACACTAATTCAGTATATGGCTTGGAGCAAATGAATCCATGAAGTTTTTTCATGAGTTAGGATGCTTTAGCCTCTCATTCCAACTTATTACTTCCAGACACAATGGCAAAATTACATGTGCTATGCTTTGAGTTTTCAGTTGAAATCAACTAAAATTATAAAAATATACACTCATAACTTAAAATCAATATAGAACCAGAAATAAAATAAGCATTAAATAATAATAGAAACATAAGAAGCCGAGTGAGTATAGAGGTGGCTGCTTTTTACTAGGAACATTTGCTAGTGCTAGCCCATTAGAATCTTCATGGTCAAGTGGGCCTTATGGTCCATGATTACAGAAATGAAGGCCTGGAAAAGAATTAAAGGTGAGATATCTGGTAGAAAACACTCCCCACACGGAGCTAAGTCTCCAGTTGTATTTGGAGAATAAGAGTGAGCCACACATCAACTTCATAGAATTGTACCCTGGGTTTAAACAGTTCAAGAAAATACATTGTAAGCATGTAAGATGGCTCTGTAACAGGAATACTGCAGCTACAGCCAAGTGGCCAAAGCAAACAGGTCTCTCTCTCTCTCTCTCTCTCTCTCTCTCTCTCTCTCTCTCTCTCTCTCTCTCTCCCCTCCCTCACTCCCTTCCCCCTCCTCTGTCTCTCTGTCTCCACTTCTTTCCCACTGAAGAAAGAAAGAGATCTATGGTGCAATCTAAGTTACTTCTACAAGTAGTTTTCAAATACAAAGACAGCTAGATGCAAGAAGAAATACTCCCAGCTACCCTAAGAAAAAGCAAAGAACAGAAACTGACCCATAGAAACTTCCAGTGGTGGAAACATCAGGGACAGATTATAAATGTATGCTTGCTATGTTTAGAAAGTAGACTTAGAATACCTTAAGGTCTGACAGGGTAAAGTCAGATTTTCAAACTATGTCATCCTCTGCTTTAAGCTTTTAACACTGTTTAATTGACATATAATAGTTACATAGTAAGGAGGTACAGTGTGAAGATTATATACATGTATAAAATGTGTACTTATCAAGCAAGGGCAATGACTATTTTTATGTTTCAATTTCTCCTTTCCAGTTGGTTTGAGATATATAATAATAGATTTTAATTCTTCAAAACACACTGATCTTTATTCCCATTTCATTGTGAAAGGAGTGTGGGCTGGTTGGAGTAGCTATCCACATTGGCCTCAAAAGCAGTCATGATTGACTTTAAAAAAAAAAAAGAAAGAGACTTAAAAGAAATAAACAAATGAAATATTTTCTCTGTGGTACAGTTTGTTAAAACCTAGGAAGTAAGAGGCTGAGAGTGGCAGCCTGGGAGTCCTCAGGGGATTCATCAGAGCCTGGGCAAGGACAAGAACTACCCCACCAGCCGTGGCAGATTGATTGTTACTGTCCCTTACCATCCAGTTATTTTCCTTTTGGAAAATTACTATTATACTATATAATATATGTTCACCACACATAAACTTGTTCTCTGTCTTGTTCCAGTTTTGAGAAACAGCACAAATGAATAAGTATAGGCAGAAGAACTTCCTTTCTGGCTATGCAATATCTGTGTAGCAGACCAGGGTTCCGCATTGCAAGCACCCTGTGCTTGATTTAATGCTCTGCTCTCACTACCTTGAGAATCCTTTGTGTTATTCACTGAAGAGAATGATGCAGCCCATAGCTGGAGGGGAAATCAGACAGTAGCAAAAGGTGAAAATAAGGTCAATGACCACTCACTGAGTTTTGCCAAGCTAATGGCTCATGAAGATTCCAAGCCTGAGACTAAATGAAGATTCAGGGACATTATATTAGGCTCATGAATAGAGTGATGATAGATGTACCAGGGCATGATTCAGGAATTAAATGAGAATGTTTATAATAATATCATACATCTATCCACTAGCTCTTATATGCCAGGTATTAGGGTAAGCCCTTTACATATATTGTAATTATGTTATTGTATATTGTCTAACTACTTAAGAGCAGGCCTGTATTGAATGAAGTGGGAAAAAATAAAGTCATCTTTTGGGGGTGAAGGGGCTACTCTCCTAGTTGTATAGAACCATATTAAAGAACTAGTAATACAACTGAAAATGGCTGGTCTGAGCAATGCTCCAACTTGAGCTCATGGAAGAGGTTTGCATTGAGTTGGAGTGGTCAAAGAACATTTCGTGAAGAAACTGACACTTGGAAGGGTCTTAAAAGAACAGGAGGTACTTGAAGCAGGAGCCCAAGGAAGAATGGTATGGGAGTAGAAACAAGTGTAAGATATGAAGCAGAACGGCCGTACTGAAGCAGACAGTACATACTGGGGGGAATGTGGGACAAGTGACCAGAGCTTTAAGAAAAAGGAGAATGTGGAAGGAAGGCCTCCAATGTCAGAAGGTAGATATTGGTATTAGGGAAAAGCAGCAAAGGTTTTGGGCAAAGGAGTATGTTCTGTGATGAAGGGGTATTTGACCAAGCTAAACCAGTTTAACAAGACAGTGAGCCTTGAGTTAAGGGAATGACTCTGAGCTCCGCAAGGAACACTAAATTTAAGTCTCGGAAGGTAGCCTCTTAGGGCTAATATCCAAAAGGGCAAAGTGTTTCCTCAGTCCTCTTGTCTTCTCAGCCCTTAACAGCAAGAGCCTGTCTGGACCTCAGATCCTGCCTCAGTGCCTACGCAAACACTAATAAGTGCCAAAAATGTTACCATGGAAACCCCTGCTTCATCTCTCTAAGAGTGCTCTGCAGCCCTGAGGCTTTCTGCTTCAGGAAGCTTTTAGCAAATATTTGAAGAAAGCATACATGTAGAAGTGACTGGTTAGGTGGGGGCTGGAAGACAGAGGCTACATACACCACAGCACAAGAGCTGCTGAAGAACCCACTCAGCTGTGGGGATGAGTGGGAACCATTTTTGCCTTTTAAAGCCACAGTGACTTAAATTAACAGGGTGATCTCGTTTTTCCATCTAGTACCACTGGGTTAGACACCCAGAGCCTGATAGTGTCAATTTCATAAGCCTACAAACCTCCAAGAACAATTCAAGGGACCACTACTGTCATTGTGGACTCTTCTCTGGTCCAGGTTAGAAGGAAAAAAAAATCTAGTAGAATCACAATAGGGCTGAGTTGCATAGAGAAAAGCATCCATAATGACTAGAAAAAAAAAATTGTCATTTACTCTGTGCAGAGCACTCTTCTAGAAATGTTACAAGGATTTCCTCGCTGAGTTCTTGCACTCTCCTGCATGATTGGACCTCTGAGTTATAAGAGGCTAAGCAGTTACTCAGATGCCCAGGAAATAGGTGGGAGCATGAACCATGATTTGTCACGGGTTCTGAAATACTTTGTCATACCACTTTCCCCATTTTCCCTTAATAACAGTGTAACTGTGAAATATTATGTGCCTTGAAATGTGCAGAAATGTATGTATACATTTTAAGTAGTTATATGTGTCTGTTTCTCATAATTAATCTCTAATAAAAATGATAATGATGATTAAGACTTAATATTTGATGAGCACTTAGCTTTCATCTAAGAGTGTTATGTTTTCTACATTCTATCTTATATAATTATATAATTTTATATAACTTCCACAAACATCTATAGAATCTTGGACACTCATTTTCATTTCCAATTAAATAAAATGAAAATTAAGGTTAGGTAGGGTTAAGTAATTTTACCCATCAGCACATGACTGAATAGACATGAACTCAGGTCTCTGATTCCAAGGCCATATGTGCAGTTGCTCAGCCACAATATCTCTAGTCCTAATTCAAGTCTTGTAGAGTGTGAAAACCTCTACCACCACCCCACTGCTTGGATGGTATCCAAAGATAGTACTTAGTTATATCCACTTTTCTTAGGGATGCTAAATGCCCCTGAGGGAACTAAGAGTCCAAACCTTCTATGATATATATGGACAGTCCCTGGATACTCAGGGTCAATAGGCAGACAAAAAACAAAACCCTAGGAATTGTGATGTTCATAGCACCCCTCCTTAGCTGAAAAGAGCCTCTACAAACCTAACTATTCTGGGGATATTCATTCACCTATATGCTCACATTTGGTTTTTTGGCTTGGATTGTAATTCTGTTTAGGGATAGGAATAATGCCACACCATCTCCAATCATCCAGGAAGCTCCTTCTGCACGAACTACAGTAGTCTAGCCCGGTTCACCAAGCAAGAAATTATTTCTGCCTTAGTTCTCACAGCCCTTTGTCTGCATGGTCTCTTAAAGCATCAGCCTGGTCTATTGAGCTTAAACTAACTCCAGCACTTTCTCTCATGGACCATTGCTGAGCAACCTCACCTGGAGGCAGAGTTTCCAGGTCTTTATCGGGAGTGACAGGTAGAGAGTGGATGAATGGATGCTGTTTGCTGACCAAGAGGCTAAAGTTAAATGGCAGATTCAGGTGAGACTATGTGAGATGTAAGTCTGACAAGTGACAGCATCTGTTTTAGGGCATAACTCCCTTTATTTAATAACAACAAACACCTCACATATGGGGAGAATATGAATCAGGAAGTGACATCTGATGCATTAATCAAAGTGACTCCAAAAGCCATGTATCACTCACATGTGTCCAGTATCTGATGAGTAAACCCAGATTTCAAAATAACAGCTGCTTTTGGAGCAGGGGATGCTTGATTTTTACACCTGTGAATTTTGTGGATAGGTGTGAAAATCTCACCAAAGATGCCAACGTGAAAATGAGATCGGGCACAACACTCCCACCACAAAGTTCTGACTTAACCTTGGTTATCCCCAAGGTTTGTATGGCTGCCACTGATTTGTGATCAGGAGGCAATGACAACATCTATCTTATCTACTCCTTTATTGATTCTTGAATATATTCAATACCACTGACTACTGCTAATGTTCCAGGAGTGAAAGGAAACTCTCTACTACCCCTTAGAGCACAGCTTTCTGTTGTTTTTAATGAGCTCTCACTTTTACCTGCTTTGTTTTTTTATAAAGAAGTCTTATTTTGTGCTTTATATATGTCAGATACTCGTTAAAGTAAAAAACAATCTATTTCATCTTCATAGCAACTCTGTGATGTAGCCAGTATGTTAACCTTTATGTTATAGAGGAGGAAGCTGAGTGCCAGAGAAGCTGAAATATTTGCCTTGGATTGTACAATTAGTAAATGTCAAAGGGAGGATTCTTGTCTGGGCAATGTGGATTCCAACTCCATGCACTTGACCACTTGCAGTATGAAAGGTGCATTTTATTGAACTGAGACCTGGCAGTTTCCTTGAAGCTTGCACCTTACTGATCTTAGTTCTTCTTTTTCCTGATGTCCCATAGGTGATGAACTTAATCTCAATAAGACTTCTTCTTCTCCCCCTGCTTTTTAAAGTTAGCATATAAAGTAATGGGTTTGCCTTTTAAAATAGTTTTGTGCATATGACATGTGTGCATGTGTTTATGTATGAATAGTGTTCGTGTCTGTGAAAGCTGATATGCACATACCATGTGTGCCCAGGTCAAAGTACAACCTTGAGTGTAGTTACTCTACCTTATTTAAGAGAGAGTCCCTTATTGTTTGCCACCGAGGTCTGGGATTATGGATGCGAGCTACCAAATCCAGGATTATGTAGGTTCTCGACTGGGCAGTGGAACTCACTAAGCCTTTCCACCAACTCAAAGTAGTAGATTTATTATGGTCCTTTATACACCAGCCTTTATATTCTCTTCTTTTTCATCTCTCTGTTCCATTGCCTTTCCCTGTCCTTTAAAGAGTTCCCCTCTTCTTCCTCACATAATTTGTCATTCTTCCAGAAAGGTCTTTTCCAAGCTTGATTTATGGCAGCTTTGTAGGCTAGGATTCTTTCTACTGTAATCATGGTGGGTAGTACTTCACCTGAGGAGAACAGAATATGATGTGGCACTTATCATGGTCAGACCTACAGAAAAAGAAGACCTCTTTCAAGTTACAAAGGACTTGATGATAAAGCTGAATTGGTATCTATGTGTTGGACTCTTACATGTGATGCATTTTATCCCTAGTTCTAGACGATCCCCGAATTTGTTTCCTGCCTACAGTTCATCATTTACCACTCTTGATAATAACTATAGCTACTTTCCCTGAGTGTATCCTTGTTCTGAGTCTGATTCTTTGTAAACATTCTCTTACTCAATGAACAAAAGATACACAGAATTTCTAAAAGAGAAACTAGATATGACTAATAAATGTGTACAAAGCTGATGGAATGGTTAGATACAAATTTTGCACATCTAATGAACAAGAGTGTCCTTTAAAAATCACAAAACCCAGTGCTTTCAAGGCATTTTGAGGTGGAGAGTCTCATATACATTTACTCTAAACTTAATAAAGTTTTTATGAAGAATTTTGGTAGAAAGCATAATTGGCTTATAACACATGTGTAGCACTTAACATATAATGATTGGTTACTTTTGATCAATCTCATGTAAGAAAGAAGCTACAAACTAGGTTATAAGACCTAACTATTTAGTACATAGTCTTGGTTTGGGGCCGTTGAACTCATCCTCACATATATCTTGGTGTCTCAAATGGATGGGGCTTTGTGTTCAGTGTCCCTCCGTTAGCAACCCCTGGTACAATGCATGTGTTCAAGAAGATGTTGCCTAGAGAATGATGAACTATAGAGTGTAGTCACACACTGAGATAAAAGCTCTGTGTTCTGCACCTTATAGATCACTGGGTCTTCTGTGCTCCAATGACTGGTTTTTTGGCTTTGTAGAAATTATTGACTCTCCTGACCTCTAAACATGAGCCAGTGTTATAACATCTCAAAATGATTTTAGGACTGGATTTAAGGCTCTGCCAAATTTAAACCGTGTGGCCTTGGGAAAGCCATTTCAACTTTCTCTTCAAACCTAAATTTTCCCACCAATTTAACTATTCTCCCAACGGCTAAGGCAAAGATGGAATGAGATGCTATATGGGAATGATGTAACATGGTCTCTAACATAGACAAGCAATAGCAATTGAGAGGGACAAAAACATAATACTTTGTACTTTCACAGCATTTTACATTCTATTTTTAAAGCACTTTCTTTCTATTCCCTTTCTCTCTCTAGGAAAACCTGAAAACACCCAGATAATAATGTCTCATAACCGTGACCACAGCCTCTGCCTGCTGGCACACCACACCGCTTTCACTCCGCTCTCATGCCAGGCCTCATTCAGTCCCCAGCATGGCGTCAGCTACCCATAGTAAAGAACAACAGGTGGTTCAGAAAAACCCAGCCAAGTGCTTATAACTCCCTGTGGGCATCACAGTGGTTATTAAGTGGTGAATCAACCAAGGCTTAGAGATTTGGGTGAGTCCCTGCAGAGCATAACAACTGAAATAAGAGGCAGAATCCTTGATCCATATAGACCACAACTACCTTCATTAACGTAACATCTGTGCAGGTTTCTGGATGTGATCTGAACTCAGATGAGCCTCTTCAAAGTCTATGTGGTCAAGACGAGGCAGATAGTTCTATTTCTATTGAAAAGGTGGTGAGGCTGTACTGGTTGGGTTTATTCACTTTGACACAAAGCTAGATGTATCTGGAAAGTGGAAGTCTAAATTTAGAAACTGCCTCCATAAGACTATCAGGTAAGTCTGTGGGGTATTGCCTTAATTAGTGATTGATGTGAGAGCACTTAGGTCACTTTAAGTGGTACCACCCTTAGGCGGGTGATCCTGAATGATATAAAAAAGTAGGCTGGGCAAGCCATGGAGAGCAAGCCAAGTAAACAACTTTCCTCCATGGCCTCTTCTCCAGTTCCTGATTCCAGGTCCCTGCAATGAGCTCATACCTTAACTTTCCTCAGTGCTGTGTGACTTGGAATATGTAAGCCAAAGAAACCATTTTTTCTTCAAGTTGCTTTTGGTTATGGTTTTTATCACCTCACTAGAAACCTAATAAGGATTGAAGCTTAGAGTAAGAAAGATATGCCCCAAATCCTATAGCTAGCAGAAGAGAAGAAATTAGGATCTATGTCTTTTTGTTATTAGTCAAGAATTCATTCCACCATCATGCAGGTCCCAGTCAAGATCATTTTTGAGTGGATGAAGCATCTCAGATAGAATACAGAAGTTGTCAATAGGACAAGACTACATGAACCCATCATAGCTTACTTGCCTTAACTTGAGAAATGACCCCAAGGAATGAAAACAGCAACCACAATAAAGTAATAATTGAACTGTCTAAAAGAGATCAGCCAAAGTAGCTTATGTAAAAGCTAAATTTTATATGTTGTCCAAAAAGGAGGAGTGGAAACATGATACCAATGTGTCCATTGAAGCAGTCAGCTGCAGTCTCCTGCTTATGTAAGGTGACTCCTCTATGCTCTCCAGTTCACTTAAAAAATTCTCCTCTGGACCTTTTTCCTTTTCAATTTGTTTCTTTCTCTACGAGTTCCGTGTGTGTGTGTGTGTGTGTGTGTGTGTGTGTGTGTGTGTGTGTATTCCTTCTCTTTGGGCATAGTTTACCTCACCAAGTATATTACTATGATGGTCTCTGAGCAAAAACTCTATCCATCAATTTCACTTTCTAGCTGCCATCCCCAAGGAGAATAAAATGGAAAAAGAAATGAAATATCAAATGGGAAAGTGAAATTTACTCATGTACAAACACTTGTGTGCTTGTGGGTGTGGTAGTGGGAGGAAAAAAACTAGAAATTTGAGGCTGGGGAGCACACTGCTGCCATGACTACAGTGCAGTGGTCTCTAATGTGCATGAGATAATGTCCCTTCATGTAATTCCAAAATAGCAACAAAATTAACACTTCATTGTGTGCCAATCTGCTAAATGTTTGATACCATTATTTTATTCATTTCTCATTACCCTGAGAGCTATGTCTTATCATTACTAGCCATAGGGATGCTTGGCATGGTCTATTAACTGTCCTAACGTCATTAGTGTCAGAGCTCGACCTGAACCTATGCATCCGGAGCCAGATCGGGAGACCTGAACTATTATTAGCCTCCATTCGGAATGGATGCAGGGAATGGGGAAAAGAAGAGAGACTTACTAGAATTTCTTCAGATCACCTTCAGGTATTTTTATTTCGGCTCATCTTTTATAGTAGTTATCACTAGTACTCATCTAAAGTCAAGAAAGAGAAAGTGAAGAAAATTGCTCAAGCTTCCACTACTAGATTTCTGAACCCCAGAAATCTTTATATTATTATTCTTTATTTATATTTATATTATATATTTATTTATTATTATATATTTATATTATTATTTATATTTATATTCTTTTCTTTATATTATTAAGATTGACGGCCTCTGGAATGGTTTCTACGAATCCCTCCTATGATTTTCACAGTTATAGATTTTGAGAAGGACCTAGGCTTTTGATTTCAGGGACTAAATCATAGATAAAGAAGTAGGAAGACACTTTGGTGGTGAATTAACAAAAGACTTAGTTGCATCTTGCTAGTGCTCTCTCCCCATCATCTTTTTAGCTTGAACACCTTAATGTAAACCACTACACCAGAGAACCATGCAGCCAAAAAGGTGAGGATAGCCTCTGACTGCCCAGCAAAAAATAAGGCTGTGTATAAGAACTAAAGCATCAACCATAGCAGCAAGAGGAAAAGTGGAAAAGTGAGCCTCCAGCAGACAGAGAGAGAGAGAGAGAGAGAGAGAGAGAGAGAGAGAGAGAGAGACAGAGACAGAGAGACAGAGAGACAGAGAAGCAGAGACAGAGAGAGACAGAAAGACAGGGAGACAGAGAGACAGAAACTCCACATTAACAAAATTGGAAAGGAAAAGGAGGGCATAGCAACATATACTGAGGAAATTCAGAGAATCATAGGACATACTCTAGAAACCTGTACCCCACCAAACTGAAAAAAATCCAAAAGAAATGAATAATTTTCTTGACAGGTGCCATTTACCAAAGTTACACCTAGATAAGATAAACATTTTTAATAGATCCATAGCCCCCAGTAAAAATAGAACCAGTTATTAAAAGTCTCCCAACCAATAAAAGCCCAGGATCACATGGTTTTAGTGCAGAAGTCTACCAGACTTTCAAAGAATAGTAAATGCCAACACTCCTCAAATTATACCACAAAATAAAAACAGAAGAAATACTGTTCATTTTATGATGCCACAGTTATCCTGCTCCCCCAAACACATAAATACCCAACAAAGAAAGATAATTACAGACCAATTTCACTTATGATCACAGAGGCAAAAATACTCAATAAAATACTTGCAAACCAAATCCAAGAACACATCAAAAAGTTTATCCACCAAAATCATGTAAGCTTTATCCCAGAGACGCAAGAATGGTTCTTCATACATAAATCAATACATGTAATATACCATGTAAACAAACCGAAAGACAAAATCTACAAGATCATTTCAGTGGAAATAAATTGAAGATTCAGACATAAATTCATATACATATGTACACCATATTTTTTTATAATTATGCCATAGAGTCTTCACTTATATATGCTAGTGTCTTTAGTATAGGAAGGTATTTTGTTCTCTGTCAAAGAAGAAATGTAAACACTAACCCAGCTACAAACACTGCAGTCTACAGTGGTGTCCAGCTTACAAGATGTGCTAGTGCACTGATGGTACAACATTTGTAGGAATAACTAACCAATCTCTGATTTGACTTAAGGTCCATTCTACAAAATAGAACCCATACCTGACACTGTTTGAGTAGCCAAGAGCCTGAGACTAGATAGCCCAGGGACCTAGGGAGTAAGCAAATATTCTGCTAAAAGAACATAATAATAAAATGACTCTTAATGACATTCTGCCATACTCATAGATCAGTACCTTGGTTGTCCACCATCAGAGAACCTGCCTCCTGCAAGAGATGGAAACAAATTCAGGGACCCATGAATAGACTTTATGCAGAGAGTTAGACTTTAGAACATTCAGTTCCATCGGGGTTCAGGGAAACCTGCAGAAGGGGAGGTGGAAAGACCATAAGAGCCAGAGGGGATGGAGGACAAGTCCTTCTAAATCAATTGAGCAAAGCTCATAGAAACTCACAGAGACTGTGGCAGCATGCACATGGCCTACATGGGTCTGTACCAGATGGGCTCCTAGAGCTGAAAGAAGTGAACACATGCCCCCATCCTAACTCAAAAGCTATCTCACTGGTAATCACTTGCAAATGAAAATTTAGTTTTCTCCAAGAGGGTTTGACTAGGGAAACAAAGTACTTTTTTTTTTGGGGGGGGGGGTTCAAGACAGGGTTTCTCTGTGTAGCCCTGGCTGTCCTGGAACTCACTCTGTCTAGACCAGGCTGGCCTCGAACTCAGAAATCCACCTGCCTCTGCCTCCCAAGTGCTGGGATTAAAGGCATGTGCCACTGCTGCCCAGCAAACAAAGTACTCTTAAGGGTAGGCTCTATGCCCAGGGCAAAAGGGCCAACAGAAAATAAACTCAGGGGTTGCTGCCATTGGTGGGCTTTTCTCTCATAATGTCATGTCAGGGCTTTTTAAAAATCTTGTGTTTTATTTATATACATTTTTTCTTTTTCTTTCTTTCTGCCATACAGGTCTTTGCATATTACAGCTTCTGGATTAGTGGTTTTATAAGCTTGCTTAGTAAGCTAACAAGTAGGTTTCTGCATCTATATCTGCCTTTGGGGCCTTTTCTTGGCCTCTTTTCCTTTTATTTGTTTTGTCCTATTCTGATGTGTTAGATTTTGTTTCATCTTCTTTTATTTTATTATTACCCTTTAGAAGCCTGTTGGTTTTCTAATAAGATATAGAAAGGGGATCAGTCCAGATTGAAGAGAGGAGTACAGAGAGGGGAAACAGTAATCGGGATATATTACATAAGAAAAAAATTGATCGTCAACAAAAGGAGGAAAAAAAAGTGGACCTCTTCCCATTACAGCCTGGAGTGAGTGTTCCCCTGTGTCCTGGATGGAAGGAAGCCTTGCAAGAGCCGCAGTGACAGAGGTTCTGCTGCGCTGAGCCAGGATTTTTTGACTCACAGAAACTGTGAGATAATACCTGTGCCCTACTAAGCCACTAAGTTGGGGATGATTAGTTACATAGCAATAGAAAGGAATGCTGAGCTCCTGAGATGGCTGCACAGTAAACCTTTACAACCTGAGATTAATCCCTGGGTCCCACACTGGGGAAAGACGGAACCCATTCCATTCTGGCAAGTTGTCCTCTGATTTCTACACTGTGTGTGGCATATGTGAGCAAATACACACACACACACACACACACACACACACACACACACGTAAATAAATCTCATTTAAAAAGGAGTGCAGCACAATTCAAGCCTGCAGCTTTGCTGATATGCTACATGGTACAGCTCTTGTGAGGACTGAAAGGATTAGACTGAGGGGAATTTTTAAAATTCCAAGGGAAGTGGTGCATCTGAGAATTATATTTTGTCTGCTTCAATGTTTGCTTTGCCCTCAGGTCTGGCATCTATGGTATACAGTGGCCTCAAGAAGTTCTGTGACCTCTTCCCTGCCCTCTGCTATTAAGTCCAGCATTTCTCAATACTCAGCTTGTGTCCAAACAAACTGGCAACCACAGGTCATCTTCTCCTTGTGATCTGCTTGGGAACCCCTTCAAATGTTCCTTAGGAATTCTCATGGGGCTCCAGCCACCACACAAGTATATCTAATGACTGGCCCAACTACAGTGCTATTCTGGAATTTCTGACTGAGTGTGGGCTGGAGGAAGTGAGGAGTTTTGACAGACTCCTTAAAAGCAATTAGCCAAATAGGAATCACTTATGCTTGATTTTCAAATGGCTAATTTGGTGTCAGGGAATCTTCATTAAGGAGTGTGGGTGGCAGACACCCCAGCTTCTCCCAGCTACTAGCTGAGGGGCTAAGACAAGGGGAGTTGCTTCCCACAAACTGAGCAAAATCTTACTGAGGGGTCTACCAGAGTGCCTCCTTACTGAGCCCTTCATCCCTACAAAACCAAAAATAAGGCAGGCAAAATGTATACATCTTCTGCTGGGAGAGTGCATTCAGTACAGATGTATACCACATCTGTGAAACAAGGGCCCCTTGACCTTGCCTTTTAGGTCCTTTGGGATTTTTTTTCCTTGTTATTGCCTGTTCGAGGTGTTCTATTTTTGTTTTGTTTTGAGGCTTTCTTTCTGTCCCTTTCTTTTTTAAATACAAGGTCTCAATATGCAGCCTGGTTAGCCTGGGAGAAACTATGTGGGCCAAAATGGCCTTGAATTCACAGAGATGTGCCTTCAACTGCTGCCTTCTGAGTGATGGAATTTAAGGCATGGGCTATCATGCCAACCCTTGAATGAATTTTGCATTTGTAGGAATGTGGGAAAGGGAGTAGGTAAAAGTTATTTAGGAATGCACACATTCACCTCCTCTAGTAACGCCTCCCCAGTTTCAGTTAGAGGGTAGGAAAGATATAAGTGTATGTTTCCCCATCTAGCACCAATGCCCTTATAGTTGATGATAGGTGTGAAGGTCTTTCTCATCACAGATCTGTGTGACACCAGTGTACGAAGGCTGTGGCCTCTGTGTGTACAAAGGGAGGATGTGAACCTTTACATTCTACCACACTCTCACTATATAAAATTGAGATGTTCCAAGACCAGCGTATCGAGAAACCCAGTGATAATAAATCACGTCACAGTGGCACTTGTATGTATGTACAGCACGTCTCAAGTTCACAGTATGAGTCATTTGCTGATGTGTGTGCACTCACACAAGTGTCCTTTCGTGCAGGTTAGTAATGAGGGAAAGAAGACAAGAGCAGGAGCATGGGAGACAAAGTGACAATGAGCCCATGAAGAGCCCTTTAAGAAGAGGACAAGGAGGAAGATCTGGCTCATTAAGAACCCACCTCATTAGAGCCTGGGTTACTAGGGAGCTGAACCAAATTACTTCATGTCCTTGACAACTGAACCAATTCCTCCCTTTTCCTTCCACATCAGTAAATCAGCAGGAAGGGAAATGGAGCGAAATTGCCCCTGTCAGATGAAATTTACATGGCTTCCATGCCTCTTTCTTTCCTAACAAGTGTCCATCCGTGAGTGCCTGCTGAGTCTGGGCTCAGCACAGGGCAGTCTTCCCTTTGTTTTCCATTCTCTTCATTTGACATACACAAGCACTTTGTTCACAGAACCATCCTGGGAAAAAAGAATGGTTAAATGCAATACCATAGTTAGCCAAACCTCAGTTTCTAACCGTGTCCACATATAACGGGAACAGTAGCTACAAGTAGGACACTAAATAGATTATCTTGCACCAAGAAGTCTGCCCTAAAGAGCCAGACTTTGCTAAAAAAGCAGAGTTGTTCACATAATGTTCTATTTTTTTTTCATGTAGTTACACAAATACAACTTAGAGTTAATGGTCTTGAGAAGCACTGCTCTAAATGTTTACAAGCTTGGGAATGCTTCTGAAAGAAAGTTGCCAACACAGCACCCAAACAGAAATGTCTTCCTTAGTTTCTAAGATGAGCAGTTATGCAAACACAAAATATAGGTTAGGCCCTCTTAACCACTTTCATGTTATATGGACCCCTAGTGAACTCCATTGTAGCCTCTATATGCCTCTCAAAACAATGTTTTCACGCATTCATTCATTCATGCATTTATGTGTTCGTACGTGTGTGTGGATATATGGGCACATCTGTAATGTGGCAGCAGGGTGAGGCATCAGGTCATGACCTACATCTAAAGGTCAGAGGACAACTGTGTGCAGTCAGTTGTCTCCTTCTACATTTACGTGGGTTCGGGAGATTGAAGTGTCATCTCTACGTTTGTCTAGCTTGCACTTTCACCTGTTAACCCACTTTAAAGAGCTCCAATCAATGTGGTTATTTTTAAAGGAATAAAGTGATACATATAGAATTAACAGAAAAGCAGCAGTACTGAAATGTCTTACTGAAATGTCTGTGATTATAATGATATCTATGCTTTATTCCCATAGTAATCAATTAAGAGTAGCCAGTCTCATAACTGCCATAATTCTGAAATAGCAGTTACACACACTTGCAATCCAAGACATCAATGATTTCAATTAATGCCAAAATAATTACTAATACCACTGTAATTTGTTGATTCCAACTGAAGAAAAAGTTGTTTTGGTCGGAGGCTGAACAAACATTTGTGCTTGCTGCTCTATCCATCACAGATGGCTTGAATTAAATTCCAGAACATTCCGTTGTTTATTCCCTTTTGTGCTGTTCGTGAGTCAGAGAGAGTCCCAGTGTAGACCGGGCTTTCTCACAATCATCCTGCCTCTACCTTTCAAGGGACTGGAACATAGTCATGTGTCACCATGCTTGACAACCTACATATTTGTAAATGAGTAAATACCCCTGCCTTTGGGAGAGAAAAAGAGAGCCAAAACTGAAATTGAGGTTGTAACCCTTAAACAAGAGAATGTTCTAACCAGGGCTCATATGTCTAATTAGAGTAGTAAAGGTGAAGACATCGCTTGTAGGGAAGGCAAAAAGAAACCAATACACAATCAAAACACATGAAAGGAAAATCTGTACCCACCAATTGTTGGGAAATCAGAACTAATTTAGCCATTCCTATACAGTCACAACAACACAGTATGATGATGGTTCTGCATCAACCAGAAATGGTCATGATCTGCAGTTCTTCTGTTTTCTATTCACTAATTGTCTTTGCTAGAGAAAGCCCACTTCTCTTGAGTTAGATTCCTGGTATTACTAGCAGCTCTCTCCTGTGTAAGATGCCATTTTTGATCCTTTCATGCAGAACATCAGGCTTTGCTCTAAACTCCTCTAACTGTTGCTACCTACATCCTCCAGTCTAGTATTCATCATATTCTGGCTCCCAGTTTTACAGACCTATTTTTTTCACACTAGATTGGGAGCTCTCCATGCATAGGAACAATGCAGACAAGTGACTCAGAATAGGCAATTGAATGAAATATTTTGATTAGCATATGCTAATTGTACAAAATGTTGGGTCTCACTATGACATTTTCATGCATATACATAAACAAGTACACCAATAGTGCTCATTCTCTTTGTCCCACTTCTCTGTCCCACTGGTCTGCCTCCTTTTCCCAGTCTTCCTATTTTCATGCTCTTGTTTCATTTTTAAATCTATATTCTGTATATGAAAGGAAACATGAGATATTTTCTTAGTTTTGTTTTCCACTAGGGAGTCATTTCGAATAACTGTCTTGAACCACAATACCCTATCACATTGCGATTTCCTTGGAATAATGATAAGAGTTGGTTCCTATAGTGGGCTGTTTATCAGATGCCCAAGTGACAAAGCAGTGAAGAGTATAGGTGTGTACAAAATAACTTAAGAAGCAGCTCAAATTTTCACACTAAAAATAAATGTCACTTGAACTTATTGACACTAAGGTAAGGTGCATCATCATTTGTACCACTGTTGGGGATATTTTAAGCTGAATGGAAGTAAAGAAAAATGAAAAAGAAGTGCTTCGTGATGGTAACGTCAAACATGATTGGGAAATGAGCCGATTTGTGTGTCTATATATGTATTTTTCTAATTTTTTCAGTCTAGCTATCCATTTACTTTCTCATTCAGCCAGCCATTCAACATCTTTCCAGTCATTTATCATCCAGCATCTATCCATCCATTGATCTATGATCTGTACATCCAATATTCCTTCACCCATCTGATACCCATTCATCTATATAGCCACTATAATAGTCATATGAAATAATATGGGAAATAATGAATTGCATGACATTTGTCAGATTGGACTAAGTTGGTCCTTCTCACACACTTTCTATAGCTTTTTTTAGTTCTTTTAGCAGATGTAGGGAAAATACCATGGAATTTTTAGGCTAAATATGACAAAAAGAACCTCCTCCTGAATCTTTGCCACCTGTACAACTTGTTAAAGCTTCACTGGTTCTAAATCCTGAAGGGATGCACCAGAGGGCAATCTGCCGGCGATAAAGAATAGGAAAAGTATCTGAGTATGGACGAGGCTGTAACTACATTAAACCAGGCCTCTAGGCAAGCAGAGCTAGACAGCTGAGAGGGCACTTTGATTCAATCCCTTGAATGAGCTTCTATGAGTGGGGAACTGAGTTAATATTGCTAAGTGCATACAAGTTGTTAGGTGTCTAAAAGAGACCTGCAGCTTTCCTGAACCTGCACTGTGATGGCCTTCACTAACTGCTTCCTGAACCATGTGTATCCCATCTTCTTAAGATTACAGGGAAGTAAAAACATACATTTTAAAAGAGAGTTTCTTCGAGAAATGTTATAGGGTTTTGGTGCACTACCTTATAGCTAAATTCAATTATCCTGTAGGCAACACCTTAATCCTTCTTTTCCTCCTCCTCCTCCTTTTCCTCCTCCTCCTTTTCCTCCTCTTCCTCTTCCTCCTCCTCCTCCTCCTCCTCCTCCTCCTCCTCCTCCTCCTCCTCCTCCTCATTTTCTTTCTCTTCTCTTCCCCCCCCTCCATGTTGCAGGATATTTGATCACACTCTGAACCCTGAGATTGTGTTACTTACTGAAAAAACAAAGTTTCTAGTTGTGGTGTGGCTCAGCCCATAGCTCACACCTTTAATCCCAAACAATGAGGATAAAGTTAGTTTATAGAAGGAAGCACCCATGTTTGAAAGTGACTTCTAATTGAGTGGCAGACAAAGTGATGAATCAGACAAAAATTTGATAGGATAAGATATGTCTAACACTAGAGAGAAGAGAGAGGAAAGGGAAGCTGTTTGAGAGAGCAGTGCAGAGATGAAGAAAAGCAGTTTACCAGAGAGTTTTACAGAGACAGGTTGAAGAGAGAACATGCTAGACACAGGTGAATACAGAATGATCCCGAGAGTGAGAAGGAGCCAGAAGATTAGAACAGACTGCTAGAGTTAGTTGGAGGCCAAACAGAACAATTGAGGAGAAGTCAGATTAAATCAGTTAGCTTGAGCCAGGAACAGCTGAGTTGAACCAGCCTGCCAGAATTTAAAGAGAGGTAGAAAGAGTTTATTCAGCAGTATGTCGCAGACGTTGAAATTATTCTAGGCCTAGATAAGACTGTATGGAGGCTAGGTTTCCTGGACTATGCCTAGGTTAGCAGACGGAGACAACATGCTTTGTACACTATTACAACAAAAGAATCAAAGTTACATTTACATCTCTCCCTTCCCCTCTCCTCCTTCTTCCTGTTCTTGTTCTTCTTGTTCTTCTCCTCCTCCCCCTCCTCCCCCTCCTCCCCCTCCTCCCCCTCCTTCTTGCTTTTTCCACTCCCTTCTCCTCTTTCTCTTCCTCCTCCTTCTCCAACATAACCAGAAGGGTTCTTCTCTCATCTTTCATTTTGGAGTAAAAATTCTAGGATTCTTTAAGTTCATACCATAGTTCAAAAGGCCTCTGAAACTGACTATATATTTCTTTCTTTCTTTCCTGTCCAGAGAACATTTCACTTTTACTTATCCAAATACTGGACAGTGGACAGGGTCAAAATAAAGTCTAACTCCTGCAGTCCTTTCATTGCCTTCTACAATCCATCCCAGACCCTGTGTCCATCTCTGCCTTTCAATTGCTAAACTTAAAATAAGACAACTACATTTTCTAGGGGTTTGGCATGAATATTTGTGATCTTTTTATCCCATCTATCTTTATAACACATGTAAAGTTGGAAAGCTTACCTGGCCTACAGGTTTCTCTGTGGTGAATGACTGTTATCTGCTCAAAGGGAGAGAATTTCTTGTCCCCACTTGTCTCATCTCTTAAATGGGACAATAATAGTAGCTTCTCCATTGATTGTTATGTGAATTAAATGGGAAAATA
This sequence comes from Rhynchomys soricoides, assembly GCA_019843965.1. NCBI lineage: Eukaryota > Metazoa > Chordata > Mammalia > Rodentia > Muridae > Rhynchomys > Rhynchomys soricoides. The sequence goes on from JADRCH010007585.1 coordinate 323,816, forward strand.
GTAAAAATATGTTTAGGCCACCAGAATTGATTTTAAAGTGCTCATATTTTTAATATGCTCATTACCAATTATAACTTTTAAAAGTTATAATTAAGTAATTTTAATTAATTAATTAATTAATTAATTAATATTGGGTGGAGGGGAATATGTAAGTTCTGAGAACAAATTTCAAGAGTAGGCTTTCTTTTTTCATCTTTAGAAGCAGACTCTCATTGCTCTGTCTCTCTTTGCACTCCAGGACAACTGATGTATGAGCTTCTACGTGATCCTTTCTCTGTGACTTAACTCACTGTAGGAATTCTATGATTACAGATGTGAGCTGCCACATCTAGCTTTTGTGGGTTCTAGGAACTTAACTTAAGCTATAAGGCTAAGCTATCTCACTGCTTCTCCCCATGCAGGTTTTTTAAACATTTGGTTTACTTTTACTATGAAACATATTTTTACTCTAATATTTATTAAATTACTTTCCTTGTATATATAAATTGCAAATTAAATATCTAGCAATTATTTGTTTATTATTCTTAAACCTAAACCAAGTGAAACTCTTGATCAATTATAACATTCCGGCATTCTTTCCCACTGTAGCTTCTGGCAACCATCATTCTATTTTCTACTTAACTACCGTTTATAGATAGAATCATGTACTGTGTGTCCTTTTTGTTTCTGCATATTGCCTTGAGGGATTTGCTTCCTGTTAAAAGACTGACCATCCATTTTATCATATAATACATATTGTTTTAATTTTTAAATTAATTATTTATTTTGAAACAAGGTGTCACTATGAGTTCTGGCTAATCCAAAACTCACAAAGTTCTGTGTACCTTTGCTAGGACTAAGGGCATGCACTTTTTATACTTTTTAAATCCATTCCTGTGTTAACAGACACTTGGGTTGAGGCCAACTTTTGAGTACTGTGACTAATGCTGCAGTGAATATGGATATATAAATACCTTTCCAAATTCATAATTTTAATTTGGGGGTGTTATCTACTCAGAAGTACATCCACTAGATTATATTAGACTTACATTTTTAAAATTTTAAAATCATTTTATGTGTACAGGTGTTTTGCTCATGTATGTCTGTGTACCATATATCAAGCTAGAAGAGGGTGTTGGATTACTTGAAACTGAAGCTACAGATGGTTAAAAGCCACCATGTGGGTGCTGAGAATCGAACCCAGGTCCTCAGGCAGAGCAGCCAGTGCTCTAGATTACTGAGCCATCTCTACAGCTCCTCCAATTCCATTTTAAAGGGTTTTTTTTTCTTTTTCTTTTAAGGTTTATTCTTTCTTCGAGCTCTTGGAGATGTAGTTTATTACTCATTTATGGTCACAATACAGTTCCAGAGTGCACAAGGACTTCTTGCTCTTAACTGTAATTTGTTATCTATTGGCCAATGTATACAAGCACAAAGAACTTTTGAGTGATTTTAGACTCTGTAATTTTGCTGAATTATTATTTTTTGGCATTTTACAACTTCTGCACTTTTAATATGAAAGATTAAGCTGGGTGTAACCTGAGATTTTTACTCATACTCTTATTGAGATAGTTTCTCTGTTTCTTTTTTCTTGAGTATTTTTATTATCATTAAATAATGTTGACATGTATAAAATAGTTTCCACTTGAGATCATTATGTGATTTTATGCTTTATTTCTGTTAATGTAGCTAGCTATCTTTGGCAGGGTTACTATTTGAGATAACACACCATTACCAAAAGCAAATTGTAGAGCAAAGAGTTTATTTGGCTTACACTTCCACATCACAGTCCATCATGGAAAGAAATAAAGGCAGGAACCTGAAGCCAAGAACTGGTACAATGGCTATAGAGGGACACAGCTTATAGGCTTGCTCCCCATGGCTTAGGAAGCCTGTTTTCTTATAGAAGGACCCAGGGCCACCAGCCCGGGCTTGTCTGCAGCTCAATCTTATTGAGGCATTTTTCTCAATTGTGTCAAATTGTCCTAAAACTAGGTAGCTACATTATATTAATTGATTTTCTATGTTCAACTACCCTTGCATTCCAAGAAGGAATTTCCCTTTGAACATAGCATATAATCTGTTTATACACTACTTAATTTTGTTTGCTAATACTCTGCTGATGACAGCTGCATTAATATTCATAAGAGACATTGGTCTGTAGTTCTCTCACCGTGTCTTTGATATCAGGGCACACACTGGATGAACTAAGAAATGTCTTCTACAATTTTAAAAAATCAATTGAAGATTATGGTTAATTTTTCTGGAACATTTTATAGAAATCTGAAAAATGAAATGTTATCCACTATAGGAAAGTAGATGGAATTGGAGATCTTTATATTATGTAAAATAATACAAATTCACAAATACAAATATTATATGTTTCTCTCATATGTGGATTTATGGGAAATTAAAATAAAATGGGGGCTACTGTGAATGAGATAATGGAAATGGAATTAGGCAAGGGGGCATAAGAAGAAGCAACATGAGAAGTAGAAAGTATCCAAGTACAAGATATGAATAATGAAATGTTATACTGAAACCCATTACTTTGTATAATTAGTATATTCTAATAAAAATAAGAGTGATTTTTAAAATTTTAAGACACTAGCTCCTGGGCTTTTCTTGAGTGGTGTATTCATCATTTTGATGTGGTAAATTATCAACCCCAATAAGCCCATGCAAGGAAAACACAACTCAGTTACATATTTATAAACTGTACACCTATAATGGGCAGATATGCCTCTATACCACTTTCTTCCACAGCTATGAAAACCCTGCTACTTGCAGCTTCTTCAGGCCATGTGCTTCTGCTCCATCTTCCTTCTACCTTTCCTCCCTCTGTCCTCCTCTGTCCACCATCTCCTCCAATTCCTCTTCTTCCCCTCCTCTTCCTGTCTTGCCGGGAAAACCTGCCTCCTCATTTTTGACCAACAATTGGCTATTTGTCATATTTCTTAGCCAATCAGATAATTAAGGGAAATTCTTCTACACAACCCCCTTCATAGTTACAACTCTGAATATTTTTCAATGTTTCATGACTCAATATTGCTAGGTTATATATCTCTGAAATATTTTTACATTTCATATAGGTTATCTAACTTGTCATGCAGTTTTCAATTGTGCCCTCTCACAATCATTTTAATTTCTGCAACATGGTTAGTAATGTTCCTTTTCATTTATGATTTTAGCTTTGTGAGGCATCTTTTTTTTAGTCAATATAACTAAAAGGTAAACAAATGTGTTGATCTATTCAAAGATTCAACTCTTGGTTTTGTTCATTTGCTCTATGGTTTTAATTTTGATCTTATCTTTGTTTTTAATCTTTCTTGTTTTCTTCTGCTAGCTTTGAGTCTAGTTTTCTCTGGTTTGTTTAATTCTATTAGAGAGAAATTTAGGTTTTGAGTTAACAGTATCCCTTTTGTTTAATGTAAGCATCTCTGCTAATAATATTTTTAGCACTGCTTTTCTTAAATTCCACAAGTTTTCTTATATCATATTTACATTTGTGTCAAAATATTTTCCAATTTCCCTGGAGAGTTCTTACAGATAAAAACAAGGGACACCATGTTTGTTGGATTTATACTATTTATTTCTGTGAGCCTCCAAAGCAACACCAATTTTAAAATAAATTTTAAAATAAAGTATCAAGTTTGAAAATATCTAACATTTCCAAGCACAGATGATTTAATCATGTCATGAGTACTCCCACTTCCTTCTGTCCCCTCTCCCTTCATCCCTTGCTTCCTCCATCCTTTCCTCATCATGAGAGTGTATACTGAAGAACTGCTGTGAACCAAGGACTGATGATGGACAAGTAAGCTGAGTAATGAACAGCCACAATGAAAGGATTTAGCAAATAGTGGTCACATTTATGATGCAGTACTCTGTGTGAAATAATGGTTGCCGTTGAAAATATTGCAGAGATCTAAATACCTTCCTGGTCAAAAAAAAATGAATTTACATCTTGCAACCTCTGCACTCCCTCCCTCTGCAATCAAGCACATGTGTAAACACACCACACTTACACGCATGCACACGCTCGCGCACATGCGTGTGCGCGCACACACACACACACACACACCAAACATACACAAGAGAGAGACACACTCACACACACAGAAAGAGAGAGAGACAGAGAGACAGAGAGAGAGAGCATATACACATGCATTTGCACATAGAGACATTTTTCAGTAAACAAACTATCAATGTTTACCCCTTGGGTTTTCATGTCCTTATTCAACTATTCTAGCACCAGTTTTCCCTATCCAGGCAAACCATACACTAGTGGCAGTATAAGCAAATATTACCCAATGCCTGGTATACTTTTCTCAGCTGAAGTCACACAATATCTACTTACTGATAGTCTTGGGTTTTGTTTTCAACCCTACCATCCATTTCTGTCTTTTGGACCAATTTTGAATAACTACCTTTTAAGTTCCCAGTTAATGGAAGAATTTTGCAAGGAACTCCTGGCTGGTAATGTGTTGACAGAATTGAATGGCTTGTTCAGCACACACATCTGCTTCGTCAGCACACTTATGTGCCTGCAGATGAGAAGATAACACAACAGGAAACATAAGAGAAATTACAGACTATCTCTGGTCTTAAAAAACTTTGAATCTCATTCGGAAGACAGGATATGAGCACATTAAAGCAATGCTAAGAAACAAAAAGATAAATGATACTAACTCACTTGTCGATATGCAGTAAGGATCAAGACCTAAAAGGCAGCCCATAGAATAAAAGAAAATATTTGAAAATTATATGATAGATAAAAAGTTAGTATCTATAGTATGCAAATAACTCCTACAACTCAAGAAGATCAAAGTAAACAACAGTGAGCACAGAATTTGAATAGACATGTCTGTGACGAAGATAAGAAGTTGTCCTAAAATGTAAAGCAGATGAAAATAAACAAGCTACACAAAACAGTATAAGCCAAGGAGTAGGTCACTGTGAAAGAAGAAAACTAGAGTGTGAAACACAGAAACCATAAGATTTTGTGAAGTAAGGCTAGATCTGGTCTTTGAAGAATGACTGTAGGTCAGACAGGAAGAAAGAAGAAGACGGGTCATTTCAGGGCTGGAGCATGGCATAGACAAAGACAAAGGAATGGGTAGTGAGTCAGTTATGTCAAGAAGACAGAAGACCAAACTCCTGAAGCAAAGGGTCTTTTGGGAGATAATCAGATGGGGAAGGACAGGTTACGATAGCTTTGAAAGCCAAACAAAGGGATTTTATGGAAAGATCTTCAGGCTTTGCCATAAGTCCAAGGACGTAAAAAGAACAAAGTCTTTATTACAACTGGGGTTTATCTACATTTTATGTAGCTTGTCTACTTTCATTTGACTTACATTTTAGATTCTTAAGCACCTTTTATTTTACTTGAATAAAGACTTCCCTGCTGGTTGGAAGTCAAATGATAAGCAGATAGATGAGCAAAGGGACTCTGAAAATCTGCAGTTTTCACTAGGGACATGTCATGGCTAGACTATCCTCTTAGAAATATGTCTTCTAAGATGGGTAGGGTGGAGTAGAACACAGGAAAGAAAGCAGAGAGATCTGCAGGGACCTTGCTGTGGCTGTTTAAAGAGGGCATGACATATGGCAGAAGAATGATTTTCAAAACATTTCAGAAGATATATAGAGAGCATAGCCAGTAGGGCAGGTGACTAACTAGATGTTCCTGGCAGAAAAGAAGTAAGACATTACTCCTCTAAAGAGGACATTTCAACTTAGAGAGAAAATGCTTAGGGTCACATAAACCATTATAAAATGCTTTGACTCATCTTCAGTTGAGTGAGTTGCAGTTTTGACTCATCAGAAGAGAAAATTGGTTTGTGTTTGCTCTTCTGGAAAAGAAAAACAAAGGGATACACTCATCTTTGAGAGCAAGTCAGACACACTAAGAGTTCATATTTTTCATAAATACTCAGAGACCAGTTACTACATATTCCTATCTGACAACAAGAAATTCCACTGGAGGCATCTTAAGGGAACATAGAGAAAAACAATTCGCGATTATGAAGGCTTTTCTACCTATGAACAGCAACAGGTGTTTTAGATGGCACACAAACAGTTTTAGATATCTAGAGTGCCTAGCACATTATTGGTGCTCAGCTAGTGCTAAATCAGCCATGGAGAGATGCATGGATCCAGATGACTAGAATAAAGTAGAAACTAGACCAAGTGAGATGCAAGCTAATGCCTAATGAGAAATGAAACTGGTTGGTAACTCATATTATACTCTCTTCATTGGTCCAGGGAGTGGGGAATGCTGGATAATGAATTTCAAACTTAACACAAATTATTTATGTTGCTAATTACAGATGTGACTTTGAACAAATTCATTACCTCTCTTTGACTAATTCTCCTTGTTGTCAAATAAAAAGAAAAATTCATATTGAGCAAGGCTGTTATAAGAGTAGAATAGGATTGTAAAAGTGCTTTAAAAGGCATAAAGCATCTTGTTTTCTGGGGGAACCCTTGGCTAGCAAGTATACAGCCATGGATTTGATTCTTAACCCTGCAAGAAAACAAAAGCCTTAACGTATCATATACGTGATAAAGTATCTTGACTCAGCTTTTAAATATACAGGAAGTGGTATGTGATAAAGACTTTCATAAGTAAAACTACAAATTAACATTATACTATTTTCATGCAAACTTTAAAAGTACAGTATATAGTATATGTGTGTGTACATGTTCATATGTTGATGTACATGTGCATGCATGCATGGAGGCCAAAATTTTATATCAGGTATCTATCTCAATCACTGTAATTTAGTTTTAAATTTATTATTATTATTATTATTATTATTATTATTATTATTATTATTAGGAGGAGTAATAGGAATAATATTTATCATCATCATCACCATCATCATCATTATCGTGGGTGACTCGTACATGTATCAGAGCACACATGTGTCAGAGACATTACCTTTACCTGCTGAGCCATCTCATTAGCCCTCCACCCTATCTTTGGAGACAAGGTCTTTCAATAAACTGGTTCATGGATTTGGCAATACTGGCTAGACAGCAAATCCTGTCTGTACCCACCACCACCACCCACCCCCTTGAGAGCCCAGTGCTGGGAATGTAAGCCCTTAATGCCACATCTATCTTGCACATGGGTGCTGGGGATCCAAACTTAGGTATTCATATCGCTTGCTGTGCACATTGGCAACTAACTACATCTCTCCAGATCCCTGAAAGAAATTTTATAATAAATATTCATATCTCCACTCTGTCCTTGATATTTAACCATACTAATCAGCAAAAACTTTGCAAAATAAATTCCTTTAGTAAAGAACAATAGTCCCTTTACCTTCCTATTTTCTATTGCATTGTTTACTAATTGATAAATAGTTAAATCAATCCTGGTATATTCATTGTATGAACTAACATGTATCTGCTTAAAGAAGAAACCAGACCTGCATCTAAGTGTGTGCTGGCAAGTAAGTGATACATTGTTTAGCATCAGAAGCATACATACCATAATCCCATCCTAGCACAAATAACAGCACCCCCTATGTATCTGATACATGTCTGTTTATAATTTGTGTGTACACAGAGAAGGTCATGAGAAGATTTAAAGCCAAATGGTTAATATTGTTTACTCTGCAATGGAGAAAGACTAGAGGAAGACCTTGCTTACTTTTAATGCGTATGCATCATTCTACTACTGGCTGTGAACACATAGAATGCATATAATTCCTGAAGATAATTCATTCTCTAAAAGAATTTTACCTGAACTGAGAGCACTGCTCCTCTCCACCGCTTCCTGGTCTTTTATGCTCCCTTGTTGCCTATGTGTTTGCTAAAGATACTACAAATTATTCCTTACTTGGCTGCTAAGTCATTTACAAGCCAAGGAGGTGAATGTTGTAAGAACAGAAAGGCCTTTAACAGCTTCAGATCCACCCCTTCCCAACATTTCTGGGAAACAGAAATAGCCTGCATAGGAAGTCAGGCAACGACTCAAGCATAAATCTTCCCTGTACAAATAGAGGCAGCTGTGTTTCAATATCTTGCCTATATTTCAAGGAATCAATAAATTCCAAGCCTTGTGCGGTTAATGAATATCAACCTCCAAAAACATCTGTACTCCCCTACTGCAGCCTTTGTCCATCTGCTTGTAGTCTACCCTTCAAGAATAACAAGCTAACTCACCAAAGAACCCCCCAGCACTTGAGCACACACTGGGAGGAAGACACTGTGCAAGGTGTTTTCAGATGCGTCAACTTGACTTACTCTGCACTGCAAACTCTGTAATAGGTAAGATGTGATTTTTTTTTCTCCTAAAAAGTGGAACCAGTTGCAGTCATCTTTTAAGGTGCACCCTGGGTTTTCTTGGCTCCCTGGTACCCAAAGGCTGTGAGTTTTCCTATAGCTATTCAAACTGTAGCTTAACAATGCAAGTATGAACTTCAAAGATGCTGGTACATCAAGGTTAGTGCAACCATGGAGAAGAGAAATGGGAATGATTTGCCTAGTGTTTGATTTAGGTAGCAGAGTGTACAGTTTCCCAAGTCTGTAGAAAGGTAACCTTAGGTCTCATTCTTCAACATGCAATTGGTTGGCCTACAGAATCTCAGAAGACCATTATTCATATCATACTTTGCTATAGCACATTACATTTTGCAAGATATTTCTCTGCATCTTGTCATGTCTTTTGCTTACAAATCCAATGGAGATGCATCAGGAAAATTTCCTCAATTATTCATATGAAGAAACTGTTTCTGAAAGGTAAGGAATTCTTTCCAAAGTCACAGAGCTTATGAACTCAAGCTAAAGGCTAGGTAATGAGTTGAATGAGGTATGGTCTATGTATATTACCCTGTTCTATTATCTCCAGTGGAAATATGAGTACAGAGTATTACTTAGTAGTGTAAAAACCAGTGGATTTCTAGCACATGGGAGGCAGAAGCAGGCAGATCTCTATAAGTTCAAGGCCATCTTGGTCTATCTAGATAGAAAGTTCTAGACCAGCTGGAGCAACATAGTTAGACTAGGTATCAAAAATCAACCAAAAATCAAATGGTTTATTCATTTGCTCACTAAGTTACCTTGAACAGGTCAGTTATCTGCTGTGTGATATAGTTTCTCCTCTATAAAAATTATTTATTAACAATACCAGCCTCTGCAGCCACTGCAAAGATGCTACAATAACTCATATATGGTATTTTGCATAGTACTTGACACACAGAAAATGTCCAGTACATTTAAACTATTTTATTAAACTTCTTTTTTCCATTTTTTTTATACTTTATTTATATTTCAAATGTTTCCCCCTTTCCAGATCTCCCCTTTGGAACCTCCTTATTCCCTCCCCCTCCCCCTGCCTCTATGAAGGTATTCCCCCACCCACCCACCTATTAAACTTCATAATAGTACCTCTTGCTTACAGACACAAATATTCAGTAGATCTCTATGGGGTCACATGTTTACCAATGTTATTTTGCAATCCTGTAGATGCTTTAGTAAGGAACAATACTCTAAGAAACCACTATGAGTCTATAGATGGAAGACACAATGCAAAGCACTATGATTCTTTCAGGCTATAATTGAATACTACATCTTTGAGGTTGTCTGTGGCCCCTGTGACCACAAGACGACAAGTCTCACTGTGTGGTGCCTTTTTTAGGTTTACTGAGTATATTAGAGCAAGAAGAATCTCAACCAATCCTAACCTGTATTCTGGCAGTGCAATCACTGGGAGCTGGCACCTTTCCATAGTTTTAACACCTGAGTCTCCCAATAGGTTTGTGGTACATGTGTGTGTGTGTGTGTGTGTGCATGTGTGTGTGTGTTATTTCTGGACCCCAAAGAGGGAGAAAGAAACTAGTGAGAGTCTGGATGAAGAAGGTTTGTATGGGAAGAAATCTGGAACAGTTAGAGAAATGATGGAGGAGCAAATGAGGCACCATTTTGCTCTGGACATAGCCAGACTACAGGAGTAATCAATTCAGAAGTATTCGGACACTGTTTTAGCTGACTCTTATGTCAACTACATACATACTAGAGTCATTTTTTTGGTAGAGGTCTATGGGCAAGTTGGTCTATGGCCAGGTCTGTGGTGTACTTTCTTGATTTATAAAGGATATAGGAAGATGCACTACTATGAGGCATGTTTCCTCTGGGCTGGTGGTCCTAGGTGCTATAAGAAAGCAGGATGAGCAAGCCATGAGGAACAATCCAGTAAGCAGCATCCCTGCATGGCCTCTGCATCAGTTCCTGCCTCCAGGTTTCTTTCCTATTTGAATTCCTGCTCTGACTTCTCTTAGAAATGGAGTCTGACATGAGAGCTATAATCTAACATAAACCCTTTTTTCCTAAGTTGTTTATGATCATGGTGTTTTAACACAGCGACAGAAACCCTAAGAGGTTATAATTGTACAGCACTGAAAATGTATTAAATGCCACATAATCATTCATTTTAAGGTGGTTAATTTTCAGTTAAAGAATCTTACTTCACAGACACACAAATGCAAACCTCAAGGGCTCACAGTCCTGTGGAAAATTTCACACAGAATGCTAGTTCTGATTGGGTGTGCAAAGGGCCTTCATGGGCAATGAATATGTATTCTTATCCATTCTATAATATGTCCTCTCCATTCATGCTTCCAACCAGAGATGGGAGTGGAAGGATGTGCAAGTGTATGCACATATAGTTTCATGCAAGCTCACAAGGTAGGTCCCATGATTCTTGACTGTAGGACTTTTCTTAAATAACAGCAATACCCAGTCCTTATGAAACTCCCACTTAGTGTTAAAGTCTAATCCTCACAGCAAGTCCCCCAGAGTAGGAATTATTATCACCCTCAGATGAGGGAAGAGAAATCCAGAGAAGTTTAGTTGCTTGAAGCAAAGAAGACAAAGCTAAAACTAGAACCCAGGCAGCAAAGCCATTTATGGCTGTACAAACAGTTACCTCTACCAGATCCCATGGAGATCCCTGAAATGGTACAAAGTATGTGACCTCTGCCCTTAGGGTAATGACAATCCAAATTTGGGAAGGTCTGCTGGAGGAAGCTTCAAAGGATCATTTTAAAAAAGGCTAAGCTTATAAAAAAAGAAAAGGAACCCAGAGGAAAATTGCTAATAATAATAACAGGAAAATTAGGTTAATTCATGTTGGCTGAGACTATTTCTATGTGTTTGGCATGAGGTTAACACTTGTCTGACCTCATTTATTGCTTAGATAAATCCTCTAAGCTATATATTATTGGTATAAGCCTCATTTAAGTGTAAAATTACCAAGGCTCAGAGAGTTATACCAACACAGCACATTCACATTTGCGTAATTAGGAAGTAGATGTAGACTAGATAGTACTTTTTTGAGGCTATACATGGAAAAAACTCAGTAAATATCCATCAAATGAATACCTGTCTTTCACTTGCTAAGCACTTTATATAGGCTCTATCTCATTTAATACAACCCTGTCAATTTAGTATGGCAACCCCCATTCTGTAAGGAAAAACGCCTACAGTTCAGTCATGTTAAAGGAGCCTGTCCAAATGAATAAAACTACTAAGAGGTAAAGCTAAGGTACAAACTCAGTACTGGACAATTCAATGGCATTTCTCATTTGCCTTCTAGAAACTTTCTCTGGATGCTGAGAAAAGCTCAGTTGCCTCCTATGCATCCATGTCAGTTACAATCGATTGAGATGTAAACAATGGGGGCATAAAAGTCTGGCTCGCTTCGAATTCAATGAATGAAATATATAGACACAGTATACAGCAGAGGGGAAAGAAGGTACCACAGAAGGGTAAGAAAAGAGTCTAAGAAATTCTAATGGAGGCAAGGGCCTGTTCTTCAAGCTCCTCCTAGGGGAAAGGCATTTTGGCTTCACTTACAGCCTATCAACAAATGCAAAGCAGGCCACAGCTAGCATGAAATGAAATTCTTCTTTGGAATTCTGTTTCTAATGAGTCCCCACCTAGAAGAAGCAGATGGGTGGCAACAGCCTGTACCCTGACACTTTATTAAAATGATGCTGTTTCTTGTAAAACTGATAGCTGGATTCTAAGTGCCATCAGCCAGGAAGATTTGTTTTCTTATGACCTCAGTCTTCTTTGGATGCGAGCAATTCATACTTGTTTCCATTGCTGTAAGCTTGCTGTGTTGGGTACTCTGTTCTGTTCAGTGGATAATGTGACTCTCAGGAGTTGCCATGGTAAACTGGTCAAGATTGTAGTTCTGTGTGGCCGTCCTCCTTCACATAGACAATGTCTCTTATAATGCTGTTTGTATGGGCAGCTTCCAAACTTGCAGACTGTTTTATACAAAGGTAGTTCAGTAGCAGGGCTTTGCTACTTCAAGGGTGGCCTGTAAAACAGTGATATTGGCTTCACTCAGGAAACCCACTACAAAAGCAGAACCTGTGCTGAGATAATATTTCATCAGGAAGGTGTTTGCCTAGCATAAACTTAGTCCTGGATTCGAAATTCAGTATGGGAATAAAAAAGATACAAGAAAGACAAAGAAATACAGAATACCAACCCCTATGCTAGGCTTTGTAAACTGTTAACAGTATCTCTGAAGCTTTGAGCATTACAGAGGCAGAAGACACTGGTGTAGGGCAGTGACACAGAAAGGCTTCCCTTTCTCTCCTTGCCAGCCACTCCCTATTCCTTCTGCTTTACTGAGGGCTCCAGACAATTTTAATGACTTCCAAATGTGGTGGTAACTTATTGAATCTGGATATCTTTTTTTAAAGGATTTTTTTAATTTGGAAAAATTAAGCTAACAGAAGAATCCTAAAAATAGTACAAAAACTCTGTTTGTCTCTCACACCACTTCCCTAGCTGTTAGCATTTGCTGTATTTGCTTGAGTCTACCCTTTCTACATTTCTGCGTAGTTTCCCTTCTTAATCCAGTTGAGTTGGTTACAGACATTACATCTTGTTCTCAAATGTTTTTGTTTAGCACATGTGTACAAAGCACATCTTGCATAACTACATCACAGGTTACCATGTTCAGGAATTTTTTAATCTGTCACAATAATATTTGCTAATACATAGTCCTCATTAAATTGTCAATTTTTAGTTGGTTTGTTGATATCTCTTGTGGGGATTTTGTTTTCAACCAAAGGGGCTTGCAAGAACTAATGTAGCTTAAGCCCATGCCAATTAAGACATAAACTCTCATTTGGTTAAATATTATGTCATCTAGTCCCATCTATTTACTTAGAAATAATAGGAAACAGACACTTCTCTATTGATCTGACAAAATACTATAACCATGGCAATTTATAGAAGAAAGGGCTTCTTTGTTTTCTGGTTGCAGAGAGATATGATTCTGTTGCAGCAAGAAACTATGGCAGCAAGTAGTAGACATGCCTGCAGGAATAGAAGCTGAGGGCTCACATCTTGACCCTCAACTAGAAATGGTGTGCATCTTTAAATTCTCAGGACGCACCTCCAGTGACCTAGCTCCTCTAATGAGAGCAGATGTTTAGGCCTCTCCAAATGGTGCCACCAACTAAAAACTGAGTATTCAAACACCTGAGATTATGAGGAACATCTCCTTCAAATCAACACATAGGGTTTTGGTCCCTTCCCCCTCTCTCTCCCTCCTCCTCCTCCTCCTCCTCCTCCTCCTCCTCCTCCTCCTCCTCCTTCCTCTCTCTCTCTCTCTCTCTCTCTCTCCTACATTGTTTACATTTATCCAATGATACACACCTTGGCCAATTCTATATCATGGTTATTATAAATAGTGCTACAATAAACATAGATGTGCAGATGTCTCTGTGATAAGCCAACTTAGATTCTTTGGGCTATATGTTCAGTGGAGTTATAGCTGGACCATATGGCAGTTCTATTTTCAGGTTTTTTTTAAGGAACCCCCACAATGTTTTCTGTAATGGCTATGCTAATTTACATTCCCACCAACAGTGTATAAGAGTTTCCCTTTCTCTGCATCCTCACCAGTATTTGTAATTTTATATCTTTAAAGGAAGGACAGAATTTCTGAGGGAAGGGAGTGTGCACATATTCTAAATCTTTCCAGTAGGCTATAATGCATAGCTGAGGATAAGAACTAACTAAATTTCATGCTGTAGATTTTTTTCTGTGAACTCTATGCACCACACAGGCAAAAACTGCTATCAGCAGGGTAAGCCCCAAGTATAATTTGCCTAGACCCCCATCTACCCTTTAATCTGAGTTCTAACATTGTTAACTGCCTCTGAAGTTCCCTGGGTCTTCCCTGACTACCTTCAGATTCCACCTGTCTCTGGAAACAAAATATTCATGTTTTTTCCAACCCAATATTTTCCTCACAGCTGCTTAGCACATTCTCTTTATGAAAAATAAATATGATGTGTGGTCCTAGTTGAGTTATCCACAAAGCTGACCCTAACCACTTGGCTGCATCACCTACCCTTGCCAAAGATCAGATCAAATATTGGGGAAAGAACACAAGGAATTTAGCAAATCAAATACAGTGAGTGCCAAATTTCTCTTCAGGCTTTCTGCAAAGTTTCTCTAGCAAGTCTATTCTCATAACTAGACCGCACCCAAATGACCTTGGCTTGGAAAACAAGCTGCTGAGGTGAGCAGATGTAGCAGACTCAGGCTGTCCTGGACAAGGAGGTTATATACAGATAGGGATCGATTCAAATACCAGCCAGCTAATCCTGAGAGCCAGCAGGTTTTTGCATTTCTGGGAAGAATTTGGGTCAATCTAACTGGTTAGTCTAACTACAGCCTGAGTATTCTGTTTTCAGCCATCAGTGGATAAAGGGGAAGCCTGATAGATCTTAGCGGGAACTGGCACAGAACTTATTATATTTATTCTGGTAAATATGAAACTGTTTCTCAGGCATCATACCAGCATTGCAGCTTTTGCCTTGTGCTCTCTCTCCCACCCAAACATATGCTTCATGGCAGCCAAAGAAAACATGCTTTCTTTGAAAAGGCTCTGTCATCAGGGTATACATCCAGGCATGTATGTGTTTGTATCCTCTGGAAACACGGGGAAACCAGAAAGGAAATCGCTTGGTTTCAAAATTGTTTAGTCAATGTTGGACACGTCTACTCACTTTGAGTATGTATTGATATTCTTTAATATTCCAGAGAACCAGTTTCCTACAATGGATTGCTTCAACAGATGCAGCCTTGCAGTTAGCCAATGACAAAATATTTGTGAGCAGTTCATGTCTTTCCTCCTCCCAGAAACTCAATAATGTGCCAAATGAGATCATTCCCTCTGGCCCAAGACTTGAGAACGTTTTGAATTGTGTATACCCTGATTAAGAACTAAAGAATACTCTAGTTATCATCAAAGTCCAAATGGAGGGCACTTATATTCCTAGACAGGCATTAGAAAATACCTTAATTAGGGCCCAGTGTGCATTGCTATTAGAATCTCTAATCATCTCTTTCATTGGAGGACTTCTTATTTTATTACAGATTTAGTGTCTGCCAGCAAGACAGAATGTGCTTCAGTTTATCAAGTATGTGTGAATTGCTCATGCCCCAAATTGTCTTACAAAAAGGCCAGCCTCAGGAAATGTTTTCCAAGGATCTTTTGGTTTTCTTTTTTCCCCTCAGAGCTTAACTTAGGCTAATTCAGGGCTGTCTTTCATATTAGACCTATCATATTGGTTAATTTTTCCCTCCAACTTGTAATTTTCACTATTCTCTTATTGGATTGTTTGCATGTATTCACCGAGGGTCAGAAAACCTAAAATCAGGATTACATAGTAATAGTGAGAGTATTCTCTCTCTCTCTCTCTCTCTCTCTCTCTCTCTCTCTCTCTCTCTCTC
>JADRCH010007585.1:339587-357922 GCA_019843965.1 Rhynchomys soricoides
CTCTCTCTCTCTCTCTCTCTCTCTCTCTCTCTCTCTCTCTCTCTCTCATCACCTTTCTG
Source organism: Rhynchomys soricoides (assembly GCA_019843965.1). Classification (NCBI taxonomy): domain Eukaryota; kingdom Metazoa; phylum Chordata; class Mammalia; order Rodentia; family Muridae; genus Rhynchomys; species Rhynchomys soricoides. Next base: position 339,647 of record JADRCH010007585.1, read on the forward strand.
CCACTGACATAGCTAAAATGTAGTAGCTTCTAAGCTTGTTCTCTCTGCTATGACTTTGCTCTAATTCATTCCTTAACATCACATATTCGATGCCTTAGGAATAAAAGCCCCAAATGTTTACTTTAGCACTTAAGGCCCACCCCCTTGACAATCTAGTGTCAAGGATTATCAGTCCAACTTCATGTCCCACTCCCACTGTTTGAAGCAAAGCATTACATTTGCTAGCATGTGTGTACTGTGTGCCAGACTTACAGAAGCTAGGTTACGTCACTGTCTCCTTTACTCTGTCTCACTACCAAGTAAAATGTTCTATGTAACTCCTGATTTCCAGGTAGTGAAACAGAGGCCAATCGATGTTAAACAACATCCCTAAAGTCAGTTTTCCAAGAAAATTATGGAGACAACATCTGAAGCTCAGAATGTGCCCCTCTAACTTCACCTGCCAGAGTAGTTTTGTGAGTGTTTCCCCCTGCATTTTTATGCCTCCATATTTTTTGATCATGATATTCTCTTCATCAGAAGCAACACTATTTACTATTTTTCTTCATCTATTTCAACTGGCACTTCCTCCATGAACGCTTCCCTGATCTCACATAGTGAAACCTCATTTCTCTCAGCTTTGTGTTTTCTCAGCATTGGCTCTAGTATGGTATATGTATGCTAGCTTTTCATTACCATAGCAACTTATATGTGCATTTCCTCTTGTTCCTTGCCACTTCTACTCTGTCTTAAAGAAACCTGAGCACAACATGACAATAGCCTTGTAATGTTGAAGCCAAGAGAGTGCCAGGCATGAGGTAGGCAATAGAAATTGTTTATCTGTAATTTCCTTCACACCTCAGAGTTCCAAGCTGCAGTATCCTCTCCAACAGAGACTGCACCCTCCACAGAGTAGCTGGCATGCCTCTGGGAGGCTGCTGAGTTTGCAAAGCAACATTTTCTGATGCAGGTAGAGATTAACAAGAACTGACGACACCCTTGCTCCTAATCTCTGTATACTTATCCATCAGTGTCAGGTGTATTTGAAGGTGACATTGCTCTGCAGGACTAGCTCAAGGCTGCAGTCCTTTTCCAATTCCTTCTCTATGAGACAATCTATGCTTTGTGCTGGGTCTGAGAGTTGATGAGCCATGTGCATATTGACATCTGCAGCATTCAGAGCTCTGCTTGTCAGTCTAGACAGTGTTTTCCAAATGTAAATGTACTTCAGAATCACCTAGAGGGTGTGGCAAAGCACACATTTCTGGTTCCAGTAGTGTGTCTAGAGTGATTATGATCTGCAGGTCTCTGGGCCACACGTAGAATGACTATTCCGGGCAATACCTTAACTCACAAAGAGATGTTATTTTTCCTGTCTACTGCTCATGGAATTGGGAGAGCCTCTAGAGGTGGTGCAGAAGGGTAAGTAAAGCTTTGAATTGGAGGTTTGAAGAACAGAGTTTCATGAAAATGTTAAGCCCAGAGAAGTGGGTGACATGGACAAGTCTCTAGTTGCCTCCAAGGCAAAAGGGTGAGGTGAAGCTTGTGATTGCTAATCTGGGTATCTATACAAATTAGAATTAACTGACTGTTCTCTCCCTGGCCCAACTTTTCCAATATTGAAAAAGTATATATCCTCTTAGTGCTTTTTAGAAATTCAAGAACCTACACTTGACCAAGGATTATTCACGCTGGATCTGCCTCACTAGCTCAGGTATTTCACTCTAGTCTTTCTATACATACAAACCAAAGAGAATAATTGGTACCACCTCTCTTTGAGCTGAAATCTGCCTTTCCAAGATATGTGTACTTTGTATTTCTACCCTGTTTAAAATACACTCCAAGGCAGACATAAAGATACTGAATCCTAGAACCTAGCTGGAAGCAATATCACACATCTCTAAGCCGAGAACTATGAAGATGAAAATATAGAAAGACCCAAAAACCCTGAGTCCTATCTGTGCAACACAATGAAAGCTTGCCTTCATAAACTAAAACAAACCAGAATAGAATACAAGATCCCATCTCTCTTGTGTAATCCTAATTTTCATAGCCACTTTCCTGATGATTTACTTAACATCCTGGAGACTGACTCAACATTTTAGCAGAGCAAATTGTACCTATTTAATGGGTTATTGGCTAAACTCAATAAGATAATATGCACAAGATATTTTCCAAGTGTCTAGCACCAAGGAAGTACTCAAAAACAGTAACATTAACTATTGTTTTTTTTTTTTTAAAAAAAAAAACTAGAATAAGGGATGCCTCTGTACCATTAAATGAGTATGGAATCAGAAAACACTGTGTATCAATCCATTTTCTTACACACCCAGAGAACACATAGTGACAATCGTGATACTTTTCACAAGGCTACCCGCTAAACCTTCTTATCCAGTATTTGCAATACGGTAAAAACAAGGTGAGCACTCTCATGTAGATTGGATGACTTCCTAACACAATAACTGTCTATAAGCCTCCAATACTATGGACTGAATCCATGGTGAGTAGAAAGAAAAGGCCCCAGAAAACCTTAATAATATTTGGTTTAACTTTTGCAGGTTTAACTTTAGGCTGAACATCTGCAGTCTTTGCAAGATCATTGTGTTCCTACTATATAGTACATGTATTGCCAGGCCCCAGACATTCAGTGATGCTAACCAAATAACTCAAGGAATTTTGATAATAAATATAAGCCAAGCACACATAAAAATGTTCTGAATTTTTTATGAATCCACCCTATTAATCCAAGAAAAATCAGCTCAATTCTTTATCTGCCTATTACAGTTTTCATGATTTTGTACTCTGCAGAATCAAGATGATGTCACATGCTGAGGTTCCAGTGGCACATTTATCAGTAATTACAGCTCAATGCTTGAAAAGAAATAAAGCACAGGAGACTCAGAAATTTGCTGTGGTGCTTAATAATGATCTATTTACTCACCACAAATTGGACAGGGATTCAACACTTCAGCCATTTCACTCCCCTGCTCTTTCTTTCCTTTCATATTTCTGTCATTTATGACTGCTGGAAATAGAGGACAACATGGGGCTTTCTATTTTCGGTTCCTTTCTTACTTCCCTTGTGACTAGTTGCTTTAGTTTACCTTCACAACAAGAAAGAGGCAAACGAACCCTGTTCACTCTGCTTTGGCCATACTGGGCTTCTCACTGTTTCTTACGTAGGCTAAATGTGCCACACCCTTAGGTCATTAGCATTTGTCCACTATTCATTGTGATACTCCTCCTACTGAGTTTTTTTGAGGGGAAGGTAAATCTTTATTTAGACATTGCTCCCAGCTGGGAAATGGTGAAGAAACCAATTAATAATCTCAGTGACTAATTTTTCCCATCTGTAGAAATGGAAATACTATTATCACTGGGTTTTTCTAAGATCGGTTGCAATAATACATGTAAGGAGCTTAGGGCAGTAATTGAAATAGGCACAGTAAGCTTTACTATTTTGCTCAAATTTGTGCTTTACAAAATTACATCCTGTTTCCTCATATATTCAAAGCAACCTCTTAGAGGAAGGGGGAATTATTCTCATTGACTGATAAGGAAATTGAAGCTTTTGAAAAGGGAGTTTTGTCTAATATTCCCCAGCCAAAAAGGAAAACTTGAATGAGATATTGATCATTGGTTTGCTGAGTCAGTTCATTACTTCTCTACTGTCTTAGGCATATTATGTTCTCATCTCTGCCATCAAGTTGACAAATGAGGATGGGGGTCCATACTGATCTCTGAGCATTACACCACTCTTTTGCTTGATAGGACCTGGGATGTAGTAAACTTCCTTGGGTCTTACAAATGAGAGGAGGAGAATATGAAAATAGACCATCAAGCATCTCTGGAGCAACACTGGTACTGACAATTACAGGACATTTTTTCCATTTGCAAGTATGACAAGATTGGGTTATTGTTTCAAAATGGCAAAGGCTTTCTAAGAGAAGTCGTTAAGTAGCCAAGCCAGCCTATCCCTTTAAAGCAGAATACAGTTGCTGCTATGGAATCCAGTCTATAGAAAGCGAAGAGGGAAAAAATGAGAAAAGGCTGGAGGAGTAGGGCAAAGTGTAGATTGTGCAAGGCATCAATAGCCCAAAAAGTAAGTTGGATTTTATTTGAAGCATAGTATCAAGTTTCTAGGCAGAAGAATACTTTCCAAATTTTACATTTTACAAAGAAATTGATGCTATTATAAAAATCATATAGAGTATGATTCTGTAGTGAGATAAACTGGGCTTGAATCTCAACTCAATCCCTTCGTAGACTAAATGACATTATTCATTGAAGATAATGACAATGCCAAGCAAACAGGTGGGTTTTATTCTTTGAGATCTGGTTTTGTTTTGTTTGTCACTATGGAGAAAAATATAACAACACACGTGAAGTTCTTAGCTTAGTGATTAGCCCACAGTAAGTGCTCAATACTTGTCAATAGCAATTATTATTAGAATTGCTATAGTAATAGGGATACTATTTTAGTATTATAGTTACAACATTAGAAAAATACATAGGATGTGGTCCAAATCAGGTACTACGTTAATGCTGATTGAAATGCATTCTAAGAGATAACATAATGATACTTAGAATGTAGTGGACAGAAGCATGTCTTCAATTTCTGGCAAATAACAGGTTTTTGTCTCTTCTTTTAAGCTCAGGGCACTATCATGCTGTTGGCTGTGCCCTAGTACAGAGATGCATCTGAATATGGAATGAGATGGTGGGTAAGACATAGAAACTAAGCCTTCTCTCTGTACGCATGTGTCACAAAATCCCAAGGAGCCCTTTCATTCCAATGTTAGTAAGCACTTCCTCTGTGCCAGCTGGGCACTGAGCCATGTCATCTTTCCAGAAATAACTGAGTCATGGGCACCATGGGACATCCTCGTTGGGTCAACTTGTCACCTTACACTGTTGAAGATTGTACAGCACAGCAACTAAGATGAATCAAGTGCCAAGGCATCAGGTGACAGCATGACCATGGCTTTTTACTTTGCAGTCTTTTACCTAGCTGTTCTTTGGCCAGAGTTATGTGATGAACTTATTAACTACACTCCAGCAAACAGGGACAGTCTAGGGTGCCAATGTGGTATGTGAATCACCCATACTCCGCACCACACACGGACAAAACCCAGAAAATTGTGATGACACAGAGAGATTTCTCTTCTAGTAGATTCCTGACCTCACACAGTTATTAAAGTTCAATAGCCTGTCTAATCCCATTAAAGAGTGACTACATACAATGAACACACCATGCCTTCTTGACAAAGAGAGGTCATCATTGTCATTCCTATCAATCCTTGTGTTACATTGATCTGTAACAAGTTTGGTACATCAAGAGTATAACAGCAATGATTGAAATGAAAGGCACCAAGTACCCAATACATCTGTCACAGTATTCTTTTTTAATATATGAGTGCCCTATCTGCATGTACACCTCCATGCCAGAAGAGGGCATCAGCTCACACAATAGATGGTTATGATCCACCATGTTCAATCTGGAGATTGAATTTAGGACCTCTGGAAGAGCACCCAGTGCTTTTAACCACTAAGCCATCTCTCCAGTTCCAGGTATTCCTACTTGAGGTTTAGCCACCTATTTTCATGAACTCATTTCTTTACCCTTAGTTATTTACTCTCTTAGCTGTTGTTTGTTCATGGGATATGTTCTTCAAGCTGGGTTGGCTTATTTGGCCTCAGCGGGAAAGGATGCTCCTAGCCTCGAAGAGACTTGATGTGCCAGGGTGGGAAGATACCCAGGGGGTGCCCTACCCTCACAGAGGAGAAGGGGAAGGGTGGAGGAAGGGATGTGATAGAAGGTAACTAGGAGTTGGGCAATTAGTGGGATGTAAGCGAAAAAAATGTACTGAGTGTCTAATGTGGTTTAAGGTGCTATGGAAGGTATCTGAGGTGTACAATTTGTCCCTATCTTTAAGAAGCTTACATTGTTACATGGGAAGTTGGCTCTCAATAGATTATTATTTATCCCATGAAAAATGGTTAATAAAATCCTCCCTAGAGCCACAACCAATTTTCTTTCCCTACACTAAATGATGTTATTATGTACTGAATATTAAATATCCCCCATAAGACTCTGTGTTTGTGGCACCATTTGGGAAGGTTGTAGAGCCTTTAGGAGGTGGAGTCTTACTATAGGAAGTTGTTCAGTGTAGGTGGGCCTGGAGACCTTATAGCCAGACCCCACTTCCTGTTGATCCTGTTTCCTGATTTCAGATGCAATGCAGCCAGCTGCTAAGAACATCTTCCACTGCTTCATTCTCAACTATGGTGAACTGTAGTTTCCCCTGATCTATAGGCAAAAAAATAAACCTTTTCTTCCTTAAGTTGATTCTTGTCAGGTATTTTATCAAAGCAAAGAGAAAAGCAAGTAATAGAGAACACTAGTACTATAAAATAGGGCCTTTACTGTGATAAAATTGACCAAGTAGCCTGGCAGTGATGGCACACGCCTTTAATCCCAGCACTTGGGAGGCAGAGGCAGGCAGATTTTTGAGTTCGAGGCCAGCCTGGTCTACAGAGTGAGTTCCAGGACAGCCAGGGCTACACAGAGAAGCCCTGTCTTGAAAAACCAAAAAAACAAAAACTAGAACAACAATAACAACAACAAAAAAAAACCTGACCAAGTAGTTCATAGACTGGTGGAACTTGTCTGTGGGGTGAAAGGAAAAGGGGTTTGAAGAAACACTGGACTAGAAATGTCTTAGAGTGCTATAAATTAGTGGACTGTTTTAGTAAGACTCTGAAGGGCCAAAGAAATGAAGAAAGAGGAAACATGGTTCATGAGGTTTTGGAACCTGAGTTAGAAGCCATTCATATTATATTTGGGCAAACAACCTGGTTTCATTTGGCCTTGGTCCTATAAAACCTGGGTGACAATGAATTTTAAAATAATGAACTTAATGTCAATGACAAAATGGTGTCCTTTGTGGAAGATTATTCCACGTTAGGACAGCATTCAGGCTGTAGTAGGTTGATGGTGATGCATTAAAAGAGAATAGCAAATGGAGTAGACAGATTCAAAGCAAGAAAAAGAACAGGAGAAAGCTTATGGCTAAGTAAAAGATTGTAATAGTTAAAGATGCTAGTGTCTGCCATTAAAGCACAGGCACAATAGGAAAGATGCCCTAAGGGCAAGAACCCAAGCATCTTATCTCTAATTTGTGAAAGAAGACTGCCCAAACTGAGCAGTGACAGAAGACTTTTTTGTTTAAAAACAACTGCATACAAGAGTGATTTTGCAGATTCAGCCATCAGGGTATACAGAGATTGCTATATATAGCTGTGGTCCAAGGGTACCACACTGTATTTCAGTCTGGCAACATAACTTGACAGCATCATCCACATGTTACTAATTTTTCAGACATAAAAATGCAAGATTGGTTGAGTTGTGGAGTCTTATTCAGTAAGTCCAGAGAGCTTGGTCAGGCAATGTGTGGCTGAGGAATTGGAAACCTTTCAATGGGCCTCTGAAAGGCCATTACACCAACCAGACCCCCCAGAGCTCCAAGGGACTAAACCACCAACCAAAGAGTACACATGGAGGGACCCATGGCTCCAGCTGCATATATAGCAAAAGATGACCTAGTCAGGCATCAGTGGGAGGAGAGGCCCTCAGTCCTGTGAAGGTTCAGTGCCTCAGTGGAGGGGAATTCCAGGGCAGGGAGGCGGGAGTGGGTGGGTGGGGGAGCACCCTCATAGAAGCAGGGGGATGGTTTCCTGAGGGAAAACTAGGAAAGAGGATGATAACATTTGAAATGTAAATAAAAAAAATATCTAATAAAAGAAAAAATACAGAAAAAAGAAAGGCCATTGCACAAAACATTTTTTTAATTAGTTTTATTCATTTTATTTCATGTGTATTTTTCCTGCATGTATGGATGCGTACCACATGCAAGCTTGATGCCTAAAGAAGCCAAGAGGGCATTAGATCCCCTGGAGCTAGAATTACAGATAGTTATGCCCCTTTATGTGGGTGCTAGAAATAGAATGTCAGTCCTCTGGAAGAGCAACAACTGCAATTAACTGCTGAGCTATCTCTCCAGGCCCTTACATGAAGTTTTGAAAATGAAATCTTAGTTGTAACACAGACTCCAAGACATAGGTTATAAGAACTATGGAACTTCTGCCAAAGAAAGTTGCACACATGTAGGGAAGCCAGTCCAAAATAAAGATTGTGTGTACTACAGGCAATAGATCTAGAAGGGCAGAACCACTTAAGACCTTAGGAAACAAGATGAGTCCACCATGAGCCCATAAGCAAGACATGGGTCTTGAATTCGATGTTTACCCTGTTGGACTTCAGTCTTGCTTTTGGTTAACCTTTTCTCGTTATGTCCTCATTTCTCCTTTTTATTTAAAATAGAAAATAACTTTGTTTTACACATCCTTTCTTTTTTCTCTCTCTCCTTAGAATACAAACAAGTCTCTAAAAATAATAATAAAACAGAATAAGGTAAAATAAAAACAAACAAACCAGAATAGGACAAAAGAAACAAGCAAACAAACAAAGAAAGATAACAGAGCCAAAGAAAAAGCACAAGAAACACATGCAGACAATGAAACACACATATTTGTATACATAGAAAAACTATAAAAACAAAATAAGAAGACACTATGTATGTGTATATATATATATATATATGGATCTGTTAGGAAAACTACAGCCAAGACATTATAAGACAAAAAGAAAAAAAAAACCCTTAAGTTTGTTTTGTGTTGTCCATCTATTTCAGGTCATGAGAACTGCCCTTAAGTATGGTTTGTATACACAGTGAAACTACATTGGAGAAAGCTAATTTTTCCTTCAAGAGCGGTTATCAATTGGAGATAGCGTCTGGGTTACATACGGGTTGTTGTGTCTCCTTCCTTTCTCAATACAGAACCCTATCTATCTTAGACCTGTGCAGGCCCTGTGCATGATTCCACAATATCTGTGAGTTCATCAGTTCTGCTGTGATTAGAAGTACTTACTCTCTTGGTGTTTTTCATCTCTACTGGCTCTTAAAATCTTTTTGCCTCCTCTTCTGCAGTTTCTATAGCTCTGAGGGGAGGTATTTAATGGTGGCATGTCCTTTAGGATGGACTGTTCCAAGGTCTTTCACTCTCGGCACAGTATCCAGGAATGTGTCTCTATATTCATTCCCATTTGCTACCGGAGGAAGCCTCTCTGATGATGGCTGAGAAATATACTGATCTATGAGTTCAGTTGAATGTCATTAGGAGTCATTTCATTGGTGTGTTCTTTTAGGAGAACAGTAGTATTTTGTTTTCCCCTAAGTCCATAGACTATTTAGTTTCAGGTTCTTGATCACCAGGCAATACTGGGTCAATATGGGTTCAATCTCGTGGAGTGTGCCTTAATTTCAATCATGTAATGGTTGGTTAATACCACAATTTTTGTGCCACTATTGCACCAGCATATTTTTGCAAGAAGGTCACCATTGCTGATCATAGGGTTTATAACTGGGTTAATGTTTAACTTTCTCCTTTGGTAGTATGTAGAGTAGTTCCCAGCACCATGAACAGTAGTCAGCAACAGTAAATGTATCAACTAGACTTCCTCATGTTCAATGGGTTCTATACATATTGTCTTTAGCTTTGGAATGGAAATATTTACTCTGTAATATTGTATAATTCGAAATGTGTAATTTGCTTTTTGATGTTATAAGGACTCACAGTTAAGAGACTGCTTTGACTCTCAGATAACGCCATGTTGGGCTTGATTTAAAAAAAAAATCTATGGGAAAATTTGAACTTGGAATTAATATTTGTTTCATCATATGGCAGTAAGCTTATGGGGTCCAGGGGTAGATGGCTTTTGCTTGAACAAGAAATGCCACCCCCAAGCTCACCTGTATGAATACTTGGGCCCAGCTGGTAACACTGTTATAGAAGATTGCACAATCTTCAGGGGATGGAGCCTTGTTGGAAGAAATGCATCACTAGGTTATACCAAGAAGTTTTTTTAGACTGGTCTAACTTCTTAGTATTCTGTGCTTCTTCATTTCAGATACAATGTCACCAACTGTCTGTCTCTTTCATCACCATGATAAACTATAACATACCCTCAAATTATAAGCCAAAATAAACCATTTTTCCTTCAAGTTGTTTCTTTCCAGGTATTTGATTACAGAAAAGTTACCAAGAAAAAATTTACTTGTTCCATTGTCTCCAAATTATTTCCTTCCTTTATTTTTGAATGCCCTGTAATCACTGGGTTCAGAATAAATTCATCAGTAACCCCCATGTTACAAACTGCTACGTTTAATTCTAAGTGTTTGTCAAAACTATGGTACCTTCAGAGTCATTAGCTCAGTTAGTGGCTTCTCCATCTTCCCTTAATTACCTTTTTCTCTGCTAGTCTTCTTTTGTTATTTTTATTTTCTTTCTTAGGCTGTGTATTTTGTCCCATGCTCAATGTTGTCTTGACACCACATTCTGTGCACTCTATCTCCCATAATGCATTCAATTATGCCATTTTTCTCATTGGATTTTGTATCATTTATTTTGAGATGGAAAGAATCTTTGAGGAAGTGAAGTCCTGACTGAATGTATATTTTGACATGGGCATGGCCTGACAATGACATGAGACAATTGACACAGTCATTACCTATATGGGCCAGGCTCAAGAGGAGTAGGCAAAGCTCTACCCAGGGAACCAAGTATGAGGGTTTATGATTGACTGATTGCTGTGTGCAAAGACTAGCAACTGCAGCTTCTTTCTCCTGGACATTTACAGCTTGAGATCCCTAGTCTACAGAGCTGACCTATTAAGACAGCTAACTCCTCCCCATGTGCTGTCCTAATAAACATGCTGAGGTTCCAAGTTGATGAAGTAATGGTAGGAGAATCCTACCTGATTTCAGCTTCACGGTATGTGTGTCTGTATACCTGTCCTTTCTTGGCTCCCTTTGCCACCCCTAGCCAGGGTTCTATGACCCTAACTGCACAGTTCACAGCAATTTTTACTCTAACATCAGTATCAACCTACTCCAAGGCACCATCATCTCTTATCTACATTAGCTTTCCAGATGGTTTCACCTCCTTTGTTTTGTCTATTCTCAACACAAAAGACATAGCAAGCCAACTCAATTCCAAATCAAATTATGTTACTAGCTAGTGTTTTGTCAACTTGGCACAAACTAGAGTCATTTTGGAAGAAGGAATCTAAATTGAAAAGATGCCTACACAAGATTGACCCCATGGGCAAGCCTTTGGACCATTTTCTTGAATAATAATAACCATAGATAGTAGGCCCAGCTCACTAGGGTCTACTACATTGAGAGCAATGCTACCCCTGGGCAGGCAGTCCTGGATGGTATAAGAAAGCAGAGTGAGATATCCAATCATCTAGTAAGCACCATTCTTGCACAGCCTCCACTTCAGTTCTTGCCTCTAGGTTTTGCCTTGAGTTACTACTCCAGTATCCCTCATATGATGGATTATAAGGTATAATATGAAATAAAGCCTTTCCTCCACAAGCTTATTTTATGACCATCATGTTTAATCACAACAGATGAAACATAACTAAGATAGCTACTCTCTGTTGGATGATTTTGCACTTCTTAGTAAAAGCCAAAGTTGTTACAGAAACCTTAAAAGCCTCAATTATCTCAGCATCACTTCAACTCTCTGAAGTTATCGCCCACTGTGTTTATCCTTATTCCCAATTATACGTACACTAGCCCTATGCTATTCCTCCAGTTTCATCATGATTCAATTTCAGGACCTGTACACAAGCTTTCTCTGGTTTAAAGGTGCTGCATCTTGGTAAATGCCAATCTATGGTTCTCACTTCCCTCAGGTCTTTACTCAATATACTACTGCCTAGGCCAACGACTCTACACTTATATCTCCAACAAAACTGTCTTGTCTTTGTTTTTTTCTTTCCTTTTAGTTTCATTCTCAGAATTAATAATCTAACATGCTATATATTTTAGTCAATTCAAGATGCCATAGCAAAAGATCATGGACCAGACATCTTAAATAGAAGTACATTTATCAGAGTTCTCAAAGGTGTAAAAATCCATGAGCTAGATGCAGACAAATTTCAGTTCCTTTTGAAACATTTTCTCTTGGCCTATAAGCAGCTTCTACACCTTCACAGCTCATATGTTTGCCCTCATCCAGATCAGGGAAAGTGGGAGGAGAAATCTCTGTAGAGTCAGCAGTTTTTAGAAGAGCACTGATCCCATCAGACCAAGGTTCCATTCTCATGGTCTCAGCTAAACATAATTATTTTCCCCAAATCCCATCTCTAAATTCCACCACACTGTCGCTTTGTACTTCAACTTATGAATCTGTGGGAAGATACAAACATCTGCATAGAATAGTACATACATATTCCATAGTGTGTCTTACTGATTGAGTCACTAACATCACATAGACAATCCTAAATGTCTGACTGATCTTGCTTCTTGTCTTCCTTCTTTATTGGAATTGATATTTTATAAAGTTTGGCATTTGTATTCATTTGTGTTCACTCTTTTACTCCCTGTGTTTTCAGTAATCCTTGGCAAGCAGTACGAACTTGATAAATATTTACTGATTAAGTAGATGGAACAAATAAATTAATTGTAGCTTGGTACAAGCACTAAGTAGGAAAGAAACAGACTGATAGACCAGAATGAAGGCCATCAACATTGGCTGGTTGTTCTAATCACAGTAGGAAGTATTTGTAGATGCCTAGAATTCAACCTCCAAAATTCTGCCTTCCTTGGTCTAGAAGGGCCCTGGCCATTGTCTTATTTTTAAATCTTCTCTAAGTGATTCTCAATGTGAAGCAAACCTGAGAGCCAATGAATTTGAACCTAACTGGAAACATGAGAAACTCCTGAAAATAAAATACACAGGGAAGACTTCATCTTTTGCTGACATGGTATAGTTTATGTGGAGATTTGGAGGATAAAATAAATAAAGCACAGGCAATTTGGGGGTCAGGAGGAAGTTTAGTTCCTGGCAGAGGGTCGGAAGAAGAGCGAAAGCATTAGAGTACAGCTGAGTTTGGTGTATTCTCAGAACAGAAGGTTATTGTGGGTGGTGCCAAGCAGGAAAGAAGAGTGGGACAAGATGAGATTAAAAAGGTACACAGGAACCACATTATGCTGGGCTCAGTAAACTTACTACGTGAGACGAGAACTGTGAGAAGATTTTTGAGGATGTGATCTGATTTACTGTGTTGCATAAAGGTATCAGTGAACACAGAAAGAACTTGGGAGGCTGCTTTGGTACTCTAAGAGCCTGAACTAGTCTAATGGCTAAGGGTGCTCCCTGCTATCTACATGAGTGGAGTACAGTCATCTGTTCAGAGGAACTCACACACAAGGCCCGTGGTTTGAGGAAATCTTTCCAGAAATTTTTAACATTTCAGGACCTAGCTAGTTCTGTGATCAGTGGTTTTAAAGGCTAGAGTCTCTATGCCCTGATTTACCCAGTCTGCCCTAGTGGATCAGGTAGTGGAAAAGGAGCTATCTACCTAGCAAAGGATCTAATCTGAAAGAGATATTTTTTAAAAAATGATAATAACATTTCTTTGAATGAACTTTAAAGAACACTCATTTTCAGTCCCGATTATTTTCTGCTTTCTGGGAGATTAAGACATGAACACACATAGAAGTAATAGAAGAGAAAACAAGCTGTGTATCCAAAGGGAGATACAAACAAAAAATCAGTAACTTCTACCTTTTGTTTGTCACTCACCTTATGCTGAGCCTTATCATGGGTTTTGCCCATGTTCCTGTTTTCTCTCCATCACAATTCAATGGTGTAGGGAATATGACATACCATCATGATGATGACAATAATCATGACTAATATTCACTAAATACTTAGTATCAGCCAGTCATTAAGCAAGGTGCTTTGATATTTATCACTTAGGTAAATGTGCATTCTATAGATGAGGATAACTAGAACCAGACATGATAAGTGATTTATTCCAAGTCACAGAACATGGCAGTTGCAGTTCAGATAGTCAATCATGAGTGATCTTAAAGAGTTATAAGAATTCACAGCAGGCGGCTCCTACCTTGTCTAGAAGATACATGTATACAGTGAACAAGTAGAATACACATGTGGAGATAAAAAAGAAGGACACCATGAAGGAGCTAGAACATGGTGCCACTTTGTTCGAGTTAAGGATGTACAATGGGGAATAATGGTGCAAGATAGTTGTGCCTTTTGGTGTTCCCAATCATACCACTTGGGCCAGTTAGGACCGGCAGCCTCCTATCAAAATTATTTGCCACTCAGATCTTCATCCTGAAGTGCCTGACTTTTTAAAGCCTCCACTACTCAGCACCCATTAAAGAAATTTCTTCTTACATCATTGAATAACAGACTTTGGAATGGGACACCCATAGTAAACCCCTACTCTCAAAGCTCACGGCAAGTTAGCAGAAGAGGGGCTACAAAAATTGTTGCTGTGGTGTGGTGTGGTGGTGGATTACTTCAGGATAACAGGGTTTCTGCACACAACAGGGCAGATGCACATATAAAATCACAACTTATGACAGCAAGCACAAGGCCTGTATAAGCTCAAGCCAAACAATATCTCAACATGAATGGGAAGTAAACATGAATGAAGTCCATCCATAGAAGCAGATGCTGTTGTCATTTGGTGGCTGCTGGGAGAGAGGGAGAGTAGGACAACCCTGATGGACTTTTAAAAATGAGAAAAATATATAGAAAAATGAGAGAATATGAAGTTAGGTGAATGGGGAGGTACGGGTGGATCTGGGAGAAGTTATGGGATGATCAAAACATATTGTTTAAAATTCTCAATGAGAAAATAAAATATTAAAAAGATTCTTAACCCCACTCCAAGTTACAATAAAGAATATACTGTCTAACTGAAACCTTGATCAATAGTAACTTGGCTCATGATAATTCAGTAAATTATAGCTATACAATATTGTTGTTTTCTTTCTTGGGTAGAAGTGATCCTTGGGCATTTAGGAGGGTGATAAAATAGATAAAAAAGAAAAAAACAAGAGAAAGAATCCTAGCACTGCTTATCAAGCCATCAAGAAAGTTAATCTCATCATATTATGAGTAACAGGATTCATCCCAACGATCTAAATGCCCATCAGTATGAGGTTGGTGACACAAAATATGAAACAGCCACAAAAAATAACACTATGTTTTGGAAACAAAGTAAAACTGTGCATGCTGACAAGAAAGATGTTTCTAAAATATGTTAAATGGTGGGTGGGGCTAAATGGGGTCATGAAACATTCTCTAGGGTATGGTCTCAAATCCTAGAGCTGTTTATAAATTCACAAACTTGCCAGATATATCTAGCAGAGTGCCCGAATGCCATGTAGATGCACTTTCAGTATATGCTTTTGACCTTTATAACAACCCATGGAACCTTTTAATCACGAAAAAAATACTCATACTTCCATTGTAGCAAGACAAACAAGCAAAGGCTCCATCTTAGATTATCGCTTATCCATCCTGTATGTTATAACACTTTGACAGTGTTCATATGTTGGATTCAGTAATGATTGATCATTTTCTCTCAAAACTTTCTCATGAATGAACTGAAATAAAACAATAATGATAACGTATTAACCAGACTATAACATAGCCCAATGGAGTGGCAATTGATTAAAGAATTTTACCCACAGCATAGGTGGCAACCAGTAGAAAGGTCTCCAGAGAAGGGCCCCGGGGCCTTTTCCAACATCATTAATAATTTATGTGATATATAAAATGTACTTACCACGTCTGAAGATGACTCAAAGCTGGCAGAGGATCAAATCGGTTGAAGAACAAAATTGAGATGCAAAGTGAACTCAGATGGGCCAGTGTACTGGGCTAAAATTAAAAAGGTGAAATTTAAATAAGGTAAAAAAAAAAAACTAGTCAACAAAAACCTTAGTAATCCATTTTGTGACACTGTAAGAAGGGCCAGTGTCTCAGAAGCAGGTCACATACAAACTGACCAAGCAATCAAGAAAGATTTAAGGTTTGAGTTGAGCCACATATATAACTCAAGATAGCAGTTTAATGGAGGTAGAATATTTAGTTGGTAAAGTGTCAGAGTACCATTTTGGGTTATATTAATTAAAGTCACATTTCCAGATGCTGCTAAACATGAGTGCTGTCCTAGAGTCTCCTATTCCATTCTAAACATCACCTTCTTAGAGGATCACTGAAAAGATGTAATGCCTCCCAAGAAGAAAAAGAAATTTGTAGTAGGAGAGAGTTTGGCAGAGACTCGGGGCCTATGAAGCAGGAGAGTAATATACAGGATATGCACGTGTCATCAAATGTCAAATCTCGACTGCTTTCCTACAGAAATGTCCTTGTCTTGGGTTACATAGATGAAAGGATCACTGCCACCCAGTGGTGACAAATAGGCAGGGTGAACAACCAAACCTGTCAGATCGTTTTTTTCTGACCTAGAGAAGGTCCTGCTGGAGGCTAGGAAGGCTGATATGGCAAGACGGTTCACTGACATGAACCGATGTCAGTGGCAGAACTGTCCTCATAAGGCCTTTGGCTCTGAGGCACTCCATGTCTGTTCCTGAGTCACTGTCAATATTCCTTTCGGTGGATCCCCTACTGTACAGTGAGCCCATATTTAGCAGTCCACAGAGTGGTAAGGGCAGCTTTGTGAGGCTTGCTTGACTTCTATCTCATTTATCGTTGTCTCAGGTCTCCTGAGGAGTAAGCTACCACAGAGGAGGAACAGATGACTGAGATATGTCAACTCAAGTTCATACTTGTAGGAGCTTCTGCATTTCTTTTCACCTCTCTGCAAATAACGGTCACCACTTAACAAACAAACAAACAAACAAACAAAAAAAAAAAAAACCTAAAACAATATCTGCTCTCAGGGACCTTCGTAATTTCCTATCCTTTATCAGTGACCTTTGTAATTTCCTATCCCATTACCCTTCCTTTCTTCGTATGTCTGACTTGAGGACAGAACTCTTGCCATTCTTTCTGCTTACGTTTCCCTTGAGATGTCTCACCGTTCACTCTCTCACTTCCTTCAAGGCTCAATTCAGATCACCTACTCAGTGAGGTTTTCTCTGGCCACTCATTTAAATTCTATGTTGTGCATGTTTACACACACACACACACACACACACACACACACAGACATGCACACACACAATTGATTACTTTACATAATCAAAATTACACAATATGCATTCTGATAGTTCATTTGATTTCCTCTCTCTGTTCTACTATTGTAAGGTCTTTACATGTAGACCTGTAATTCTCGTGTCTGGTGTGTGTGTGTGTGTGTGTGTGTGTGTGTGTGTGTGTATGTGTGTGTGTGTATGTGAGCTTCTAGCACACTGGCTAGAACCATAGTAAGTGCTCAGTAAAAGTCCGATGGACTGCCTCCCAAATCGGTGCTATTGTCCGCTCTTATTTCAACAATCATGTGATAGTAAAAAACATAAAATTTAAGTTAAATAAAAAAATACATTTCAATTTTAAAACTGGCCTCAGGACTGATAACAATAAATTGAATACTGAGTAGTAAGATTTGAGATGCTTTGTGAATTTTTCTTAATTTCTTTCATTTGTCATAAAACTATGTCACATACCTGTTTGGCTGATGCTAACGATTATAGCAGCTGATATCAGCTGAGTGCTTACAACACATCAGCACTATGATAAACACTTTACTTGATTAAGATATTTAGTCCCTATGATAGTCTTCAGAAGTTGGCACTATTAAAATTCTTATCTTAAAGATCATGACACTGAAATGCCAGAAGCTCTGCCCTGGCCAAGGTCACATGACTAGTATCAGATGCCATGGTACATGCTATTAACCCTTGTTATCAATGTAAGAAGGAAAATTGTTGCTAGCATCAGCATCTATGCTGATTATCACATGCCATCTCATTTAAATCTTGGAACAACCCCAAGATATATGCTACTATTTTATGACTATTTTTCAGTACTAAACTTCCAGTAATCCCTCTTAGCATCTGCCTTGGTTTCATGAGACACATGCATGGTTGTCTTTCTGCACATCTCAGTTGAGATGCTGGGAAATCTGTCAATAACTTGTACTCTCCATGTCCTGAAGAGTAGGCCTCTGGAAAAGAGGAGGATTCCAGTCCTCACGTGTCCTATCACCCCATCTAAGAACATACTTTTCACTAGCTTGCTTCCCCTATCCTGCCAATTGCACCCTAAAGCATAGTTTAAATGCAGTTCTCTCTAGGAATCTCTCTTTGACCTTTCTGTCATGTTCTCTCTCTCTCTCTCTCTCTCTCTCTCTCTCTCTCTCTCTCTCTCTCTCTC
>JADRCH010007585.1:362158-389599 GCA_019843965.1 Rhynchomys soricoides
TCTCTCTCTCTCTCTCTCTCTCTCTCTCTCTCTCTCTCTCTCTCTCTGATTTGAAACAGGACCTGTAGCCAATATTGGCCTCCAAATCCAACTGTAGCCAAGAATGATCTTGAACTTTTAGCTCTCCTGCTTCTGCCTCCCATGTACTGAGATTTCAGGCTTGCACCATCAAACCCACTTTGTTTGGGGCTGGGGGTGAAACCCAAGGGCTTATCCATGGTGTGTAAGCACTGTACTAACTGAGTTATGTTTCCATTCCCCAAACAGTCTGGTTTTGTTGGTGAAAGGAATTGAGTTGTTGGATAATAGAGAAATAATAATAATAATAATAATAATAATAATAATAAATATTTTATTATTATTTTATTATATTTTATTTTTATTATTTTTAATTATTATTAAATTATTATTATTATTATTATTATTATTATTATTATTATTATTATTATTTTGCCCAGGAGAATTCTGATACTCTTGTAAAGAACTGCATTGCCTGTTTCCATTGTTGCTACAGTTTCATTCTTTGTATTGGCATTTGGTGCTATAAAGCCTGGATAGGCAGTTACCTCTTCTCTGTGTGCCATTTTCTCTCTCCATGTGAAGGTGCTGAGTGCAATCCAGCCTTGTAATAACGGAGGTTTCAACCCTGTAGAGTTTCAAGCTAGTGCCATTCTCACCTCAGTGGAAGCATTCTGTTTGACATCAAGAAAACCCAAAGGGGTGTTACATTTTCTTTGTGCCTACAACTCTCTTTCAATTTGGCAAGACTGGCTCAGGATTTGATGCTTTTATAGATTTGAATATCATGAATGTACAAAATAACTCAGCTTCTGAATCTGTATTGTCAATTACCCAAGTGGCTCCTTCCCAGTGGCATTGCTAACGAGATCTGTGCTTGCTGTTGCTTGCCTACATAGCACATGCCCCTGTTTCACCTGCTTCCCACTGCCTGGCTCAAGAGAATGAGATGCATTTGGAGATATGGGGATGCTACCGTGGTATTTGGAAAAAAAGAAATGAGAGGAAATGAAACATATTCTTTTGCAGTACTTCAGAGTGGTTCATATCAACTTGTCTCTGAATCCATGTCACTCTGTCTCCTGGGACTGAGTGTGCTCATAGTCAAATAGTGATGATTTTAGGAGCTATCTCATAAGGTCACTATGGAGACTAAGTGATTAAAGAATCTAGAGAATATTTCAATAACTGTCGATTATTCTGATTATGATTCTTCCTGGCTAGACTGGTCTTTAAGCTTTCCATTTCAAATGACTGTATTTTCTGGTCATCTCTTTTTACCAAGGAATCTGAAAGTGCACTAGACACAGGGCTATATTATGTACATCTTAAAACCCCTAGTAGGGAGGGAATTGATGAAAATCGTCTGTTTTCCTGTTTATGTACTTATTGCATGCCAGGCACCATATTAGGTAATGAAAATGTAATGGTGGTCAAAGGCCTTGATTAGTAGAAGGAAAAGAAGACAGAAATGAACTAGACAATGAAGAGCTTGGTGACATTAAGAGAATAGAACATGTGTTTGGGGTTAGGGAATATGTTGAGAAGAAGAATAAAATGAGATGAGTCCACAGAGGAAGGCAAGGAACATATTCTAGTGTTGTAGTGTGCCTTCCTCCTAAGTGTACTGCAAAGAAAATTGGATTTGAAACAAAGAATCAATATACTCAATGATTGGAATGCTTGTTTTAGAGTCTGTACTGATTGTTGTTTGGGAGCTGAAAATGTCTGGAAGACTATTATTACACTGTGACATAAAGATGCTCCCTCTTCAAACTGAAAACAACAGTGTTAAGATGGTTTCTTATAGTCAGTACTCAATCACATTAAGTCCTACCCTAGAGCACTCATCCAAATAATGGTGGGCAACAGTCTGGACCATGCACATGCACACTCATCCCACTTGGGCATTTCTTGTCACTCAAATACATGTATCATCAAAGCATTTTGCATCCCAATATTTTACCTCTTCCCCTGATGAAACAACTGTTGATGGGAATGACAGGACTTCATCCTGGTAGAACAATAGGCAGTGGAAGAAAGAAGTGCCTCAGGGCCAAGACTGAACCATTGCGTGTGCCCACGGGTATGTATATTTGCATAGGCTTTCCCAAGTCTGCCCAAGGTGATACATGTGGGAATGCTTTTATGTAGGAGCAAAATCTCTTCTGCATTTCTTATACTTAGAGCCAAAAAATTCAAAATGTCTAATGTCTATACCCATCTGCACAATCTTATGTAAGTTAGTATGTATCTGGGATATAAATGGCATACCCATAGCTATGGTGCCCTGAACATCCATACATGGCAACCGAAAAGAGTAGAAGTGAGTAGGAGGCCATCACACTAGCCTAAGGCAAGGATGGCATTGGTCCATATGAGGTTATAGCTGAGGAGATGGAGAAAAGGGGCCAAAATTGGGATCTGTCTTGAAGGTAGTCAACAGGATCACCTAGGGCCTAGGATGTGAGGTGAAAAGGAATAAAAGAAACTGGGAACAATTTGAGGTTTGAGCCAAGAAAGCAGGTTAGCAGAATCCATGTACAAATTCCTTCACAAGTCCTGCTTTGAGCAAGTTTTGATTTAAGATGTCCATTTAAGTAGCCAGCTAACCAATCTCTATATTGCAAGTTCCTTCTCATTAAGAAAGCTATTCTTCACTGTGGATATAAAAACATCTATTCAAGAGGCCACTGGGAAATTAGTAATTCTTGATATTTAGATATTTAACTTTGCTTCAGAGCGCTTTTTCCTAATCCTATTGGACCCAAGGTAAAATAATCTCGACTTGTTCCCATTAGTTTCTCCAGGTTTCTTGTTCACAGCATCCTAATACTGCTCTTTCTTTCAGTTTCTCACTTAACCATTTCCAAATATTTCTTTCTGTTTTCTTCTTTTAAATCAGGACCCCAAAAGCCTTCCTCCATAGGGAATGTACCTTCATTCAAGGACAAGGATGTTGTTCCCTGGACCAGTTCCAAGCAGCCCAGAACTCCATGACTTCACACAATCCTTCTCCTCCATAAAAAATAAAAGGTACTTGGAGCAAGAAATAGAGCCAAGTAAGCTGAGACAATGAGCCAAATGCTGAGAAATTAAAGAAAGTAATGCTGATGAAGGGGGAAAGGATTAACCAGGAACTCTTAAGGTCATTGTGCTCTCGATTGCATTATCATGTAGTAGCAGAAGTCTACAGATTGATTAATACTCCTGGAAAAACAAAACAAAACAAACAAACAAACAAAAAGCAAATGTAGGCTAGCAGCATGGCTACCAAGCGCTGCATCTTCCTCAGAGATGATCTATGCTGGCAGGTGACTGGCAGTCCTTATTCCTGGGCCAGACACATTTCCTGTAACTCACTACTTCCTAAGGTAGGGATTGTCGTGGTGAGGAAGCTCCTAGTACCTTTAATAAATTTAAATCTGCCTCCTGTATATGGTGCCCCTGGGTCATTTTAGATCATTCTTTTCACCACCTCCAAGTACCATATTCTAGGTGTCCCAGGACAGGCTTTGAAGGGAGGGAATGATTCTAGAAATCCACATGAGGCTTCAGCGTCTGTCCTTGCCTCCATATGCCCTGGCTGTGACTTATATTTCATATAATCCCTTAGAACTTACTATTCTCAGGCTTGTATTGCCAGAGGAATAAAACAATCATTTTCAGTGATGCCTTACAGACTTATCCTCTGTGGGTGAAAGATGTCCAGCTGTGGTAGCCTTGTCTCAAACCTACTAGCTACAGAGAAAGGGAGAGAAACAGAGAGACAGAGGGAGAGAGAGAGAGAGAGAGAGAGAGAGAGAGAGAGAGAGAGAGAGAGAGAGAGAGAGACAGGACTGTCTCATGCAGGCAAGTGTGGGAAGTTCAGTTCCACTTATGTACCAGTGACTAGTGTAAGTGCTTTATATTGGTCCTGTGAGTAAGGTCACTATTTCACAGCTGGAAGAACCAAAGCTCTGAGCGATTTGGATCCTTGATGGAGATCACAAGGTTAGAAAGGAGAAAAGCCAGAGTTTGAACCCAAATTTATTTGACTTCAGTGCAACTGCCTACAACTAGCTAGGTATACCTCATAAAACAAGAAGTATACTTCTATTTCCACTAACTTTCTTCCCTATAAATAGAGCAACTACAGCCATCTATAAAAGTCTTCAAATGCCTACCAAACCACTGGCTCCAGCCCTGATCTTTACTTTTCTTTCTACTAAATGGTACCTTTGTGCTCATGGCATCCCAAACAGTTTGCTCTTACTGTGCTTCTTTCTAACACCATGAGCCCAGTTTCTAGGGTTCCAACTTCAGAACCATCCCTAATTCCTCTCTGTCTGACCACCAAGATAGGATGAATTCCTCCCTATAGTATCTTTTAAATTTACCTTTCTGTCATCTTAAATTTTTCTAATGCATCTTTTGTCTTAACACTGTATAAACTAACCATCCAACAGTTTTCATGGGTCAGACATTCCAGGCTGCAATTCTAATCAGTTTTACTAGTAAAGTATAAAATTATTGTTCAAAGAAGTTCCATAACCTTTTACTTTAATTCCCCAAATTTTGATATTTTGGGACAATTCCTTCAGCTTTTCTGTCTGGCTAAACATTTGCTTTGTAATATATAATTTCTTTATTTAATTTATTTTTCTCTTATATGTTACATCCCAACTACAGTTTCCCCTATCTCCACTCCTCCCAATATTTTCCCCACCTCTCCTCTCCCTAAGACCCCCTCCTCCACCATTTCCCTTCAGAAAAGGAGAGGCCCCCTGGGGATATCAGCCAAACATGGCATATCAAATATATCTTCTTCTAAGTCGTCATTGGAGAGTAAGTTGAATATCATATTTCTTTATCCCTAGATACTTTAATGTATACTATAGATGAAGGAAGTTGTTGTTCATTGCCTCAAGACAATGAATAAAATGAATAAATTAATACACAATATTTCTATGTAATCTAAAGGCTTTTTCCAAATTTAACTAATTAACCCAACAGTAAAAGTTATCCAGTATAGGATTCAAACATGAATCAATTCCACACTTGATACTGAATTTCACTTTAGTCCTCTTTAAAAATATGGAACTGTTTTTCAGTTTTTCTTATCTTTTAAGACCTTGACATTTTCAAAGAATACACTGTCCTCCAATTCTTGCTATAATTTTCAATGTCACAGTAGACAGAAAAGCAGAATATCATCTGACTTCCCGACTTCAGAGTTACAGAATTTGAAAGGGTCTAAATTTAGTGTTATTCTACTGGGTCTCAAACATTTTTCAAAATTTTTATCATATCACAGACTCAACAATATCAATATTACTTCACATTTTACATTCAATTCTATGGCCACTCAATAATAATTATTTTTGCATAATCACCCTCTCTATAAGTGGACTGTACCAAAATTATGAGAAATTAATTTAATGAATGTTAGATTATATGACAAAACAGCCATTTCAGAAAAAATAAATTAAGCATTTAAATCCACCTTGGATGCACATGAGCTTTAGTTTTAAATACAGAAATATTTGGAGCAAAGGATGAGGGGGTCTGTATAATCCAGCTATCTCAGTAAAGTGAATTTCTAGTACCAGGCATGGTTTTATTCCTCTTCAGTAGGACCTAAGTCCAATTAGACAGTTACTACAAAGATATGAATATTACTGTTGAATCTTTAGGGATATCTTGCCATTCTGGTCATTGTTGTTCATACACATCACAAATGGGTAGGACTTATGATTACTTCCCTTCTTTAGCAACTTATATTTTTTTATAGAAACTTCTGTTTTATAAAAGCCAGAATTCAAGAAGGAGACTTTCAGTTCAGATCCAGCTCAACTCTTTCAAGTCCTATATGTGGTATCTTAAACAATTAGAACTTAGCTTCAACCTCTGGGAGGCATCCAAAGGGGAAAATAGTAGTTTATATTATTTTTGGGAGTCTCTTGGACTGTACTGACCAAAACCTCAAAAGGTATACCATTAAACATACTGGCCCATAAAAATGGATCATTGATTTGATATGAGATTGTTATTAGAAAGTATGTAAAAATGGCAATGATGCAAAGGATGTTCCATCAGTATCAAAAGCAAATGATTGTGTCAAGAAGGAAAATATACAACAGTATGCTGGAATTACAGGTGTATGCTACTATCATAGTCCGCTAGGGGTTTTCCTTGAAGAATTCAATCAAAAATTTGAAGAGCCATCTATACTAATTTATTACAACACTTCCCAAATATGGCTGAGAGAACACTTTCTATCACACTGTATGAGACTAGTATTACTCTAACACCAAAATCACATAATGATAATATATAAATGACAGAGGAAAAGAAGAAGAAAGGGAAGGAAAGAATGGTAGGAGACAAATTACAAAGCAATATCCTTTATACTCAATATCATATTAGCAAAATATAACTTATAACTGGTTTGTAAGAATGATATGCCATGACCAACTTACATTTATTCCATGGATACAAAGTTAGCTCAATATGCCAAAAACAAATTTTGCAACCAACCATCTCAACATTAAAATTTAAAAATATGATCATATCAATTTATGCAGGAAACCATTGGAAATAATCACTCGTGATAAGACAAATGAAAAATATTTTCCTTTCAGAAAAGTAGGAATAGATGTCTCCTTTACTTGAATAAACAAAAAAAACTAACAACAAATGTATAACCCCCAACAACATAACAAGAAAAAAATCAGTTGGCATATTTAATCTAACTGAAAATCAAACAGTATTATGTAGCTTAAACAACTGGGATTTGTTCCATGAAATCAATGTTGCTTTAATATGTGAAAACGTATTAATATAATGCACCACTTCATTAGTTGGATAAAGAAAACCATGTGGTTATTTCAATGGCCAAAAATAAAAACCCATAAACAAAATCTGTTAACTTGCTAGTGCTTCCTGACAAAACATTCAATAAGCTATGGGTAGAATTAAATTTCCTTGGCACTGCTGTGCTGGTTGGATTTTGTCTACCAACTAGAGTCATTTGGAAGGACGGAAACTTTTCTCAGAAGGTATGTCTATCAGATTGGACTATGAGCATGACCGTGGAGGCATTTTATTGATTAATGTTTACAATAGGAAGGCCAGCCAACTGTGGGAAGTGCTACCAGTGGGTAGATAGTACTGGTTGTATAAAAAGTGAGCTGAGTGAGCCATAGAAAGCTAGCCAGTAAACAATATTCCTGTGTGTTCCCTGTGTAGAGAGAATCTCTTGTGTACTGTATAGATGAATCACCTGTCAATAAAATGCTGATTGGCCTATAAACTTAGGCAGGAAATAGAAGGTGGAACATCCGGTAGAGAGACTGAATTCTGGAATAGAGAGAAATGCAGGGATTTGCCCGAGGACATAAAGGAGAACAGACCCATTGAGCTGAGCAGAGGTAACCAGCCATGTGGCAGAACTTAGAATAAATAATGGGATGACTAACTTATGAGCTAGTTGGAGAACAGCCGAAGCTTATAGCTAAGGTGTTTGTAAATATAATGGTGTCTCAGAGTTGTTATTCTGGGAACTTGAGGCCAGGAGAAAAAAAATCATGCACACTCAACACTTCCTGTCTCTGCCCCTGCCCTGATTTCCCTCAATGATGGACTATGATTTGGAAAGGAAGTGAAATAAGCTGCTCAAGTGGCTTTCTTGCATCAACAGAGACCTAACTGAAACAGTTGTCAAAAATATCTCTGTATTCAGTGAAAGTTGAAATTCCCTAAGTGCAACAGGAATTTAATTATACCCAGTCTAGCAAACGTCATTAGGTTGAGACACAATGAACTGCAGAGGATATGTTGCTCAGCTGTGACTTCAATGGATGACTAGAATCTGTGACTCACTTCAATACCGCTGCTCAGCATCATGAGAAATTATCACACTGTGTTTTACCAGCTTAAGAAAAGGTGAAAACTCAAAATAGAAAGTACACTTTGTATTGAATGCTTCTTACTTTTGTACAATCATAATGCCAACTGTAAGGCATTGTTGAGAGCCATTTGTACTTACTAGTCCAAGACTAAAAGCATTCCTATCTTGGATAATTCTATTCAACATTGTATTGGAAGTTCTATTTGTGGCAATTAAGTAAAACAATAAAGTATGAGTAAAGAAAAAATAAAACTAAAGACTAATTCCATAGTAGACAAAAATAATAAAATGACTAGGAATAAATGTAACTGTAAGTGCAAAACATGTCATCAGAACAGGGAACCAGGGAACAGGGGAGAGAAGGAAAGAGAAATAGAATAAATTGTTATAATGGATAATGGAGAAATTAGATAGGAAGTTTAATGTGGAGGGAGGATAGGAGGACAGGCTAGAGGAGGGAGCATGGGGAGGGACCTTTCTAAAATATGAACATATGAAAAAGAAGTTTAAATACAGTTACCATTAATAGAGGAGATGATACTGCAAACTAGACTTCATAGACCAAAAACTTCCCCAAATATCACATGCTATTACAGCTGCTATACCTTCAGTACTTGGCATTAAGATCCTATTACTGACAAGACCACTTACTTATGTCATCAAGCATGGACAGAAAGTGTTGTTGCTCAACGAGAAGCTTCTCCCCTACTGACTTGTATTCATAATACTGGAAGATATTATGCACATTACCAGAGGAGAAAAGTAGTTATCAATCTCATCCAGCTAAGAACCCTGCAAGCTTCAATGAATCCCTGCTTGTAACGTGTGCCCACTTGAATAATAGAGGCAGAAATATTATAGGACCATTTTAAAAATTGGATTTAAGAGCCATTCAAAGACATGGAACCCACACCTGACTCTGCTAAAGGGCCCAAAAATCTAAGATCAGATAAGTCATGAACTCTAAGCAAACCCTACTACTGTTAATCTACTAAATTAACATAACAATAAGATGACTATTAATGACATATTGCTGTACCTATAGATAAGTACATCACTCAACAGATAAGATTCTTCTTGCAATAGATGGCAATAAGCATAGAGACTCAGAACTGGACATTGTACAGAATGTGAGAGACTTTAGAACAGCCAGCCCTAAATGGAAGGGAGGTTTTCACCACACCCCTCCCCTCAAGGCTCAGGCATCTATATGAAAAGGATGCAAAAAGATTTTAAGAACCAGAAGTTCTGAATGACTTTGAGGAAAGAGATTTTTCCACACACAATCAGACCTGATACACATATAAGCTAAGAGATTATGAAAGCACACACAAGACATATACAAACTCAAGTCAGACAAAATCGCAGCATGGAGAAGGGGAGGCAAACACAATGACCTAGCCTAACCAAGAAGCTCTTTGTGATTGGTGGCTGCTAGGAGATGGAAAATCAGCTTTCTTCAATGTAGTGTGTATATCAAACACAATCCAGTGTAGGTCTCAAGCTCAAAAGTAGCCAGCACAAATATGACTCCATGTTTATTTTTCTTTTATGCTTTTATGTTTTGTTTGTTTTATTTGTAGTATACTGAAATAATATGAGGCTGGGTGATTAGGAACAGGGAGGATATAGGAGTTGGTGGAAAGGAAAGAACATGATCATAGTATGTTACATGCTCATTTAAAAAATACAGAATCAGAACAGTTTGAGACGTTGTTGAGAGAAATTAACTAAGATCTAAATACCAGGAAGATATCTTAAGTTCTCCACATGCATCTGTAGATGTAATAATAATCCTACTAATGTTCCAGTTACCTGTTTTCTAGAAATTGGCAACATAATAATCTTAAGTTTTATATGTTAATGCAAGGAAATGTTAATAGTCAAAAGAATCTTTTAGAGGAATAACAAAATTGGAACATAAATCTTTCCTAATTTTGAAACTCACTTAAATTATAACAACAATAAAACTCTAATATTGGCATAAATATGTACATAGGACAATAGAATTGAAATTGCACTTTTGACAAGTGTGTCAAGAGTAAAACTGGTCTTTGCAAAACATTATCTGGGACAAATGTACATCTACATGCAATAGGATTAAATGGGACTCCTACTTTACACCACATAAAATTAATTAGAGATGTGTGATGTAAATATAAAAGCTAGAAATATAAAAATCTTAGAAGACTGGTATGACTGTTAACATTGGATTAATGAACAGTTACTTAAAGTGACCCTAAAGGCATGAGAAAGCAATGAAATTAATACATAAATCATATGACGTTAATAAAACTAATGCTTGAATTACAAGAAATCATCAAGAAAATTAAAAGACAGCCCACACTGAAAGGGAGAAAATATTTACAAATTGTATCTGGAATATGTAATTTTTTTGCTAAAACACAGTTACAGAAAAACATAACCTAGCAAGTAAAAACAACCCAAATAAATGGATAGACAAAATATGAATATACATTTAATGACATAGTGTACATAAACAAGAAGAAATGAAGTACAAATCCAGACTGCCTAAAAAGCATGTTAATGGGGCTAGAGAGTTGGCTCAGTGTTTAAGAACATGTATTGTTCTTGCAGAAGAACTGGGTTTGTTTCCCACTACTCACATGGTGGCTCAAAGGCATCTTCTGACTTCTTCAAAGTATCAGGCATGCACATAGTGCAAATACATTCATACAGGCATAGCACACATAACTTCTCTTAACTACAAATTGTATTCATTTAAAATCCTAGTGAAGCTGGTGTCCAAAATGTAAAGACAAAAAGTAATATGCAAGGTTACTCTCTATAGAGGACTATTACAAATGGCCCTAAATGGAATATCTTTAGCATCTCATCCCTCAAAAGAGGAGGCAGAAAGAATTGAAGAGCTGGAGACTGGGGAGGAGGTCTGTGAAACACTCTTCTAGACACAACACGGCTATTGCACACCATAAAAGCATAGTAGCTATGATTACCCGCGCAAGACCAACAGAAGATCAAGCCAGCCAAAAATCCAGCATGGAGAGCTCATGTGGTGGCACCACAAACTATGGAGTTACTGCATTTGATAGCTACTGGGGAAGGGAGAATCATTTTTCTTTGGAAGTGTGGCCTCTGGAAGGTTGCTCAAGTGTAAAGCCTCAAACCCAGGCACATGGCCACTGTACTAATTGGACTAAATGACTTAGTAAAAAGAAGACAAAATGAAGTCGGGAGAGGAATAAGGAGGGATCTGGGTGAGCTGAGGGCAAATGGGGTTAGATCTGATTATGTTTCTTTGTATACACATAGGGAATTACTGATTTTTTTTTAACCAGAGCAGAAACACACAAAATAGGGATGTAAAAGTAATACAGTAGTCAAATGAAATAAATAATATTATTTAGTTTAAATTAAAATATAATTATATGGTCTTCCCACCTTCCCTTCCCTCCCTCCAACCCTGTCTACATATCCCCTCACTCCCTCTGAAAATCATGGCGTCTTTTTTGCTAATTTTTGTTGTTGTATAAATATGCAAAATGCATATATATACATATATGAATAAATTTGACTTTAAAAGGAAAAAGGCATTTAAAAATGGTTTCTTCCAGTCTTTTTTCTATATTTGAATATACACATATGCATTTCAAAATAACTCAGCATTATGTATTTTGTAGTATTTTTCTTACTTAACTGTATATTGTAGACATTCTTTGCCAATAAAAACAATTCTAAAGCAGCAGTCTCAACCAACTTTAAGATTAGACTCAGTAGATTGTGTTTCTCCTTCTCTTTCTCTTTCTCACCTTCTCCCTCTCCTCCCTCCCCCTCTCATTATCCTCACTCTCTATCCCCCCTTTTCATCTTTACTTTCCTTCCATCTGTGGCATACTAAGAGAAGAACAGTGACAAGGATAAAGACTTTGAGAGAAATCAGTGTTCTAGAAAATGGCTACAACATGAGGAGGAGAAACTCAGCTAAGGATGAAAAGCTGCTCTCAGCATCAAAAATGGTCTGTGAAGCCAAGTGGCAAAATTAATTGCCTCATCCTCCTTTGTATATATGAATGGAACTGGAGTCTTGAGGGCAACACAGACCATTATTCTGTCCTTTGTGGAGACTCCAGCTGTGGAAAAAGCATTTCACATTAAAACATATATAGTCATCTATTTGGCTAATGATTGAAAGTAAAGACTAGATCCATTTCATGAATCATAATCATCTTCACTTCCCAAGTATTCCCAAGATTTCTGAACATAATTTGAGTCTGGAAAGCAACATACAATGAATAAGGGGGACATAAGCCTCTGAACTAGACAACTTGGGGCTATTTCCCTGTTTTGCCGCTTACTAGCTGTGTACCTTATAGTAAAGCTGCTTAATGATTTTGACTCTTAGTTTCTAAACTGTGCAGATAATAAGTATGCTATAGTAAATGCATGTAATCACAGTCACAATGGGAGACTGAGGCAGGAGGATTGATGAGTTCAGAGAAATCCTGGGCAACCTATTGAGCTACATCACGAATGGGGATAATATCAGTTCCTCTTTTAGAATATCATTTTGTGCCCAGTTCTCAGTAGTTCCCATTTGTGTTTGCCTTCATTACTATAAATGGTAAATCCTCACAGCTCCATGAAGGAAGTACTGCTAATCATTTATCAAGGAAAGGTGACAAAACTAAGTCCCAGAGAAAGCAATCATTGTAGTGACCTTGATCCAAGCTGCTTCTCCCTTAAGCCAAACTTCTCAAGCCCAAAGTTAAAGGGCTCTGTCTTTTGTAACTTTGAGCTGATTTTCTTATTTTCAAAGCTTGGTTCTGAGGTTCAGCAAAGGAAGAAAGGTGCAGGAATAGCTAGCTGCCCTTCTCCTGACTTTGGCCACCATCATAGATCTCAGGCTAAGAAGGAACATGCCATGAACCTGAGGAAAGCTTGGGGATATTTCAGTAGGCTTCTCACCTCCTGCTTTGGGAGTCTATGGTTAAAATGACAAGCTTTCTGAGTCAAGGACACTTTGACTTGTGCCAGAACTGCTTCTGTGGGTCTGATTGTCCTCTGTCCTATTTCCAATGCAAACCTATCTCTTAGGCCCGAGCGGCCTTCAGAGCTATCAGCCTCACTGTGGCCAGAAGAGACAGCTGTCTGGAGGCTGGCCCCTTTGTTCCAGAGAAGCTGGTAAATCAGCAGTAATCCCTGATTCACAGTGATAATCAGCTCCCTGTCTGAACAGTCAGGGCTGTGCAAAATAACAAGTGGGGCCGCACCTGTTCTGAGGGTCTGGCACTCGGATAGCAAGCTGCTATGAATGGCCCAAGGCCCCACACAAACAGCAGCTGCGGTCTGGAATCAGGGCATTGTTAACATAAGAATGGGGCTCAGCTATGCCAGCCAGTCAGCCTGCTAGCCAGGCAGCTAGTTCTCTTCTCTCCTCCTCCACATCTTGCCTGGAAGACCAAATGGGCTACCCTCATTGTAGGCAGACAAGCGTTAGGTTTCTTTTTACCAGTGCATTGATCAATATTTTATTTGTAGGTGAAAGAGCCGTTTTCTTTCTTCAGACAGTGTTCAAGTGGAGGGAGAATCACTATTCCCCATGTTTGCACTCTAAGGCAAGTACCCACAGCATACAATTCCAGGAGAAAATGATGTATAGAGACTACAAAGCAAATAGTGACATGCTGTAGGAATACAAAGTAGCCCACGTGGCCCTTCTCTGGGGCAAATGTAGGATAGGATGCAGAAAGGCCTCTACCCTCTTGACTATCTTGGACCCACTGTACCAGTAGGGACTTAGAACTCATTAGAAATGCAGCTGCTGAATTCAGACCCCAGAACCACTGAATCAGCATTCTGAGTTTAGTAAGATCTTAACAATCATTCTTGTGTATATCAATGTTTGAGAAGTACTAGACTAGAAAATTAGGCAGTGAATTTAATACCTTTTCATACTTGAAAGTGCATAAGCTTTCCAATGATAAAAAGCATCCCTCAGATCTTAGTTTCACCCACTACTAGAGGTGTGACAAAAACCAAATCACTTACCCACTTTGAATCTGTTTTCTCATTTGTAAAGGGGGAAAAACCACAATTATAGGTAAAATAAGAGGAAAATAATAAAAATGTGCATTAATGTGACTAGTGCACTGTTTGCTAGATGATCATGTCTCAATAAATAGTTCTCTTGTTTGTGTTAGTTTTAAGATGAAGTGTTCTTATGTAGCTCATGTTGGCATAATACTTGCTCTGCAGCTCAGTCTGGCCTTGAACTCACAAACCAACTGTCTAAACCTTCCAAATGTTGATACTATAGGTATGTGCTTCTAAGCCAACCACATTATTGTTACTATAATTATTACTATTATTATCATTATTATCAGTCTACTTGGCAAATAACACAATCATGTCAACCACTGAAGACTCGGATTCTGGCTTGTTCCATTGTATACTGATAGATAAACACTTCTTGCTTCTTTTTCTGCTATATGAATTTAAGGCAAAAGATTATTTAATAACAACATTCCATATTTTTTAAGATTTACCTTTTATTTATATGAGTACACTGCAGCTGTCCTCAGACACACCAGAAGAGGGCATCGGATCCCATTACAGATGGTTATGAGCCACCATGTGGTTGCTGGGAATTGAACTCAGGACCTCAGGAAGAGCAGTCAGTGCTCTTAACCTCTGAACCATCTCTCTATCCCCCATAACATTTCATATGTACAGAGAAATTTCAACACTTTTGTTATGAACTTGGCTAAAACCTCTATTTCCTTCAAGTGTAGAATCATTTGAGTTTCCTCTGCAATTATAGATTCCCACATAGCCTATCTTACCTGCTCGTATTTTCATTTTTAAACTCCCTGACAGTGCCATATATAATGCATTTGTGTTATCTTCACATACATGGCCAGTTCTTCTCTTAATCCCTTCCCCTTCACTCTGATTAGCTTCTGGCATAAAAAATTCTAAGCATCAGAGGTGCAAGGGAGCAAGTTGCCCAGTCATGTTGCAAACTTGTGTAGGACCATGAAAGGCAGCCTGGTTTCTGGTTGAGCTAAGGTTTAAAACCCCGGGATCCAGCAAGGGATAACCCTACAAGGGACAGTAGGCATTTTGCCATGCTCCTGGGCCCCAGGATCCTGACACAGGCCACATCTCTCCATAGGTCTGTGACTATCAGTCATGCAGCCACAAACCCTTCCACAGGTAGAGGTGTGATCACGCAGCCTCAAGACATTCCCATTTTAATGAGGCACCTAGAGGCTTAGCCAATAAACTTCCCTTCCCTTTCCCAGCCACTCCTCCCTGAAAAAGGTATTTTAATCTCAGGCCCGCCCTGAGCTTGGGGGATACAGTTTCACTCATTGCCACTCTCCACCATAACAATAAACAACCCTAAAACCATCGATTGTCTCTCTTCATTGGGATCCTCCTTGGGAAATGATGGAACAGGCCTTTGTCTAACAAGCCAAGTCTAGTCTCCCTCAGAAGGCCTTTCAGTGCTCCTAACCACAGCCTCTACCAAAGTGGGCCTCCACTCTGTTCTCAGTTCTTCTGCGGCATCAGAGAACCAGACGGAGCTGGCTCCATGCAGTCCCCGTGAAACCTCAGGCCACATCACCTCAATCCCGGGGGGTGTCCTGCAGCTTCTCACAGCCGGACACCCACCCAGCACCCAGTGCTGCGGGGTGAGTATGGTCCAACTTCCCACATCCCGCCTCTCCCAGAGGCCCGAGCCCCGGGGACGGATGCGG
Organism: Rhynchomys soricoides; assembly: GCA_019843965.1. Classification (NCBI taxonomy): domain Eukaryota; kingdom Metazoa; phylum Chordata; class Mammalia; order Rodentia; family Muridae; genus Rhynchomys; species Rhynchomys soricoides. Next base: position 377,813 of record JADRCH010007585.1, read on the forward strand.
GACTCTCTCATCCACCACCATAACCCCACAACCTTGCAAGACACTCAGCACGAGAACTTGATGGAAACCTGAATCCCAGCTCCCGTCTTTGACTCAATAACAGGTTTTATTTAAAACAAAACATTTTCAAAGCCAAAGAAATTAGAGGCTTGATTATTGATGAGAGTGTGCATACTTCCTGAATGCAATTGAAAGACCTGCAGTCTGAGTTCCATCACAAATTGGAAGAGTAAATAAAGGTCATGAGCCTTTACTGTAAACTAAGAGCTCACTGATAGTCAGTCCCAAAGGGGGCTGCTACTCCAGGACTGAACAGGATCGACTTGGCTTCTCATAGTTCTGACAGAGATAACAGAATTCTAGCATGGAAGCAAACTTTCTATGGTTTTCGAAATGACTCTTTCAGCCAAGCAATGGTGGTACACAACCTTTAATCCCAGCACTTGGGAGGCAGGTGGATTTTTGTGCATTAGAGGCCAGCCTGATCTACAGAGCAAGTTCCAGAACAGCCAGGTTCCTCTGTATAGAAAAAAAAAAAAGACTCCTTCTAAGATCTACACATGTCAACTAGCACAAATCCCATCAAGTATGGGATAGATCACTTCCTGGTTCAGCCCCTTATGAGGAGCCATTGGCAGTGGATAGTGGGTGGTGGGGAACCTTTTTTTAAAATAATATATGTACTGGCATGTTTCCCATGATACAATGGGTGGCTCCACAACCATGTACATCACTAACTGGATTTATCCAGTCATCAAAAGAAAACAACATGAAATTAGGAGGTGGCATATTGTGGGGAGACAGTAGAGAATTTGGAGGGGGAAGTGGGCATGAGCAATATGACCATATTTCATTATGTAAAGTATGAAATTCTTAAAATTAAAAAGAAAAAATTTAAAATATTTTAATCACATACTAAAATACTAGAGATATGTTAAGTAGAATTTTTAAGTTGTAGAATGGTGTGCCACTTTACATGTGGAGCTAATCAAAGACAGTGCCAACATAGAGACCATGGGTGTTCTCAGGCAGAATTTCTTATTCCATGTCTATGACAGGCACTAGAAACCCTGACTTGAAAGTCAGAAGAACTTAAAACACTAACAGAAGGATACATCGGGCTGAAAGAGTTTTTTATCTAGGTATTATTATCAAACTAATACATCCGAAGGACAAGTAGTTCTTAGGCCAACAAGCTACCAGCACTTCATATTCTATTCCATTTCTAACAGACACAGTAAACTCATTGGAGTTTGTTTTGAGGGTCAACTCAATAACACTCAAACTTTTCCTCTGTCTTCAGAATTCTCGTTCTAAAAGAAAAGCTTCCCGGGTACTCAGAGAGCAGTAAATAGATCCAACAGTGTGCTAGTGAGATGAGGGATTTAACTTTCTTATATGATCTACTCAACCAATCCCATTTCAGAAAAAAGTATTCCATGAAATAACTGAAACCCATTATTATCATCAGTCTTGGGAATCATTAATGGCAATATGAGAAGCTAAGTATTATGTCAAATTTGCCTTTTAGAAAGTTTATATACATTCAGAAGACAGCTTAAAAGAAGTTGCTATGAAACCAGGCAACTCAGACACTACAGTGGTCTAAATGAGAAATGATGAAAAGCAAAATAAGTGCTGTCAAGATGCAAAGAAACAAACAGAAAACCGATATTTAGAGATTTGAGAGGTAGACTTGGGGAAAGTGAACCTTGTGAAAGAAAGGTAAGTGAGGTAAAGGAGACAGACGAGTTGTCTCATTTAGTGGAGTCAGAGTATATCAAGCTTCGTTTTGGACTCATTGACTTTGGAATACTTATAGCATTTCAAGGGAGAAATGGGCCATGGACCATTAGGTAAACAGATGAGGGAATCAAGAGAGACATCCAATGGCCATAGACATGTGGTTGACAGTAGAAACCACAAGCACATATGAAATTGTCAAAACCAATATGAAGCAAGAAAAAAGAGAATGCTAGAAGAACCCACATTTCACATCTTAGAAAAAGAAAACATCAAGAAACAACTGAAAGTGAATCCAGAAATAATGGCACCATGTAGTCTGAGGAAAGACATATTTTCAGGAAGACAGGTGATATAAATTGAATCAGATGCACTGAGCAAGGTAAAAGACTGAGAAATGATCAGATTTGTCAGTTAGCAAATCACTGGTGCCCATGGCAAAAGACATGCCTTAACAGCAGAAAAACCAGACCTTACTGGAGGGAAGAGTGATTGGAAAGTGAAAGCATAGAGATAGAAGGAGCAGGCTTCTTTAGAGGTAGCTCAGCTGTGGAGAGAAGACATAGGACAGTAGATAGAAATGAAGACTATAGAACCAAACAGAAGGCTTTTAAAGACAAGCTGTAGCTGCTTTGAAGGAAGCAAATAGTGAATAAGATGTTGAATAGACAAAATTTTTTGAAAGAGCCAGAGGAGAGAAGAAAATCAGTCTAGACCCACATACTTTTAGGTTTGAGGAAGAAACACAAAACCGGAGACTCTGGGAGCCTCTGTTTTCTCTAGGTAATGATGTAAAGTCATCCTCCTGGAGACAAAGTGACACTGATAGCTTTGTATGCTAGAAAGCGTTGATACAGGTTGCTTTAACACTGGGCTAATGAGTTACATGAGATTTTTTTCAAATGGTTTCCAATGAGCTGTTGAGATTGCTTTTTTGCTCAGGTATTTGAATTACTCCAGAGGTTTTAAAACTGGTTGTTCAGTAGACTCATCTAAAGAACTCAATAAACAAACAAACAAACAAAATCTCTGCCTGGGCCCCATCATAACACTTATTCAAGATTTGAGAGGTGGGTCAATTTGGTAGCTACAATCAATACATTTCTCATGGATATGACCAAAAATACCCTAGGAAAAAACGACTTAAAATAGGAGAGATGTATTTTGGCTCCTGGCTTCAGAGATGTCAGTATATCATGACATGGAAGGTGTAGCAGAGCAAAAGGCATCACATTAAGGTATCCAGGAAGCAGAGAGTAGCAATAGGAAGGAGCCTAGCCAAGACTGTGGTTTCCAAAGACATGCTTCCAGTGAACTATTTTTTTCTAACTAGGCAGGCTATCATTTGAATGATAAATATTTCCCATTAGCTCAAAGTTTCTCAATACTTGTTCCCCAGTTGCTGGCACTGTTTGGGAAGATTGTGGGAGGTACCACTTTGCTGGTGGAATTATGTCACTAGGCGTGGGCTTTGAGAATTTATAAATATGCTCTGCTACCAATGCACTCTCTCTGCTTAGTGTTCACAATTAAAGATGCAATCTCTCAGCTTCCTGTTCTGGTACCCATGCCTGCCACTTGCTGCCATGCCTCACTGCCATGTTGGACTCTTATCCCTCTGGAATGACAAACCAAAATATAAAGTCTCTCTTCCAAAAGCTGCTTTTGCTTATTTTATCACAGCAACAGTGACATCAAAGACCCAACTAATACAATATTCAAGTTTGAATCTGCCAATGGATTATACTTGTGTAGATGGCTCATGATCTAGTCATCTCTGGAAATGTCCTTGCAAACAAATGTAAGGGTGTGCTTGATAGTGCACTAGGCATTTCTTCATCCAATCAAGTTGGCAAAACTAATCATCACAGGGAACATGATGAAATTCAGGAATTGGGATCGGTGATCAAGACACGGTAGAAAGGAAAGTGAGTAGAGATTAAAGATGCCAAAGAAGCTTCAAATATAAGGCAGCCCTTGTCTCATTCTCTACCCAGAAACTTCTCCCCAGTAGCTCACCATGTCACTCATTCAGAGAAGCCACAATACTTAAAATTTCCTACAAAACCCAATAAGATGTGTCCCTATGTTACCTCCCAGACTTTATCTTCTAACTCAGCTTCAGTTACAGTTGCCTTTTCATGGCCTCTCTCAGGATACCTGGTGCATGCTGTTCTCTCTGTAACTTTCCCCAACCAGATAGTTGCATGGGTAGCTCAGTCCTTCACTTTGATTAAAGCTGACCACTTTCCTCAGCATTTGCTACCTCATCTCTGAACAATTGGAAGAAGATAAGTCTCTGTGATATTCAGACAACTTTCAGTACATGCAGAGCCATGTTTGGTTAGGAAGAAGGTTAAGATTACCAAGCTAACAGTGGCAACTGGCCTGACCCCCCGGTACTCCTGGAACTGAACCACCAACCAAAGAATATACATGGAAGGACCCATGGTGCTGGCCACAAATGTGGTAGAGGAGGGTCTTGTTAGCCATCAGGGGGAGGAGAGGCCCTTGGGCCTGAGGGTGTTAGATCCCCCAGTATAGGAGAATGCCAAGGAGGGAAGATGAGAGTGGATGGGTGGGTGGGTGGGGGAATACCCCCATAGTGGCAGGGGAGGGGGGAGGAAATGGGGAGGTTCCAAAGGGGAGATCTAGAAAGGGAGAAACATTTGAAATGTAAATAAAGTAGGAAAAAAAAAAGATTACCAGGCTAGGAGCAGATTCCTTATAATGTGAACATAGAAGCAAGGGACTTACAGCAACTCTTGATACCACTGGCAGCCTAAGCCATACCCTCCTCCCATTCTGTTCCATAATTTGCCATTCTCAAGCACCTCTGGTTAAATGCCAGAGCAGAAGATAAGACCTAGCTCATCGGTAACCTCAGCAATTTGCCAGCACTAGGTGTGATGTCTCTCTTGACTAACTTTGCATCCAGTATAAACTTGGTGTTGTCCCTAAAAAGAACCTACTGTGCCTGGTCAGTTAACAGGAACACTTGAACTATTATGAATATAGCCTTAGGTCCTTGTCACTTTCATAAGGCCTGTTAAAATTCCTTTTTACTGACCCATCTTTCAGTGTCTACAACTGCATGTAAAGTATCTGGGGCTCCTCGGAGTAATTCTAAATGTAACAGGGACAAGCTGATTTTCTACCCTGAAGAAGCTATCTACACTTCACTTTAGTTCCTGGGTTGTCCTTTAAAACCCAGGTACAGTAAAATGTGATTCATGAGACATCTGTATGAGAACTCTCTAGTATGTCTATAAAATGCAAATTTCCAAACTCTACCTCAGACCTGAAAGATCACACAATACTCTGTAGAACTTTTGAATGAGTTACATAAAGGCAACTAAAATACTTTTGTAGTATTTAATTTTGTCTTCTTTGAGCACGGTAGCCTAGTTATATTTTGTAATTTTATGACTCTAAATGTAAGACTTCATAGCATGCTATTTGTAGTACATGTTCCTGGGAGTCACATTGTCAACCCCAGGCCACAAAGCCAAACATCTGCCTGAACAACTCAGACAACTTAGGTTCTTCAACATTATTGCTATGCCCAGGCTGGACTATCCTACACATTTCCATGAGCCAATTTTTCTGTGATGACCACACAGCCTTTACTACACTGCTGAAGGATGTAAACAAAGTTAAGTATGTCTTATGTACCAGGACACGGTAATAATTTTGAAAGCCACTTAATGATTAAATGAAGCTCAAAGGTTGTTTAAAAGCACATGTTCCTTTGAGGGTCATCTGCTTATTAAAAAGTTAAATCCAAAGATATATGCAAATATTTCACAAGAAAAAATACCTGAAATAGAAAGAACCATTTAAAAGCATTTGATATAGCATATCTCAGGCACTTTATTGGATATGTAGATGAGTAAAACATAATCAGTGTTACCAAATAGTTTAAATCCTACCTAAGAAGCCAACAAGTACATTCGTAGTAACAACCTTTTGATCAAAGTCAGGTTTTATGATGCAGACACTAAACGGACACTGTAGACCAAATGCCACACAGGAAGAAAGCTAAACTCTGTATGTTTCAGGATACATCCCTATATCCACAACTAATTAACTAGTTGCTCAAGTGACACGTCTTCCCTGACCCTAATCTGCCCTCAATTCTCCAAACCCAGTCCATCAGAAAGTCATTTTTATTCTAACTTAAAAATGTATACTGAATCTCCTCATTTGTCTTCATGGCCACTACAACCCTGGCTTAAGCCATCGGTACATCTTTCTTAACTATTATGGCCTTCTAACTATCCTGGCTTCTCTTCTTGCAATTCTTCAGCCCAGTATTATGTAGGAGCTCGAGTGATATGTTTTAAATATAAACTGCTTTAATTAGATTCTTCACTTAAGTGGCTTTCCACTATGTTCAACATAGATAACTCATTACTGTGGCCAGCAAAACTCTCTGTAGGGTGTCTTGCAATAGTAAACATCCTTTACTCCCTGTGTAACTATCAATTTTACTCATATAAATACTGCAAGGACCAACCTTAAGTCCTCTGGACACATTGTTCCCTCTGTGTGGATCATTCCCTGTTTCTATGTGTTCATATTTCAGGACATGGTTTAGATATCATTTCCCTCAGAAAGTCTTTTTTTCTTGCTACTCCAAATCTCTATTAGGTCTCCCTTGTTACAGCCTTTCAGTCTATCTTGGTTTTGCTTTAGACCTTAGCAAAGCATCTGAATTAATTTTGCCCTATCTGTCTCTTCTACTAGACTATGAGCTTCACGAGGGTAATTTGGGTCTCTTTTTCTTATAATCATATTCTATGTGCCTAAAATGGTGCCTAACATATAACATATAACCAACCGGTACCCTGAGGGCAAAAGGTTAAATTTATAAAGGAATATAACAACACATTAGCCATTACTATTGCTATATATATACCATTTAAAAAGCATCTGCAATGTAAATTACACAGTTAAGGCAAGAAAAATTAAGATAGAAACATTGAGAATCCAAGCAGTAGAATTTTCATGAAACAGTTGCCTTGAGAGTCCCTCAGTACAAAGACTAACACATAATAAAAGGTCCACAGTGTGGTACATAGTTGGGGATGAAAAAGGCAAGTTGATCACCAAGATGAAGCAGATGGTGCCCTGGGAGATGGCACAGTTTAAGTCAGGTCCTGTCACCAGGGCTCAATTCCCAGCTCTATTGATCAGGTAGGAATTGTAACTATGGCAGCATGTAGTTGCTGAACTCCATGCATTACTTGGGGAGGAGACAAAGGGCTCTCCAGCCTGTTGTTTTGGAGGAATGCCAGAAGGGAATACATGGCTGGCAGGGCTGACAGCGGAGGCGTGGTAGTAAGGAGGGGGAACTAAGAGAACTTCATGCAGTGTGAGACCAGTGTCCTGGGGGAAATGTTAAGCAGCTCTTCTTTGTCCCCATTTTTGTCACCATGTGAACCATTTTCAGGTCCAGAGAATCAGCTGTTCTGCACAGGTAGACTGATGGACACTGTGCAATGCTTTTGTAGGAGGCCCTCTCCATATTAGGAGCTCCCTCATGCAAAAAGCCCATCTCTTCTGCTTACCTACTACAGTGGATACATCACAGGTATCAGAAGTCTCAGCTGGGATGGGTTGGCCCAAAAGGTGTACCACTGGAAAGTCAAGAACCATGAAACACAGAGAGGCACTTAGGATAGCAACAGAACAGTGATAGAAATACCTGGAATAATACTTGGATATTCCAGGAACTGTCCTATGAGCTTTGCAGGAATCATCTCACTTGTTCTAAAGCAAACAAACAAACAAACAAACAAAAAGGAAAACCTTAAGACTAAATATCGTCCTTTTCCTCATTGCTTTGGTGAAGAAACAAAGTTTTAACAAGGGCAAGTGACTGGTCAAATATCTCCACAAAACTTCACCAAATCTTAATAAAAGTAAGACTGGCTGCCAGAAATGGTAGTACAAAGACAAGAATCATCCATAGGCATGTGTAAATTATCTCTTATTCCTTACGACAATTCCATGAAGCAGTAAGTACTTGTGGTGCTCCTTTCCTTTCACAGAGTTAGGAAAATCAGGTGATTAAGGAATATTTCAAAGTCTGGGAATATAGCTTAGTGGTAGAGCATTAGTCTGGTATGCATAAGACTTTGAGTTGGCTCCATGTCTAGTAGTGTAAAATCAAACAAGAAAAAGAAACATCCTAAGATCACACAGTGGGAGATAGAATTACAGCTATCACTGCATTGTGGTTTTCCTCAAAACAATGTTTTGCTAGAAAAAAAACCTAAATACACCACATTCAGATACAAATGTTTTACTTAAGAATTTTCACTGGTTTGGATAGAAATGGTCCTCACAGATTCATATATTTGAATGCTTTGTCATTAGGGAATGATGATACTTAACAGGCATTAAGTCACATGGCCTTGTTGGAGTGGGTATGGCTTTGTTGGAGGAAGTGACTAGGGGTGAGCTTTAGGGTCCTATATGCTCAACCCAGTTCAATTCCTGCTCCCTGCGGATCAAAATGTAGAACTCTCAATTACCTCTCCAGTACTGTCTGCCTGTGTGCCACCATGCTTCCTGCCATGATGACAATAGAGTAAACCTTTGAACCTGTAAGCCATCCCCAGTTAAATATTTTCCTTTGTAAAAGTTGCCATGGCCTTGGTGTCTCTTCACAGAAATAGAACATTGACTAAGACTGACTTTTTACTTGACTATAGTACTAAAATGAAGAATATTCAGTAGAAACAAGACTTTGAATCTATCAATCTAACACTCTTGCAATATTAGGCAGCAGCAGAGTTCTACTTCCTACAGACATGTGACTGTAAGAAGGTGCCAGTCTCTATGAGGTCATGTATTGCCAATGGTTTGGGATGCAAGCAATCAAGAAACTACATGAGATTTTCAACACTTTCTTGCTAAACAGTTCTCTTAGATGATCTTGTCTAAGTATATGCTAATTTCAGTGTAGTGGGTATATTTAAGACTAAGCTATAATGCTTGATAGGCTAGGTGTATTACTTTTTAAACATTTATTGCATGTGTGTGTGTGTGTGTGTGTGTGTGTGTGTGTGTGTGTAATGAGTGTATGTGCTTTTCCCATGTGCCCATACGGAGGTCAGAGTAGGAATTTGAGGTCAGAGAGAATTTGTAGGAGTTGGTTCTCTCCTTTCATGTGAGTTCTAGGGATTGAACTTGGGTCATCAGACTCGGCTGCAAGCACCTTTATGTACCAAGCCATCTCAACGGCCCCAAGATTTTGTTTGTTTTTTTTCATTTTTAATGGAAACTTCTAGGTTTTTTTTTAATGAAAACCATTTCTTTATTATGTACTTGGGGGGCTGACACGAGCATGACACAGTGAGCATGTGGAGGTCAGAGGATATCTTTTAAGAATTGTTTCTTGCCTTCCATCTTGTTTTAGCAAGGTCTTTCTTGCTGTTCTTGCTGCTGCAGTATATACTACATCATTGGCCTGTGAGCTTCCAGGCAACTCTCATGTTTTTGCCTCCCATATTCTCATAGGAGTAATAGAATTACAAATGCATGCCACCAAATCTAGCTTTGTAGGTAGATGCTAGGTATCTAGGTACTGGGCTCAATATCAAATCCTCAGACTTGCTCAGCTAGAACTTTTACCCACTGAGCCATCTAGTTGGCCCCAACAAAGTGTCTATATTTCGAACCACATTTCTTTCACAGCAGTCTGTATTTAATGATTTGACTGCTTCAATATCTCCGCGAGGAATAGAGACTAAGGATCATGACAGATGGAAGAATAAGCCTAGAGAATCAGAGTGACTTGTCAGCATTAAACATGAAGCAAACTACTGACCTTGTTACAAGAAAGACCGTGGTTCCTTGATATCTATTGACTATCGTGATTGAAAATGGTAATAAAGATGACAGACACTGCAGAAGACAGCTGCAAGTACTCTCCTGAGGACGTCAAATCGAAGGGGATTTTTAGAGAAATAATACCTAGCACAAAATATTGCCAGTAAGAGCCAAGAAAACAAAACCAAATGGTCTGTGTTTGTGCCACAAAATTATTTTTCTATAAGCACTTATTGTTTCTTTTTGAGGTTATAATATAATTACATTTCTCTCCTCTCTTTCCTCCCTCCAAACCTTCTCAAATGCCCAAAAGTCCAAGACAATAAGACTGTTGTCAAGATGTAAATAAAGAAAATATCCAATTTTTAAAAAAAAAAGAAAAAAAACAGACTGTTTTCATCTGATTTCTGGGCCTTTTTTTCCTAGCTCTCTCCCTTCAATTCAATCCTCTGACAATTAAAACTATCCAGGAATTCACTCTTGTCCTCCCTGAGGTCCTCTAGATCCTTGGCACCAGCTTTCTGAAGAGAATAAAAGGAAAAAAAAATATGCTTCCCTTTCTATGATCTGAGAAACTAACAATAATCACAAGAGCCTCAGGGACGACCTTTCAGTGACAATGGGTACAGATCTATCTGATTTTCAGATCTCAAGTCTCCAAAACAGTCTTGTAGCTCCATCCCTACAATAATATATAAAAATACCGGGAAACATTATGCTGTCATTAAAAAGAACTCCCTTGCTTTCTTTTCCTTTCCTTAAAGTTATTTCTGGGTCCAGAATAGATTCTATCTATTGCTTCACGCATTTCCTTTTGGAATAACGCAACTATATTACTAGTGGGGGGCTCTGATAGCAAAATAGCCTTGACTCTTGATGCCCCAGGACAACACAGATAAATTCACAGTGCTACTTCCTCATCTCTTAAAATGGGTGCAAGGTACTCAACTGCTCTGGGCCTTGTCTTCTGCCTCTGTGAACTGGAAATGCTAATAATATTGATTATATAGCATTGTAGAGGGAATCACATGAGACATGCAGAGTAGTGCAGTACTTGGCATAGAATAAATGTTCAATAAATTGGGAACTATATATAAAAAGGAAGACTGTTTTCTGAATAATTTCTTTAGCTCCACCTTTCCCTGTAGTGAAAACAACAGCTAAGACACCAAGACACAAGGTACAAGCTCCATAAGGCAAATGGATGGATGCTGATGGTGACTCCTTTCCTTCTGGTGTCTTGAGGGCAGGCTGGTATTGAAACAGTCACCATACCAGAAGGCAACCAAACCAGTGACGTATCAAGGAGGGACATGTCAAGTATCTAGAGGCTGGAGGCAACTAAGAAATGACAATCTAGGCTGCTGAGATCCTATGGAACAGGAGAAATTCACTGAAACACTGTGGGTTTCATAATTGGAAAAGAAACCAAAGTTGAAACAGGCAAAGGATATAGCAACTCAGAAGAGAAGCAAAGAAAAGTGTCAAGTCCATAGGTCTAAGAGCTGTGGATGCAACATTGACTTTTCTCAAAAATAATTTTATAGAACGATTGTTTGTGCCTACATCCACGCTGAAATGTAAAGTGTTCAAATTGGTGAGCAAGTAGTCAGTTTTGTTCATCCAAAGTTGAGGTGATGGCAAAGAGCATGTGGCTCTGTACTTACCTCTGGAGAAACCCACCCTGGGGAATTAAGTGAAACACAGCCTCCTCCACCTTTGGAAAATGCTTTTATTCCCTTGGGCTAGAATACCTCAGAGAATCTGCCTCCTGGAAGTTCCCCTAGGGCAGGGTCCCATCTCCTCCAGAATCACTAAGGAAGTTAGTTCCCAAGTAGATCGCTTAGTCTACACCTGGAGGTTCACATTCTGTTGGTTGAGGTGGACCTTCCTACATATTTTTCAAAAGTGTCCTTAGTGATTCTATCACAAGGTTGTCTTTCATTTTAGAGATGAAAATATTTCATAAAAAATTAAGGAAACACAGTAAAGATTATCTTGCTAACTATTGCCCATATTTTATATGTGAGGATTTCAGAGGCATTTACATAATTGTTTTAAATCATAAGTAATTACTAACAAAATAAGAACGGAAACCAAGGTCTTCTGTCTCCCAATTCATTGAAAACACCATTTTCAATGTCTCTACTTTGAATTTCTCCCTCCCTCCCTCCCTCCCTCCCTCCCTCCCTCCCTCCCTCC
>JADRCH010007585.1:389699-421409 GCA_019843965.1 Rhynchomys soricoides
TCCCTCCCTCCCTCTCTCCCTCCCTCCCTCCCTCCCTCTCTCCCTTTCTTTCTTTCTTTCTTCCTCTTTGTTTCTATTATATTTGTAAATAAATATTTATTCTTGGATTTGTTCAGAATTTTAAAAAGAATCTTACCTTCACAAATTCTACAATACTTCCTAGCTCTATTGAAAGCACCAGGTATAACATTTAAAGTAAAAGAAAAGTTACATATCCTAGTGTAAGCTTGCAATCTCAACACCAAGGGGCTGAAAAGATCACAAGTTCCAAGCCAGCTGGAGCTACATTAGTGAGACAATGTCAAAAACAAACAACACAGGGCCACAGTGGGTAAATCACTTGACACCCAGTGTGAAGACTTGAGTTAGTTCCCCAGAACCAACATAAGCAAGACACAGTAGTAAGTGTTTATAACCCACCAATCCCATGGTGAAATTACTTGCAGGCAGAGGAGAGTCTCTGGAAGCTCACAGGTCAGCAAGCCCAGTTTGCATTGAATAATAAAATATTCTATCTCAAAACAAAACAACAAAAACAAAACAAACAAACAAACAAACAAAACAAAAAAAGCAAGGTAGAAAGATGAGGACAGTCACCTGAAGTTATCCTGTGACCTCCACACAAGTGCTATGGCACACACACATGCATGCACATGCATACACACACACACAGTGTACAAACATAAAAGATAAAAAATGTAAAATGATAAAGAGTTTTCTTGAAAATAAGATGGCCTTTACTCTTGCAATCAGTACAAATGCATCATATAGATTTATGTGTTGAAATCATAGCTCTGGGTTTTTGTGCTGAAATTTTAAAGCATTTAGCACTGACAAAGAAGTAACCCAGCTTGAAACCAGGATATTCATTAGTTTAACAACTGAAGCAATTTTTTTAAACGCAAGATTAATAATAACAAAATCTGCCTATAGGCTATCCTCTGAACTTACCCTACTCTACTCTAATCTCTTTGAAGAAAAATTTTTAAAAAATGTATTAAGTAAGACCTAAAACTGTTTTCCAAATACCAAGATTTTAAAGTGAGAAACCACAATTCATAATTGTCAATAACTCAAGTAACCCCAATCATTCCTTTGAGGGTAATAACCCACCCATTTTCCAACAGCTTGGAAAGATTTCAAAAGCGGGATGTGCTAATGCCACAGTAGAGAGAGTGAATGATGGATAACTGCAAAGGGCACTCCTAGGCCTATCAAATCCGAAGCTTCACGTTAAGGGCACCTATATATCTCTCTAGGGGAGAAAAGCTGGCAAATTGTTAGGTAGCAAGTGGTAGTGAGAATGTCAGAACCGTTCCTGGTAATGCCTAACTCTGAGTGCTTTGCCTTTTCTGATGCATCCAGCATCTATAGGACAAGTAAGCAAAAACTGTCACAGCTTTCATGCTCTCCCACAGCTCTGCCACACCCTAAGGATGTTAATGCTACAACCATGCTCTTCAGACAATCCTTAACTCACTCAAATGATCTCTTCCATCTTCCCCTAAATCACAGACCCTACCCCACATCTAAAGCCAACAACAGAACCCCTTTGACCACATCTGAATGCTGTCGGAGATGAAGAATGAGCAGATGAAGCACGGTCAGGGCAGTCAAGAGAGAACACCACACCTGCGCCTGCTTGCTACTATTCCCTTTGCAGAGAGTGACATCACTGTTTATTTCTCCTTAAATACTTCTCAGGGGAAGGCCTCAAATTTGCCTCTTTGCAGCAAGCACAGTTAGACAGCTGCTGATTAATACTGAACACTCAAAGTCCAGAAAATTCTAGAAACTATCTTATTAATCTTAAAGGTCAGTGCACATGCAGCAATAACATTTCCCCCGAGTTTTTGTTTGTTTGGCATTAAATTTTCTTCATTTACTTCTTGAGAATGTCATACAATACATTTTGATCATATTCTTTACTGTCTCTCAAGTCTTTCCACATCTTTCTCCACCTATCCAACTACTCCCGAGTGTGGGGTCTGCCACGGTGTGTGGTTGATAAACCCGGTGTCACTTTCCTTGACAAAAACTGATATTTCCTCTCCCAGTAGCTATCAATTACAAATAGATTTTTGGCCAGGGAAGGAGGCTTTGTGTCCACTTAGCCCTTCTCCATGATGCCATTTCATCCGGTCTGAGATTGTGCTGGTCCTGTGCTTGCTGCTACATGTTTGTTACCGCAAGGTATAGTTCTAAAGTCAGTCTGTCACTGGCTGGTGTTTTGGTCCCTGGCAGAAGAGATAAGTCTAAAAGGCCATCTATTTCAAAGTGACTTTCCAGGGATTTGACTTGGAAAATTCTTTCAATATAGTTGGGAATACAGTTTAAAACATATTTCTTTAAATAATTAAATGTTAACATGTATTACATATGTTCCACATATTGTTAGGGTATTCTGCTTCTCTTCTTTCATGGCATCAAGCAGGACTTTCTGCCTAGCGTTTGAATAAGGAGAAGCCTGAAGTTTTGATGATGTGACCCCTGGCAGGCTGACTACAGAGGAGATGCAGGCCCCAATCCCAGGAATAACTGGGCAACACAAACTGGATTTGATCAGGGAAGAAGGAAAAAATGTTATTCCAATGTTGGGTGGGAAGAGATCGAGGTGCAGAAAGGATGGTTAAAGAAAGGAGTTGAGGAGAGTTAATGTGTTCAAAATATATTGCATGAAATTCTCAGTAATTCATAAATGTTATTATAAATAAATATGTTATTCAACCATTACATTAGCAAAGATTAAAAGAGAAAGTCGTGTTCTACCATGTTCCATTGTTATCACTGGGAAGCCTGCTCTTTTCTGTGGGAAATGGAGGAGGAGTGAATCTGGAGAGAGAAAAGGCGGAATTAGAGGGAGCAGGGAGGGGAAACTCTGTTGGGATGGATTGTATGGGAGAATAAACAATAAAGAGAGAGCAATTCTGGAATTGGTGAGGGATGAAGTGCAGAAACACTCACGGCTGATGGGAATGTAGGACAATAGGCATTTTGAATATTAGTTTGATAAGAGCTATTAAAATCAGGTATGTACAAACCAAATCTTTTGAACTACCAATTTTATGGCTGTCAATTTATACAACAGAAGGTTTGCAGTAGTATCCTGAGATTCAGGTCCCCTAAAGTATAGTGCACCAATATTTAACAGCATAAAAACAGACAATAATGTAAAACTTCATCATAAAAATATGAATTAAAGAAATTATGTCATAATTGTATTATGGAATACTGTGCGATTATTAAAAAGAATGAAGTAGCTCCTGCACACTGGCAAGAAAGGACGCAAACACAGTTTAGTGAAAAACATGTAGGTATACACATATATGGGTTTTTTTATGCCCGCACAAAATACACATAAGGTGTGAACATGGCAGTGAATCAGTGCTGAAAAAACAACTAACAGCCTACATTGCATTTCTCTTCTTTCTAATAAACATTATACATGAAAGTCTAAGGGGAGGATTACTTAGGGCAAGGGAAGAGGATGGAAAGAGATGGGAGAGAGACATGTAAAAGACGAGGAGGAGCCTTCTCTGTCTAGATTATATTCATATTTCCAAAGAGACAAGCTTGCCACTTTCCACAGTATTTAGCTCCTTCAACTCCTCAACCTCCAACAGTACCCTCTCAAGGACACAGTGTTCCAGCTTCTGATACAAGTTTTCCCTTCGCTTGAAAAAATGTATACAATGTATTTTGATCACGATGCCCTCCCTCTCAAATCCTTCCAGCCTTCATAACCAGAGTCCCCCCCCCCCATATAAGCAAGCAACACACACAACCATAAACACACAATATTGGCAAACATAATATAAGCAAAAGACCAGCAAGAACAAAACATGCCAAAGCAAAGCAATATGATACAGCAAGTCTGCAGAAATACCAGAGTTCCTTTGGTGTTTGCCATCTACTGCAAGGCATAGGGCCTGCCCTTCAGCGTGGTCGAGAACCTCATACATGAATACTGCATCTCCATCTCCACCTTCATCTCCTCTGCCTTCCTGCTGCAACTAACCCCATGTTCCCCTTTTCCCTCCAAAATGTATGATCTTAAGTATTATTGTTACATGTATACACACTTATGTATACACACCTGTGTATATATTTCTGCATACACATATACATTCCAAGACATTTATATTTGTATGTACATGTGTTCAGGGACTACTCCTTGGGATAGGATAACCTATGTAGAAGCTCATCCTTGGAGTAACTGATTCTACATCTCTCGGCAGCAATCGACCACCTACAGGTATTTACCTAGGATGGGACACTGTAGAATATTTCTTTTCCACGCTGGCATGTCAATTGGTAATGTCATTTTGCTGGGCTTGTTCAGGTAACTATACTGTTGAGATGTCATGAATACATTTTTCCTCTCAACTCTGGAGGATATTTGGGTGTCCTAGATCTCTGGTTCTTACAGTCCTTCTGTCTCTGATTCTGGAAGGGAACGGCATCTGCTCTAGGTTCTCAGTGGATGCTTTAAAAAATTCTCAGTTTCTACACCTTGGTAGTTACTACATTTTTGTAAGACAAAGAGCCCTATGAAGTCTAATGAATACCCAATTCTCACCCTTTAGCTGGCTGCTTGGCTTGGTGAGCCAGAAGTAGTAGAGAGGAACAGAGCAAAGTCATGGGGTTTTTTTGGGGGGGGGGGTCACTAGATACTTATCCCCTATTAATTCTGCTTTATGAGAGCCCCACCAAACTCAGACCTAGATGTGATTCTCAAGTTTCATTGAACCAATTAACCCAAATTATTGTGAAGCACATAAAATGGCAGTACAGTAGGCTGGCAGGGTAGTTCATTCTCAATGAGTAAAGGCATTTGCCTGAGGATTAGTTTAATCTCCAGGACCCAAAGGTAGGAGAGAACCATTTCCTGCAAGTTAGTGTGTGACCCCCCCCCCACATGTGTACCACCTCTACCCCAAATAATAAACTTTTTAAAAAATCCATTAGTATGGCTTCTATCACTTGGTAGCTATGTGACTTGTCTTGTCCTCTTTTTACCATCCAAACAAAAGCTTTCTGCAGATCTTCCATTCCATGACTTTCTCCTCCTAGTCTAACATCTTCTCTATGTGTCCCAGAAGACAAGATAGCTATACTCACACTTCCTGCATCACATTGTCCTCAAGTCACAAAGACTTCTCTTATGCATGGCTAACAGAAATCTTTCCTATTGCAACTGCAGCTTGTTGCTTTCATGTGGTGAAGAACTAACTAATTGTTGCACAGAAGACTCTAAAATCCATATGTCCAACACCTGCTAATCAGCTTTAATCTCAAGCTGAGTTTGCTATGGTGATTAGCTATTAAGTCTCAAGAAGTCCATTCTCCATTGAAGTAAGTTTGTAAAGAAAAGAATTTACAACATCAAGGTAATTAGGAAAGCTCAGTGCTCACGTAAATAATATTTTTTTGTATTTAAATTACCTTAAAGATGGCCTCTATCTTGACAAAATGGACTCCTGAAATAGATGTTTAACAGCTCTGTCTTGTAAACAGGAGTCTAACCTGAATGGAAACTTGAGTCACTGGAGAGGAGCCCTGCAGCCATGAGCTCTCAGAAGTGACCCTTCAGAACTGTTTCTGAAAGATAATTAGTGTGAAGAATAAAAGCAACTTTCCAACAAAATTTAATTCCCACCTCCAGTGTTCTCTGGTCAGCAGGGTGTGCTCAGATTGATGAGTTTTGCTGAATCTGTACTGATGGCAACTGCAGATCAGGAAATTAAAGGGCACAGTGAAATTTCCAGGATGTGAAAGGAAATAAGCTCAGAGAACTGAGTCACCAAGGATGAATGAGGATAGGTCCTCATAATCAAAGCACAGCAGAGAACTGAGGTCAGCTGCTCCAAATGCAAAAAGTAAAAAGGATTTGGGCCTGAATAATCGGGAATGACTACCTTAAGTCTTCTCTTCCCCTTCATAATAACCTTGAGTTCATATACAGTCTTTCTTCTAAGGACCTCAAAATAATTTGCAAAGATATTATCTTAGTTGTCATCACACCATCACAGTCAGTGAGCGTGATGATTACTATCAACTTCATTTTACAGGAGGAGGAGGAGGAGGGAAAAATGTCTGAGACTGGTTGAAGCCAGTCAGCCAGCTTATGTTTCATCCAAGTTTACCCAGCAAGGTACCAACTGCCTCTGAACTCAGCATAAGATTCTATTTGACCAGCATAGTCCTCAAATACTCTTAAGGCCAACTGAGCAAGTGGTAGGCCTGGCATTATAGACAAGCATATACTCTTTTTCCTGGAGAGTCACAATATGAATTAACCCAGTAGATAGAGTCTTTTAGAAGCTCTGGAATTAACAAACCTATGCTCTTTAAGCAAGAATGTCCCTAAGTTGATTACAAAACTCTTCTTTCTTTCCCTGTCCCCTCACTCTATCTGACTTATGGACACTCTCTTGTTTGGAACCCACATGGAGAAGTATTGGATTAGGATTGGGCATATAAGCTCCATTCTAACCCAAGCTAATGAGGCACGGGGATATGCTCTTTTCTTTTTAGAATATTGTTTCATACATTCTGGTATCCACAGCTAATGAGCAAAGAACCTTCATGCAACCAAAAGACCCCAGGCCACCCTTTGTACTGCAGGGCATTGGTTAAATGACCTACGAAGCCAATTTGACTCCCAGCTACTTCTGCTTATATTTCTTTCAAACAGAGCTTAGGGCTATAGGAGGCTTCATTTAAGGGAGGCCGTGTTCATGGTGCCAAGCCATATCATCAGAGTTCATACTCTTCACCAGCATAATCGTAGACCATCAAACACTTTGAGTGGAAATCATCAACCTCCAGGCTTAGTTTTAGTACTATTCATCAACCTATGCAATCAGCACCAACACAGTAAAACAGAAAACTCCAAATGAGCTTCTGGTGTATCTTAATTGCATGAGTATTAGAGTAGTCATTATATATCCATTTCAAAACCAATATAGAACACAGAAATCTTGTGCTATCGTTAATTACCAGTGACACTACGAAAAGTACCTAAAAAGTAAAAGTCCCTGAAGATTCTGCCCTGATTAATTTCATATGAGCCAAATGACAAAAGATCACAGCTAATGGATTTGATATTTATTGCTATCATTTTCGTATTTTCCTTTAGTGTTTATTAAATATTCACAACATGAGGGAAATTCCTGCATGAAAATTGGTAACTTACTGCATAAGAAATCACAGTAATGTAGATATACCTATCTTTATCCACTGACTATGTGAAAAAAAATCTGTGGAAAAGCAATTTTGGTAAGAGCAAGTTCACTATAAAGATCGAAGAGGGACTGCTATTTATTTTTAAGACTATCTGGCTGTGAGCCCTTTTGTAAAGCAACCAATTCTGCTACCTGAATGTGTCCCATTAAGTTCATTTGCATTGCAAAGCTACATTCATATATATCAGATTTGCTTAAAGCAAAGCCCACTTAGATTAATAAATGAGGCAGACATGTCTTAAGATGGGGATGCATCAATCTGCAATACTGGCTCTTTTCAGATTCACCATTAATCATCATTCTAATCCACGGAGACTCATTCTGGGATTGCAGAGAATTTGACAGTAATACTTTGGATTCCCTGCAGTTTTACTTAACTAGAACCTCTCTGCCTTTGCACATGCTGCTCCTTGAGTTTAGGATGCCATTCTCCACTTAGCCACCTGGTGAATTAATTCTGCAAGAGTTGCTTGACTCAAATGTCACTTCCCCAGCAAAGCCTGCCTTGATCATAACCCCCAACCCCAACCGGGCACCCCTCCTCTGAGCTTCCACTGCCCATCCCTTGTCATCCAGTTTCCAAGCCCTAGCTTGCATAACAGCCTGAACTCCTTGAGAACTGATCTGATGTTTTATTCATTTCCATATTTCCAGTACCTAACATTACTACTGACACATGGCAGGTAGGCAATAAATGTTTGATTGCAACCTTTAACTGCTTATCTGGGGGACTCGAAAATCGATGCCTTATCAGGAGCACAGATAGAAATGTTCAAGAATCCTTAAGGAGTTGTGTTCATTTTTTACTGATCTTTCTTTGATTAAAAACAAAATGGCTACACACTTTATCTCGTGTTACAAGAAAAGAGAAATGACCCTGTAGAGAAATTTCGCGCTTAATTAATAAAGTGCTCTTGATTTGTTCTCTTTTCTCTAAGCGTGTAACTTTGGTCCTAAAACAACACAAACTTCCTTGCAGTAAAGAAGACATGAGGATCCACTAATTACAGGAGGTAGGGTAGACACTCAGGGTCATGGTTAAGAGCATTGGAATCTCACTGGCTGAAAGAAGAGAACCTGCTTAAGAAAGTTCCGAATCTTCTGTGGGTAGGGTGTGAGAATACAGTCAAAATGTCCACCAGGGTTTGGTCAACCTAGGTGGAAATTTCTCATGCAGAATGTACTAAGTAACTGGCCTAGCAGGGGGTGGGGGATTTCCATCACTTTGAAGTCATCATTGCCCTTTGAATGTGGGCAAAACAGGTTGGACCTGATCAGCCTGCCTGCATGTTGCTGCAGTCTGGTTTGGCATGGGATGAGACCCAAGGACATGAAATGCCAAGAGTAGCCCAACCCCGTGGCGCAGAATACACAGGGACACATAGTGAGAGAGAGTGAGAGTCAAATGTACCAATCCAAGTCACACAAAATTCCACACAAAATCTACACCACATCCCTGGCACACAGTACTGCATTCCTGTATGCCCAGTCACACACAGGGAGTGCCCCCTCACATTCTCTTACTTCCCTAGTGTACAGGGGCCCACGCCCCACACCACTAGCAGACAGCAGACAAGATCTAGAAGCTGCTAAGGACTGGTTTTGTCCTGTGTAACAAAGCCCCAGGCCCCCAGGTGCCCGGCTGGATCCATCCATCTCTCCCCGCCCCCATCACTCAGCTCCCAGAACAAGAGAAAGCTAAGCTTTGGGAAGTGGATACTGGAAGTGGGGATGCAAAGAAAGAGCTTTAGGGAAGGGCGGGAGCAGGAGTCCGAGTAGCTTCAGTGCTCTCTCGCCATGAACCACGGGGGAAGAAATGGCAAAGAGAAAGAGGTGCCTCTCTATAATATCTCCCCAATCTATTCATACAGAAACACAGAAAACTGGGAAATAATCTCCCCTTCTCTCTGCCCGGAGCTCCTCCCAGTGGCTCTGGGAGCCACCGGTGTTCCAGTAACCCGCAACAAAGCGCCCCCAGCACAGACCTGTTCCAACCTCTTCGTGGCAGGAGAGAAGGAAAGCTGCTGCCGAGGGTTCTGCCTTTAGCTGCTGGGCAGGAGGAGCCGGGGATTCGGGGAGGAGGAGCAGGAATTGGCGAGGAAGAAGGATGAGAGGGGATAGGCGATCACAGCAGCAGCAGTGGTAGGAGGAGGAGGAAGATGAGAAGGAGGAGGCTGCTTCAGTGGCAGCTGCTGAGGATGCTCTGGCTAGAGGCAGGGCTGGGTGTGTGGGGTGTGGGCTCACGTGCACCCCATGGCCCAGGGATGCGCGCGCGTGCGTCTGTGTGTGTGAGAGCATCTGGGTGTATTTTGACTGTGACTATTCCAATTCCAACCTAGCCTGGAACTTGCGGTTCCTGCAAATAGGCAGAGGTGAAAAGCTCTAAGTCTCCCAAGTTTGTCTGTTCTGACCGGAGGGTAGGGGAAGAGAGACATGGGGATCCCCTCTTTTAGCCTCCCCCCCCAACACTGGTAGCTTGCATCTGCAACTGTCTCTGGAATCCCTATACCCAAAGAGAAAAGAAACTAAGGAAAGTCACTATCATGATCACTCTGAATGTATCACAGAGCTGTACTCTGTTTGGACTACTCAGAAGATAATTTTTGTCTTCACTAGGGCAACTCTTGAATTAGTTGCCCAGAACTTGACTGACATTCTACATGTTCTCCTTTCTTTCCATTGCTTCATCTCTGTGCTTGTAACCAAGGTGGCATATGATGAATCCACTTTTTAGTCCACTCTCCCAGTTAGCACTATCCAGGCTTCTTTGTACCTGAATGTCACAGAATCTTCATACTATTTTTTTTCTCCTTGCAGGAGTGCAGAACTCATTGACATAAGAGCCAAGACTAGCTTCCTGATCATGAGAGCCATGTTGCTTATTATGAACACAGCTTTAAACCAATGTGGTTCTGTGTGCATCTCTAAAGACAAGAAAACAATTGTAAAAGGCACAGTTTTCTTTTGTGATTCAATATTTGATGAACTCCTTGGTTGGAGCCTTGTTTGAAAGTCACTTCTCCACTGTTTTATTTTGCCTAATCATTTACATTCAGAGAGCACTTTGAGATTTACAAAGCACACCCTAGTCACACAAGTTCCCTACAATAACATCCCTGTGACATAGACAGAGAGGATGCCATCATTCCCATCTTTCGAAAAACAAATTGAAGTTCACCAAGATTATGTATATTTATCTAACATTGCATGCTAATAAATGGGAGATCCAGAAACCTGCACATATATGTAAACATAGACACATATGAATATACATAATAAAAAAATTTAAAAGAAAATTTCAAATTCATTGGTACAGTAAGGAAAGTTTAGTAATAACTAAAATATGATTTTTTGCAAAAGCATTTTCAGTTAAGTTGATGCATCTAAGTGTACCACACATGGTAATGGATTCAATAGAGTTAAAGTATTTTAGGCCTAAATCTCCAACTCACAGACAGAATTATTCCTTTGATTTTGCCACTAATAGTATAAGCATAATTTGAAGTGAAGTTGCAGAAGTACAATAGGAAAATGATCCTTTTATTTTTTTTTCTCTCTCTCTCTTTTATTTTTTCCGAGGCAGGGTTTCTCTGTGTAGCCCTGGCTGTCCTGGAACTCACTCTGTAGACCAGGCTGGCCTCGACCTCAGAAATCCGCCTGCCTCTGCCTCCCAAGTGCAGGGATTAAAGGCCTGCACCACCACTGCCCGGTCCGCTTGTGTTTTCTAAGGCAATAAGTTTATAAGTGCTTTTCCTCACAAGCTAGACTTGTCTCCTCCCTGGGTCATGAAAATGAATGATCGTCTGCCATGAAAAGAAGAAATCTTATCCTACACAGTCCAAGAAATTCTATGAGTGTGGATATGATGCAAGAGAAAAGGGCAAAGCTCATCTCTGGAGCCAGGCAAACTAAGCTGAAAAATAATGCAGAATGCCCCAAAACGATGATGCGCTTCTCGTCTGGGTATAGAAGTATAACAGTAAAGCAGAGTGGTAGAAAGCTTTTATTATAGAAAAGAGAGGCAGCAATTTCTTTAATGAGACTCCACAGAAAACAGATAATTTTATTGTTTTAAGACAGTGGTTCTCAACCTTCCTAATGTCATGACCCTTTAATATAGTTCTTCATGATGTGGTGACCCCAACCATAAAATCATTTTTGTTGCTGCTTCATAACTATAATTTTGCTATTGTTGTGAATCATAACATCCGTGTTTTCCGATGGTCTTAGATGACCCCTGTGAAAGCGTCATTTGACCACTGAAGGGATCATTACCCACAGGTTGAGAACCACTGTTTTAAGATAGTTCTCATTGTGTATCCCTGGCTGGCCAGAACTTACTATGGAGACCAAGCTAGCCTCAAACTCAGAGATATCTGCCTGTCTTTGTTTGCCAAACTCTGTGATTAAAAGTGTGCACCACTATGTCTAGACCCAGCGGACATCTTTTCTTATGACTACTGACTCAGTAAAGAGGGAACACAAGAATACTTTGCTTTTCTTCAGGGTAGTATCAAGTGTGGATGACATGATAAACACATGAAAAACAAGCTGAAGGAACCTTTGTGACATGGGACCAAGATCAGGACCAGACAGGGGTGATGAAAAGAAAACGTCAGATCGTTCTGTGGACCCTTTGTACTTGTAATCACTATGACTGTCTGGAGGGACCTACATGATAAAGACTTTAAAACAATGTACATATTTTATCCAAAGAAGTATGTTGGCATTTCTAAACAAAGCCCCATTTATCGAAAACTGAATAAAGAACTCAATTCAGACTCTATGAGAAATACCTGAATTTGATACTCCTCCAGGGACTCCCTGTTCCAGCCTAGCACTAAATAGACTATTCTTATTTCAACCTTGCCAAGTACAGAGAGCTTGAGTCATAACAATGCTAACAGCCAAGCTGTAAAATAATTGGAAAGAAAGTGAAATTTGTTTCTTCTGTCCCTTCTACTCTTTCCCTGTTCACTCTTTTGTTTGTAATTTCAACTTTTGGGCATCAAAGTCTTTTCAAACAGGGAAAAGGCAGGCATGGGTAGTCAATTTACAACTAAATACTTATGTATGTTTTTTATTCATTCAATTTTAATTTTTACTTATTTACATTACATACCACTCGCTGCCCGCCTCCCGGTCACTCTTCCCACGATCCTTTCCGTATTCCCCCTCCCCTTCTCCTCTGGGCAAGTGGGGACCCTTCTGGGTATCCCCCCAATCCTGGCACTTTAAGTCTCTGTGAGGCTAAGCACTTCCTCTCCCACTGAGGCCAGAAAAAACAGCTCAGCTGGTAGAACATATGCCATCCCATGTACAGGGACAGCTTTTGGGATAGCCACCACTCCATGATTTTTTTTTTTAAATCAAAAAAGCAAAGCAACAATGAGAGAGAAGGCAAAACTCAATAAACTGGTTCATGGAAGAAGTTTGGACATGGTATGTGAGAAGAGGATACCTTCACATTTTAGTCAATGTCATACTCTTTATGAATGAAAGAAAACCTTGGGATTCTAATTCATGGCATAACAGAAATATAGACTAGTAAGAGATGTGAATTACTTTTTCCAGCCTGATCCCCTTGCTTCATGAATGATCAAATAAGGTCTCATAAAGGTTCAATCTCTTTCCCAGGAGTACAGAGCTTCCAAAACCAAGAACTATGTCTTGAATAACAACTGCAGAGCTCTTTTCATTACACTGTGCTACTTCATCATCAACTTCTTAGAACACAATAACTGAGCCCTTTTCAAGTGTACAAGCATGACCAAAAGAATGGGGATAAAGGCAGGGCAGGAAAAAATGCATGGAGTTCTCCCCTAGCAGTTTTTCTAGAGGACATTCCAAGCATGGTCAATATGTAGAATCATCTATGTGATACCACAAACATAAAACTGGACATGATACTAGAAGTATAACAATAAGAATAGATGGGTCATTCCTTGAATCTTGCATTTCTTAAGAAAATCCCTGAAATGATCAGGTTATAATAAACCCCCTTTCAAAATAAATCAGAAAATAAAATCTCAATACCTCAAATTCCTAGTGTTAATGGTTCTGTTAATGAAGGTGTCATTGTGCCTTAAAACAGACAATTTAATCTGTTAGAATAGAAAGTAATGCATAGAAGTAGCATTATACAGACTGAAAATGTTGTATTTACATATTTAGAAATGTGTTTGTATGTGAATGTGTGTGTGGCAACACACACATGTGTATGCATGCATGCCTCTGTGTGTGTATGTCTCTCTCTCTCTCTCTCTCTCTCTCTCTCTCTGTGTGTAAGCAATTAATGATAAAATAGACCATGAATTTGAAAGAGAGCAAGAAAGCATATATAGAAAGATTTGAAGGGAAAAAATGAAAGGGTGCAATGATGTAATTATATTATAGTTTCAAAAAATAAAAAAAATATTTTATAAAATAGAATACATTTGTCTTAACTTCATTTCTATTTAAGGTGAGCTAGTTATGTAATATCTAGAAGTTCACATAAGATGTATTAACTACTTTTCCTATTTCTGGGAATGTTTGAGAATTTTTAAATAGAGGAGAATAAAGATGTGGTCCCTGTCTTCTAAAAATGTCAAAGAGCAGGGCATGCCTGTAATTCCAGATATTTGTGAGATGAAGTCAGGAGGATCACTACTTCAAAACTAGCCCACACAATGATTTCTAGTTCAGCCTGGACTACAAAGAGAGACCAGCTCTTAAAAGCTAAGGATTCAGCTTAATGGTAGAGCAATTATCTAGGATGTCTGTGCCCTGGAGTTACATCCACAGCCCCACAATAAAAGATTCTCTTCTTCCTTCTCTCTCTTTTAGAAAGAAGAACAGGAAGGAACTGAGTATTAGATTAGTAGTAGGTTTCAAGTAGTACTGCGTATATATTAACTCATATAGCTTCTATAAATAGGTCTCAATGTATATCATTTTTTAAAATATAGGTGTGGACCTCAGAAGGTCCATGCTAACCAAGACAACAAGTAACAAATGCTGGCAAGAAAACAGAGATAGAGGCTGTCTAATAAACTGTTGGTGGGAATGTAAATGATATGGCAAGTATGCAAAACAGTATGGATGCCTCTCAAAACCTAAATATAGACCTACCATATGATCCAGCATCCCCACTACTGGGTTTACATCCAAAGGAAATGAAGTCACTGTGCCAAAGAGGCATCTGCACCCCCAATGCTTATTGCAGCACGATTCACAATAATCAAGATATGGAATCAACCTAGTGCCCGCTCATGTATGAATGGATAAATTAAATGTAGTATGCATATGCAATGGAGTATTATTCAGACATAAAAACTAATTCCTGTCATTTACACAAATGGGAAGGGGACTGGAGGACATTGTGTTAAGTAAAATAATCTAAGAGTCAGAAGGACAGATACCACTAACATGTAGAAACTAAACAAGTTGATTTTTACAGAAGTAGAGCAGAGAAAATGGTTGTCATAAGATGACTAGAATATAGAGATAAGGAATATACAGAATATCAGTGACTATATAGAAAAATATCATTAGATAAAAGAAAAAAACTCCAGTATCCCTTATCTTGGTATTATTATTAATAGTACTACATTGTTGATTCCAAAATAGCTAGAAGAATTCTCAGTGTCCCCAACACAAAGAAGTTAAAAACATTTGAGATGATACAAGAGTAAGCCTCTAATATATTTTATTATATTATAATAAAATACACATTATACAGCATAATCTGTATAAATGCTTCATGTCAATAAGAATATTTTATATCTATTTTTATTAATGTTGAAAATGTCCCCTAAAGAATCTCCCAAATTTTACGATTTTCCCCTTCATGACTAAATTAGTTACTTTTGTGAATAAGCCATTTTTTTTCAAAACTCAACTTCTTAGCAAACAAAATGAGACTATTATCTTTTTCAAACCTATGTCTCCTTGTGAACTTCAGAGCATGAGTTGTTAGCCACCTCATCATGTTTTTGGAAGCCATATATGGTAAGTATTTAAGTGCTGGTGCTCTGAGTCTTCTCTTTGAAAGTTAAATCATGAAGGAAAGGCAAAAACAATTTATTCTAGACATTTTATAGTACACAAATAATCAGCAAATCCATGGATACACATTGTATATGTTCTAAACAGGATAAAATAGAATAAAAATATCAGCAAGGGAGGGGGAAAAAAAACCTCGAGAAACAGGGGTACGCGAGGCAGAAAGGCAGACAAATCAAAGAAAGTCAGAATAAATCCCAATATATTTCTATGATTTCTATAAAGTATAGCAAATCCTTTAATTGAAATGATAAGCATGGTCAGAATAAATAAAAAAACAATATCAGTTGTAAACTACTTACCTTAATTTATGTCTCAGTGTAAAACACAGTGGGGGGGGGGGGGTAGAGAAATGGCTCTTAAGAAAATTTTCAGAGGACAAGGGTTCTATTCCTAGCACTACTATGGTGTTTCACAACTAGTTTGTAACTTTAGAACTAAAGGATTTAACATACTCTTCTGGCCTCCATAAGCATCACACACATATTGTTCACAGACATACAGGTACACATAGAAATAAATTGATTTGAACTGAACAAAACAACAATAGACATACCAACGTGGATAGGGGAAAGACCACAGGCCTCAGCCCTACACAAAGAACTACCTGCAACTAAAGAATGCCAAGCACTGGAGTTAAAATAGTCTAATTCATACAAGTAACAGATAGATATAGATGTAGATTAGATGTAAATATAGATATAGATGTATGCAGGTAATAATAATAAAAAAGAGTCTATGAATTTGAAAAAAAGAAAGGGGTGATGTGGAGGATTTGAGGGAGTAAATGGAGGAGAGAAATTGTAAAATTATATGATAATCTCAAAAATAAAGAAAATAATAATTATATAATTATTATATTATAATATGTATATTATAATATAATAATTATATAATTATATAATATAATTTTAAAAATTATAATGGGACTGGAGAGATGGTTCAGTGGGTAAAGGCACTTGCTGTCAAACTTGATTGCCTGAGTTCCATCCCTTGAGCCCATACATATAGTGGAAGTAGAAAACCTTCCTCTGATACCCCAAAACATAAATCAAGAAATAAAATGAAAAATAAGAGTATTAATTTTTAAGAATAAAATACAACTAAATCCTAAATCAATTTAAAATATGATTGTAAGAAATCCATATACATGGAAACTTGAAATAACATTTAAAAGACCTCTAATCAAAAATAATAAAAAAACCTTCTGCATATTCACAAAGAAAAGACATCACAATTATTATTCATCAAAACTGTGCACTTTGAATTAAAGTGAAGTCTAGTGGAAAATATAACTTGTCTCTAGAAGGAAAATTCTGAATCCAATAACTAAATATTTAATTTATCAAATTAAAGAAAGACTATCAGAGTAATAAATCCCCAAGAAAACAGAAATAATGAATATGTGTAAAGCATGATTGAAACAAAAAACAGATGTGGAACATCAATGAAGCCAAAATGGAGTTTCTTTGAAGTAACTAACTATATACTTATAGCAAGAGTAATCATGGAGAGCAAAGGGGAAAACAGGTAATAGAGATGTGCACTTCCAAATCTCACCATTGTTATTACAGATGCCACAGAGATTTAAAAGATAAAGTAAGGTGGCATAAAGAAGTTCAATGTACTTGAAAAATGTAAATTTTAGACTGAATACATTGTTTATAAGCATAATTTTTAAGAGTGACATAAAAATTACCAGATTCCAAAAGCTCCCTAGGGGTTGTCACAGAAGCCTTCTGTGTCCCCCTTTCTCAGGTGTGCATCTGAAGAAATCAGTATCATTGCCAAAGTAGCTTCCTTGCTCTTTACAATCAGCAGGAGCTCTGATCATGGGCTTCCACGTGGTTCTGTGACAACACAGACCACAAACACTGTACCTGGCTATAGTAGTACGACTGCTGAGCCAGACTAAGACTTCAGAGGCAGCCTGGACCCTGGAAATCACCACAGTTTTAGGTAGCAGTACAGGCCACTCAGATCAGTTTGGCCCCCAAAGGCAGCACAGCTCATAGAGTTCAACTTGGCTTGAGACTGCACACTGTCCATGGACATTCACATGGCCTTCTGTGGTTACATGGCCATGAATATGGAAACCCGTATCCAACCCCCAAGTCCTCCTCCTGAAATAGTGTAACAGCCTAACCAGGAAGCTAATGAAGAGAGCTCTTAGCAAGTACGATAAGGATGCTGAAGTGCAGCTCTCCACAACAGATGGCTTCTGGCTGGGGTTCGGAAGGACTGGAAAGTGAGTGTGATCCAGGTGCATGATATAAATTTCCTGAAAGAGTCAGTACAATTATTATGTTGGAAAAAAATACACTGGTGTATACAATGGCGAAGTACTTTCAGCAAGATGAAGTTTTTCTATAGGCCCAAGATATTATCTGATGACATTCCTAGCTTTTGTGTTGGTAGAAGCTAGTGGTCTGCTAAGTTAATATATTCAGAAAGGTTCTCTCTCTCTCTCTCTCTCTCTCTCTCTCTCTCTCTCTCTCTCTCTCTCTCTCTCTCTCTCTCTTTCATTGTATATTCCTGACAGTAGCTCTGTAGACTAGGCTATCCACCTGCCTCTGCCTCCCAAGTGCTGGGATTAAAGGTATGGACCACCACTGCCCAGCTAAGAGAACATTTTGAGTGTTGTTTTCATTTCAGTGGTCCTGGGGATTGAATCCAGGAGCTTGGATATGGTAGCGAACACCCCACCACTGAGCTATTGCTCAAGCCTTCGTAAAGGTTTTTATCTATCAGTCACAAGATGTTAGTTCAGATACAGGCAGTCAAGGAATGGCTTCTCAGGGTGATGATGTTAGGTCTAGATAAAGTAGTTAGCCTGAGACATCCCAACGTCTCCCCAGCACTGTTGTTTTGTCAGTCAGTCAGTCAGCCAGTCACTATAAACAGTTTCCAGGAATTCTTGTTCATAGTGTGATAATTCAATACATGTATAAAATATACGAGTCTCAAATTATGGTAATAGATAATTAAGGATTTAATATTGCTGAATTGTAGTTATACTTTGTCTTCCATAGTTTTATCTCCAGGAGTAAACAATCTACAATGATTAAAGAAAAGAAATGCAATGAAGCCTTTAGTGCTTGGCAAACAACTGTATTTTAAGTATATTCGCCATTTTCTGTCTGATGAAAAAAGTGAAAAGAAAAATTTCCCTAACCATTCTCTAACCATTCAATGAATCAGAATATGGAATTACTCCTTCAGGGAACTACCGTCTTCACAGTACTATCAGGCTAGTTGTACCAGCCACTCCAGGAAAATTTCAGTCTTTTATTATACTAACTCTTCCATAGAAAAGGAAATTAGTAAGACTCCATAAGTTATTTTGATAATCAAACATGACCAGAACCATATCATTAAGGAATATTGTAAGTCTCACTCATAGTAGTAGAAATAAAATTTATAAATAAAACATTATTAAAATAAATTTGGCACAGTATAAAAAAGATAATGAATATTTACCAGGTTGGGTTTATTTGAGAAATACAAGATTACTTCAGAGAATTATTTAATGCAATTTTGCACATTAATAAATCAAAGAAGAAAACAAAACATTAATTATACAGAAAATGCATCCACTATTATCTTTCATTCACTTAATAGAGTCTTAGCTAGCTAGGAATAATGGGTATTTTTTTATACCAGATAAAGGATATCATGTCAATAACTTCACCAATCATTCTTACGGTACAAGATGACTTCAGCAGTAAGGGCAATTACTCTTCCAGAGGACCTGGGTTTGATTCTCAGCACTTACCTGGCAACCAGTAGCTGTCTGGAACTTCTGTTCCCGAGGATCCAACACCCTCTTCTGGCTTCTGTGGATACTGTATGCACATGGTACACAGACATGCAGGGAGGCAAAACACCCATAGATACGAAAAAAAATGAGATTAAATAAAATTAGAAACCAAAGATACCTCCAAAAACAACTACTGTTCAATACAATAGTAAAGATCCCAACCAGTGCCATGAGAAAAGAAAAGATAAAAAAATAGGAAAAAAAAAAAAGAATCAAAGATCACAGCCTGGTTGATATACTTGGTTCCTGTACATTGACTTTATACCTGGCAACATTGCTTTGTTAATACTAATACTCTTTGTACATACAATCACATTTAGTGTGTGTGTGTGTGTGTGTGTGTGTGTGTGTAAGTGTGTGTGACGATTTGTACATGCTTGGACCAAGGAGTGGCACTATTAGGAGATGCTGCCCTGTTGGAGTAGGTGTGTCACCGAGGGTGTGGGCTTTAAGACCCTCATCCTAGCTGCCTGGAAGCCAGTATTCTGCTAGCAGCCTTCAGATGAAGATGTAGAACTCTCAACTCTGCCTGCATCATACCTGCCTGGTTGCTACCATGCTCCCATCTTAATGATAATGGACTGAACCTCTGAACCTGTAAGCCAGCCCCAATTAAATATTGTCCTTATAAGAGCTCATGGTGTCTATTCACAGCAGTAAAACACTAAGACACACACATACGCGCACACACACACACACACACACACACACACACACACACACAATGCTTTCTGAAAGCACTGGCAGAGTGTTTAGTAGAAGAGAAAACAGACATTCTTGACTTGTACCTGTCCAAACAGAAAACAACTGAACCCTTCATCATTACACATGATTTATGCTGTAGGCTTTTTACGGGTTTCTTTATGAGAAGTTTGCTATGTTATTTTTTAAATCTATGATTGGCATTCAATTTTTTCAAATGCTTTTCTTTATTTCCTGAGATCACAATGTTTTTCTTCTAGTTTGTTAATGTGGTAAATTACATTTATTTTTAAATGTTCAATGAACTCTTTATTTCTGGAATAAATCCCACTTAGCAATATTTATAGTTTTAGTATATTGTTGGATTTGTTTTACAAGCATTTTGTTTAGACATTTTTCCATCAATATTCGTGAACAATACTAGCTAGATTTGTTGTTGTTTTTGGTGCTTTATCCTTTTCTGAGTTTGGTATCAGCGTTATTCTGTTCTCATAAATAAATTGGGAAGTTTCTTCATTCTGTCTCTTAAAGGAAATTCGCAGTAGACAAGATATTTCTTCTTTAATGATTTAGTAAGAAAGATTTGCCAATGAAGGTGTCTGGATCTAAAGATATATTTGGACCTAAAGATACACCTGTAGGAAGATTTTTGCTGGTATATACTTGTTCTTCTTGAAGGAGTCTTGATAGTTCCTCTTTCAAGGTGTTCTCAAATATGTTAGCACAAAGTTAATAATTATAAAAATTAGTAAAAATATAATAATTAATTGACAGGCATTGTAGATAACAGTAGAATATGTAGTTCTTTGGCTTTTCTTCATATTGGAAATTTTTGTACTCTTTTCATTTCTTGATTGCTCTGGCTAGAAGCGTATCAATTTTGTCTTCTAAAGGACTCCAATTTTGATTTTGCTATTGTCTTATTTCCTAAGCTTTGTGTGTACACATTTGCCTTCATCTTTTCTTTGACTTGACTTTTTCATTTTTTTTGGAAAGTTTTCTAATTAACATACTACAAATTCTAATGTGTGATTTCAGTTGGTTGAAAATACTTTCCTATTTCCATTGTGATTTTTTTCTTTCTACTTGGAAGTGCATTCTTTAGTACTCAAGTATTTGGGAAATATTGTGTTGTCTCTATTTTCTTTCATTCTCTCTATCTCTCTCACTCTTTCTTTCTTCTGTATAACAAGATTATTTTTTGAGATTATAATTTTGTGATATTTCTCCCTTCCCTTTCCTCTCTCCAAACTTGCACACATGAACTCTTTTTCAAATTCAGGGCCTCTGGTTTTCTGTTTTTGATTTTACTAATTATTATTGAATGCATGTGTACATATGTATATACACATGTATTCTTAAATATAACCTGTCAAGTCTATAAATACTGCCTAAATAAATGTTTTCAGTGCTGACCATTTGGCACTGGACAACCAATTGGTGTGTTCTTCTCTGGGGAAGTCCACCACTCCTATTATCATTTTTCCTCAGTTGCCTATAGTGTTTTATGTAGGGTTGAGACTTCATGGACTTTTCTCCATCCACTTTGGTATGTTCATTGGTGTCATCCTTGTTCAGCTCACATTTATACAGTCATGCTAATGAAACTTTATGGAAGTTGCTTCTGATATTACTAAAAGAGACAATCTCACAGCAAACTCCATGGTTCTCTGGCCAGGGCCATCCACGAGACTCCCAAAACATACAACCTATTGCTGTTGCCCTTGATTATTCCCCCAGGGGTGGAAGGCAAGTCTCTATAGCTACAGACATCATGTACTTCAGAAACAGGACTCAGAGCCATTGAGCTAGAACTGACCTGAAAGAACCCTCCCTGAGGACAAGTTTGCAGTATACAAGAAGGTACCATGCAAGTGTCCAAACACAGGAGGCAACAGCCTAGCCAGCTATGTTACTTATGAAAAACACTGACCAGCATGTCATAATAACCCCTCAGGGTCCAGTAGTGGCACACATACCATGGCTATAACCAACTTCTGATTAGACACAAGACCTGCTCAAAAAGAGGGAAATCATGCCTGGTACTGGAAGTAAAGCTAACAATTCCATGCTAGTGAAGTCATGGTTATTGGAAGAGAGTCTATAACCAATAATTTACTAAGCCAGCATAATCCCTAACAACAACCCATCCTTATACCCACAGATAAGTATAATCATCACCCCCTCATCAAGGAAACTTCTCTTTACAATAGATGAAGACCACTGCAGAAAACCACAACCAGTCAATATGCAGAGTTGTGAATGGAATCTGATGCAATTCTACCTGAGAACATCTATCTACCTGCTAATTAGGGAGATATGTATTTTTCTCAAAACCTTCAGGATTGATCCAAGGGCCTAATGAATGTCAGACAACAACTGTATCATTGAGTTATACCAGTAGGATTAGATTATTTACTTCTCAGTGTGTTCTTAAAATTATTTTATTTTAAACAAGTCTTATTCTATCGTGAAGACTTTCCTTGAACTAATACGTCTTCTACTTCAACCATCCCACTTCTTAAATTGTAGGCATATGCTATTATACCCCAAATCACTTCATTTTTAAAGGGATTATTGAGGTAATTAGCTATTAATGTATCCTGATGGTATTTGTTTTACCTGATCTTTGGTTTTCCTTTCATATATTCTACTTTCATTTAAACTGTATATTTTTATGATTATATTTTCTTTCCTTTGTTGACCTACTAGCCATAACTTTTGTTTTGATATTTTAAAAACTGTTTCAAGATTAATTAACCTATTGTAAGTGATTTACTACTATGTTCAAGTTAAGTTCTATCATCATATATACATATTTACAAACATAGCAATATATAATTCAACTCCTTCCCTCCCATCCTTCATGCTAAAGCTGCCATAAATTTTACTTTTACATATTTATAAACCTCACAATTCACTGCTATGTTTATTTAAAGAATTGGTTGCCTTTTATGAGATTTAAGTAATATGAAAGATGTATTTACAAGGATATTATTGCATTTGAGTCTCCTTAGTCCCTTATGAATATCTATATTTCATTGTTGTATAATTTAAATCTATGGAAAAGACAAACGTTAACATTTCTTGTACAAGACTGCTTCTACTAAGTTCCTAAAGCTTTTATATGTCTTTTAAAAGATATTTTTTTCTGACATTAAGGGCATTTTAAGTGTTTCTCCCTTGAACTGTTTCTGATGGGATATCTACTGTCCATAACCTAGTTTATTTTGAGAGTTTTTCCTTGAACACTGGTTTTGATGAATTTTTTAGGATATAGTTTGGTACTTTCTTGTGTTTTGATTTTCTAAGGTTCTCTAATTTGCACATTTATAATTTTCGTCAGATTAGGAAGTTTCCTAGTGGTTGAGTCCCCATCTATTTTGTCCTACATGTCCTAGTTTTGTTGTTGTTGTTGTTCTGTAGTGTTTTAGTTTTTTCCTTTTTTATTGGATATTTTATGTATTTACATTTCAAATGTTATCCCCTTTCCTGGTTTCCCCTCTGGAACCCCTGTCTCCCATCCCCCCTTCCCCTGCTTCTATGAGGATGCTCCCCCTCCCACCCACCCACTCCCACCTCACCACCCTGGTATTAGTTTTTGTTATTGTATTTTATCTATGTGAGTACACTGTTGCTATCTTCAAACACACCAGAAGGGGGCATCAAATCCCATTACAGATGTTTGTGAGCCAACATATGGTTGCTGGGAATTGACTTCAGAACTTCTGGAAAAGCAGGCAGTACTCTTAACCACTGAGCCATCTCTATAGTCCTCTACATGTTCTTTTTAAGAACTCCAGTTACTAATAATTTTCTCTGTGAAATTGTCTCTCAGAACACTAATGTACTTTTCACCATGTTCTTTTTGTGATAGATTTTACAGTTACATGTTTCTGTACATGTTTTACAATATATAATCACCAGTAAATCCTAGCTAGTACATTTTAAATATCAAATATTATCATACTTATATGTAAAGCTTTAGTTATTTTTAATGATTTATTTATTTCTATATATGGGAGTATACTATCGCTGTCCTCAGACACACAAGAAGAAGCCATGAGATCCCATCACAGATGGTTGTGAGTCACCATGTGGTTGCTGTCAATTGAACTCAGGACCTCTGGAAGAGCAGTCAGTGCTCTTAACCACTGAGCCATCCCTCTAGCCCCAAGCTTTAGTTATTTTAAAAATATTTTTTCTTGGGTTTATTTCATTTCTAAGAATGTCAAATAAAATTAAAGAAACTGTTCTACTGTCTTTATGCATGCTGATAACCATGTCAGTTATAGATTTATATTTAGTTGGCTTATTTTTGTTTCATTGGAAGCTAGTAATATGACATTATATAAGTATACCATCCTTTGATTAACTGGTAAAATATTAATAGAAATTCTGCATTCTAGGATTTCTGATACTGTGCTAAATTAATTCATTCTTCAATAATAATGGTTTTTTTTTCTTCCTGGACATTTTAAATTTTCATCCTTATAGTCAAATATTAAAAGAGTAGAAACTTAAGGTGACTACCATATTTGGACATGGGCCTTTGCAGATAATCAGGACTAGATAGAACTGTTGGTAAGACATCCGAACGATAGAATGCTGGTAGCTTTAGAAGACGAAGGAGACC
This sequence comes from Rhynchomys soricoides, assembly GCA_019843965.1. Taxonomy (NCBI): domain Eukaryota; kingdom Metazoa; phylum Chordata; class Mammalia; order Rodentia; family Muridae; genus Rhynchomys; species Rhynchomys soricoides. The sequence goes on from JADRCH010007585.1 coordinate 414,151, forward strand.
AATGTTTTCTGGAATCTCAAGACTTTGTGGGAAAGAAGAGTGTTACCTCAAGTGGTCTTTTGCCCTTAGGCCAGAACTGTGAGCCAAAATAAATTGCATTTTTTATAACTTTGTGACATTGAAGACTTTATTTTTAATTTAATTAAAAGATGTATGTACGTGAACTGGGCAATTGCTGTACATGCCTTTAATTTCCTACTCGGGAGGTAGAGGCAGGTGGATCTCTGTGAGTTTAGTTTGAGCCTGGTCTACAGAGTCCCAGGATACCCATGGATACACAGTGAAACCTTGTCTTGAAAAACAGAAAAACGAACTGAAGGAGAGAGAGAATCTGTAGAGACTATATCCAGAGGTTAGGCATGGCCCCCAGTTGAAGGATGTGGCCACCCACTCATCTCAAAAATATTAACACAGAATTGTTTCTGTTTAAAGGAAACGCAGGGACAAAGAGTGGAACAGAGACTGAAGGAAAGAGTATCCAGAGACTGCCCCACCTGGGGATCCATCCCATCTGCAGACACCAAACCCAGACTCTATTGTGGATGCTTGCTGACAGATGTTTGATATAGCTGCCCCCTGAGAGGGGTTGCCAGCACCTGACAAGTACAGAGGCAGATGCTCACAGACAACCATTGGACTGAACCTTGGGGAGCCCAATGGAAGAGCTAGGGGAAGGACTGAAGGAGTTGAAGGGGTTTGCAACACCATAGGAAGAACAACAATATCAACCAACCAGACCCCCCAGAGCTCCCAGGGACTAAATCACCAACCAAAAAGTACTCATGGAGGGACCCATGGCTCCAGCTGCTTAAGTAGCAGAGGATTGCCTGATCTGGCATCAATGGGAGGGAAGGCCCTTGGTCCATGGAAGCTCAATGCACCACCATAGGGGAATGCCAGGGAGGTGAGGTGGGAGTGGGTGGGTGGGTAGTGGAGCACCCTCATAGAGGCAGGGGGAGGGGAGGGAATAGGGGGTTTGAGGAGGGGAAACTTGGAAGGGGGATAACATTTGAAATGTGAATAAATAAAATAGCCAACAAAATAAATAAATAGAAGAAAGAAAAAGCACAGAAAAATATAAGGATATGTGTATGCACCGATCTCATTTTTATAACGTTAACTGTGACCCTTTTTAATTTTATTTTACTAAAAATGTGCATGTATGTGCATGTGTGCCTGAATGATACACAAGTGGAAATCAAAGGACAACTTTGTATAGGCGAGTCTCTTCCTCTTTTATGTGAGTTTTGAAGGGTAAATGTTGATTGTCAGGCTTGACAGCAAGTACCTTTAACTACAGAGCTATCTTTCTAGCTTGCCATTGACTTTAGTTACTAACAGTAAACAGGCCAATGCAGACACAAAATAGTTACACCTATGTGCAAAATATATCAAAAGGATACATTTCTGAAGTCAACACACTGAGTTAGAGAGTTATGTGCAATTTGTAAAATCTTTTCCCCCAGTCTAGTTATCAGCAACAACCTGTGTGTGTACCCTGCCAATTCAGAGCTTTGGAGGTGGGAATCCTGAAGCTCTCAGGGCAAAAGAACTCATGTCTGTAGGTCCTCTCTATAAGGAGTTTTAACATTTCTCAAACATCCAGACACACCTTCAGGGCACAGAAGCTTCTCTCCAGCAGAAGTCAGTGGCACATGCCAAACCTTAAACCTAACAAGCCATCACTAAGCTAGCAATCTTCATCCTGTCTGTCTAGGAACATTTATGCGCCAGTAGGGTAGGGCCCAGGTATCCCATGTCACTGTTATTACAAACTTGAATAACTAGAACAGAAACAATTATCAAAAGCACTTAATATAGCAGTTAGTATGTATTAAAGTAAGGTATCTGCTATATGTGTGTGGTAATGCCATCTATCAAAATTGCTTCATTGCCTCTCTGTCTCAAGGTCTCACCTAGTGTAGCCAGTATGACTGCTCATTCTTATATGTTCTGTCTTCTTTGACTGTACTGAATGCATATTTGAAACCAGAAATATTTATCTGTGAGTTTGGGATTTGCTATTTTACTTATTTATATACGACTTTAGACAACTCACTTAAGGTGTCCAAACCTCAAACTCACCATATGTCAAATAAAAATAGCAATAGTTCTTCATAAATTTGTTATAAGCATTAAAGTCTTTGATACATCTAAAGTATGCAGAACAGATCATGGTATAGCACAATCTCTTACCATGTTAACTCTTATTATAATAATTATGTGTAAGATGCCATAGTAGATTCATATTCTGATTATCTATTTGGTTGTGAAGAGATGCACAATGATAAATTCTTGATATGTGGCTTTCCTCAGAAAGGCAAAAAGACCCTCATTTGCAGTGTTTATTGACTTATGTGGGATAAATACAATGAGCCTATCAGAATTCTGGTTGTCAATACAATTGTTTCTGAAGCAGAATTGGGCAGAAATGTTACTGTAAGGACTTGAAGGCAGCGCCTTGTTTTTAATAACTGACTTTTAGCACTAAAGGGACACATTTCAAGTGAAATGGGATGATTGGTCACTCGAAGCTGATTCTACTTATTCAAGTAATAAATCTAGTTCTTAGCATAGTGCTTGGAAAGAAATATGGATGAACCCAGGTACAATGGTACACCCTTGTAATCCCTGCATGTGGGAGATGGAGGAGGAGGATCATGAATTGAGACTCATCATCAGCTGCATAGGAAGTGTCCCGCGCTACCGTCTCGCCAGCAAGAACGACGCGGCACACATAGGATCCTTCTGCAGTAAAGCTTTAATGCATCTTGAGAGGGAGAGCATAAGCTTGCCACGAGTGGAGACCCTGAACAATAGAACACCTGTCCCTTATATAGGTCAGAGCGCTTGCCTGGGACGTGGAGCTTCCCATTGGCTCCCCGCACATTAGGCCAGATGACGCCACGAGAGAGGCTGAGACTCTGAGGTGGAAAATTACCAGGTACATGCGCACTAGCCTGTTTACAACTTGTCCTCGGCCGGATGTAGGCGCCATCTTGTAATGGCGAATGTGGGTGCGACTCGGGCGGCTTCCCACATCTCCCCCTTTTTATTTCTGTAAGCAAAGTAGGACACTCTTAAGAGGGCAGAGACAGAGGTCAAATCCCCTGACCAAAAGGTTGGGCCTTGTACAAGAGACGACCCCTAAGCTCATGCGCGCCCGAGGTCTTCCTGACCCGCCCAGTGCCGTTTTTTAGAGGGAGGGAAACTAGGGCACTCAACCCTCATGTAGATGACATATCTCCCAAGGCGGCCCACAATGATGACCGCCTTGTGCAACGCTTTGCTCGACATCCCTCAAGAGCTGCTCAGACCAAACACTCTACCCAGTGCAATGAGACTAGACTCGCGGGTGTGCAAGAACTGTCTGTCTGGCGACCTACTGCTATTAGCCAAACACCAGCCGAGGCTCCTTGTTCTAAGGCAACAAGCGCCTGCACAATGACCACCTTGTCTCTTTTAGTCTGGGCCCTGAGTTTGCAGATGAGCCATAGGAGCAACACCAACCCACAGCAGAGCGCTGCTCCAAACAATCCCACCCCCACCCATTCCTTGAAATAAGAAATTGCCGAGGAAATCCATGAAGAGAGGCCCTCTGTCAAGGACAGGTCAAGACGGGTGGAGTTGATCTGAATAATTGCTGTCCGCAGTTCTCGAAAGGTTTCATCAAATTTAAAGGTCCAATTCTGTAACATATACTGTGAAAGACTTTTAGACAGGTTAGCTGCTTTTGTAAATCTGTCATATTGTATGGAAGTAACACAGAGTCCTGGCAACTTCTGTTCACAGCCTTGTCGGGGGGACAGTTCTTCCCCGTTTTGTCCTCAATCTCTCCCTCGTCCTTAGACTTACCAGGAGGTCCTTTTTCCTTACTGAGATCTCTTTCCTTTTTCCCGGTTTTGTCCTCAATCTCTCCCTCATCCTTAGACTTACCAGGAGGTCCTTTTTCCTTGCTGAGATCTCTTTCCTTTTGGGTACCCATCCTCTCACTCCGTTCGGATTCTGACATGGTGTCCTGGACCCTTTCAGGAGTGATTTGCCCCTCCCTTACAGCATCTACACAGGCCTCATCTTGTTCACAGCAATACAAAGACAGTAAAACCAAAATGAGGGCACTTAACACAATTAGCAAGGCTTCAACAGCATTAGACCAAAAAGGGGGCAATCCCAAATCAAGACCCAGGGTCAACATGCCTTTCCGAACCTACCTCCCTGCAGTTCTGAATCCTCCCTGTTTCCAGGGGGTCTCCAAAGGTGCTTGACGATGACAAAGTTTCCCGGGTTTTGGCACCAGATGTCCCGCGCTACCGTCTCGCCAGCAAGAACGACGCGGCACACATAGGATCCTTCTGCAGTAAAGCTTTAATGCATCTTGAGAGGGAGAGCATAAGCTTGCCACGAGTGGAGACCCTGAACAATAGAACACCCGTCCCTTATATAGGTCAGAGCGCTTGCCTGGGACGTGGAGCTTCCCATTGGCTCCCCGCACATCAGGCCAGATGACGCCACGAGAGAGGCTGAGACTCTGAGGTGGAAAATTACCAGGTACATGCGCACTAGCCTGTTTACAACTTGTCCTCGGCCAGATGTAGGCGCCATCTTGTAATGGCGAATGTGGGTGCGACTCGGGCGGCTTCCCACAGGAAGTTCAAGCAAGCTTGAGCTATATGATACCCTTCCTTCAAACAAACAAACAAACAAACAAACAAACCAATTGAATTGTCACCAGACATATTTTAGGTACTGGGGAAAACTTACATTCTGTTGTAGTTCGTGCCTAGTGGTCCATGGTATGGATTAAAGTTTCAGAGACCAAGTATGCCACGCAATAGCTATGTAAGTTACAGAGCTGCTGTAATCCTCAAGTCCCATGTACACAATCAGGGTGAGAGTGCTCATCTCCTATAAGTACTGGAAGGGTTAAATGAAGTAAGGAATGGCAAAATGCCAAGGATATTTACTGGTTCAGAGTAAACTGTTAATTAACAAATAGCTCCAACTCAGCATTTTACAGGAAGGGATTTATTTTGCTTTTCTAAATTATTTTAAATCATTGTACTTTTATTTATTTATTTATTTATTTATTTTAAAAAATCAACAACAAAGGGCCAGGTTGGGCATCAGAGAGGGACAGCAAGCTGTAAGACCCTCAATGGGATTTGTTCTTAGTGTCTAAATCCCATGAGGGTTTTATAGATTGGGCAGCACCTGAGGTCATGTGAGTCACCCAGACCCAGGGGTACCTGTGGGCACAAATGATTCCTATTGCATAATTCTTCTTGCAGCTTCCAAGTTTTTGAGAAAATAGTCTTGAAAGGGTCAACAACTTGAATTTTATAAACCTGCATCTTAAGTTGAAAGTTCAAATGTAAATAGGTGTGACTATATGAAGAGACACAAAAATGCAGATGAGAAGAGAGAACAGAGAAGATAAAAAGCAAGCAAAGGGATGCTTCTTCCCCAGCTCTCAGTTTTGCTGAAATCATTCCACATTGACACAAAACAGAGGGTTTTTTTTCTTTTCTTTCCTTGTTTCTTTCTCCTCCTCATCTTCCTCCTCCTTTTAGCAAGAAATTTTTTTTTCCTGAAGAGCAAAAGAAAAAAAAAACCCTCCACTTTCCAAAATTAGTAGACCATGCTTTTGACTCATATCCAACCTGGGAGAACATCTGGAAGTCAGCTTGCCACACTTTCTTTGCCAGAGCAACTGTCTATCAAGTGGAGAAATCCTGTCCTGAAAGAATAGAAATGTCCCAGCTAAAGCAAGTGGCGTGGCATTTGCAACTCCGTATTAACAGAAGCGACAGAAAGATTGAGGGAGTGATGCAGAAAGTTCCTCCTAATCTCTCCTGTCTGATTCTGGCATGAAAACATTCTATTCGTTGTGAAATACAGCCTATTGTGAAATGCTGGCAAACCTTTCAGGTCAATAACAGCAGCTAACACCACTCAAGTGCCTGGTGCACGCTCCGCAGTGTGTGTGTTGTCTTACTTCATCCTTGCAAGCAACCTGGGCAATCTACTTTACAGAGACTCTACAGAAAAAGAAAATGAAGCTTTGTGGAGGCTAATGGAACCTATCCCAAATCACACAGCTGACACTAGATTCTAGTCACATCACTACTCTGTTTTGGCTCCCTACCACACAAACACAGTGAACTCGTTTTCTACATGTGTTCCAGAAGCCTGATCCATCCCTTCATAATTTGTTTCTCCTAAACACACACACACACACACACACACACACACACACACACACAATGCCCTTAACATTCTTCAGCTTCTTTCTAGATTATCTTAAATGCCTAAAAATAAAGCTAGGAAAGTCCCAGCAACCACACTTTTGGCAATGAGCTAGTCAAGGCCACCACAGATAAATGGGTATTTGTTGAATTCCACAAATGTACCCAGCCATGTTGGAACAGAGGACAAGTTTAATTTCAAGCAAAAACAAATAAAAATCTTGCTTCACTCACCAGGCTAGTGAAAGAGGCCCCTTTTCTGAGTTCTCTAACTAGGTAAGTGGATTATGGGTTAACTGGGAAACAGAAATAGGCAGTTCTCAAACTAGGATTTACTGTCAAATAGAGAGGTTGGGTGTGGAAAGACTGCCTTGGAAAACAGAATGCTTGCAACCTCAACCTTTTCTGAACAGTAGCCTTATGATCTTGTTAGCTGAGAACCCAACGTCTCAGTCATGAGCATTCTGATCATTTCTCTCCAGGTCAAAGTCTCCACTAGCACGTGTAGAATGACTAGGCGAACAATAAAAAGACAATCCTGATCATTCATGTTGAGATTAATAATATGTATACTTCCAATTCATTGTGGCACTATTAGAGGCAAGATAGGAAATCAAGAAAAGTATCAACAGATGAATAGATAAATAAAATATGATTATATGGTCTACTATATTCTAATATTATTCAGCTTTTAAAATGAACATTGTGCCATTTGTGACCCTGTAAATAAAACTGGAGGACTTTATGCTAAGTAAAGTAAGCCAGACAAGGAAAGCCAATTACTTCATGATCTCACTTATAGATGCAATCTTAAATATATGAACTAATGGAAGTAGGGGGGATAGAGTAAGGTTATCAGAGGCTAGAGGGTGAAGGTATTGGAATTTCCTTGTAAAAGGGACCAACATTTCATTTAAACAAAAGCAGCAATTTTAGAAATCTCTTTTATACCAGGTTAATAAGAGTTTCTCTCTCTCTCTCTCTCTCTCTCTCTCTCTCTCTCTCTCTCTCTCT
>JADRCH010007585.1:421419-637895 GCA_019843965.1 Rhynchomys soricoides
TCTCTCTCTCTCTCTCTCTCTCTCTCTCTCTCTCTCTCTCTCTCTCTCTCTGTGTGATTTTAATGGCTAACCAGGAAATGGGGGTGTTATAAGAGCTTGAGAAATGGCTTATTGGTTAAGAGCATTGGCTGCTCTTCCCAAGGACTCAGGTTCAATTCCCAGCACCTACTTGGCAGCTTACAATTGTATCCTAGCACCTTCATAAAACCATGCAGGCAAAACACTAATGCACATAAAATAAATAAATATTTTTAAGAAAGTATTTGCTGAGCCCATTTACTCCAACACACAAGCCACAAGCAAGGTGATGGATATGTTAATTATGTTGATTCAAGATTCAATTACTCCACAATCTCTAAATATATCAAAACATCATGTTACCCTGTAAATCTATGACTCACAATTTAAGTTGACATTACGTATGGCAGAAGGAGGCAGCCCTGCTAGGAGGATAAAGAGGAAGGATGCCCTACTCCAGCGCCAATGCAGCTTTAATTCCAAACACAAGGGATTTTAGTTCTCATCTCCCCCAAGCCAACAAGGTGTATCTGTGGAGGAAACAACTCACTTAATGTTCCATATGAAGCACAAACCTGTCTCCTTCAACAAAGACAAGTCTCTTCCTTTATTCAGCTATAAAAACACCTAATGGATTTGAGAGTTTGAAGCATAATTATGTACATAATCTACCTTGGATTGTTCCCAATTAATAATAAAACTACAGATAATAGTAAAACAGGGTGGTCCTGTTGTCTATTTTAGTCTTCACAGCATCTCATCCTGATTTAATCAGAAACAAAATAATTTTATTTTAAGAGTGCATTCTCTCAGGAAATCACAGAGACTGCTATTTGACCCTTCTCTACCGAACTGTCTTTTGTTGTTTGCTTTGGAGCCCAGGGATGGGTGATTGGCATTCTGCTAATATTCAAAGAAACCTCAGCCTGCTAGGGCCTGTGTAACACAACCATTTCTGCATATGCTCACTGAAGCAAGAGCATAGGCTGCTGTCTATAAAATAGGAGAGTACCACAGGGAAATGAATACTCCTGAGAATGGAGAAGTTCGTATCTTGAAATACCATTCTCAGGCACTGAGGAAATCTATATTAATCAGTTGAAATGGTAGGCCATTTTGTTTCAGAGCTAGACTGTTGTCAATACCTGGAAGGATTTCTAACAATAAATTCTGATAAGCACTGAATTAGATACTGAAGGGCTGGAGGATGATGGGATATGTAGTCCTGTGAGCTGAAAAAGAACCACACAGCATCTTGGGTTAACAAACATCTAAGAAAAGGAAAAGAAAGCTCCAATTAAACCACCTTTGATTTCGGTTAAAATTCTTTTTCCTATGGGATTAAAACACTGTAGTATATTGTACATAACATAAATATATTATCTTAGCCATTTTCTCAAGACAGTTTCTCTGTGTAATAACAATGTGTATCCTGGAACTCTCTCTGTAGACCAGGCTGCCCTTGAACTAACAGAGATCTGTCTGCCTCTGCCTCTGCCTCTGCCTCTGGAGTGCTGGGATGAAAGTTGTGTACCACCACATCTGGCTGTATCTTATTCATTTAAAGTGTCTATTTTAGTACTATTAAGCACACTGACACTGCACAGTCAATCTCTAGAAAATGCTTCCTCTTACAAATTCTTAATTCATAAAACTACCCATTCTTTTCAACAAGCTTCTGTATACACCATTCTACTTTCTACTTTCTTTCTCTATAAATTTTATACTGTACACATAACATAAAAAGGAATTTATGTACTTCTTGGGGGTATTTATATACATGATAAAACTGTTTCTCAGTTTTTAGATGTAAAGCCTAAATTTGAGTCAGAGAAAGCATCTATTTGACCTACTCATTACCCCTAACAGATGCTACCTTTTAAAAAAAACATTTATTTTTCAGCACTATTAATAAACCTTAAGGCTTTACCCAGTATCCTCTATGCTTTTTCTACATTCATATGCTAAGACTCCAGAATTAGTATACTCTGGAATAGATTATGTGGTATATCTCCTGGGTACTTCAGACTCATCATGCCTAGAGCAGACCTCATAATCCCTGTAACCTACTTCTGCTTCATTGTCCCCTTGGTTAGTGAATGTTCTACCACTCACACTACTGGTCAGGTAAGAAAGGAAGGACTATCCATAACTATTATGCTCCCCCCCTCCAGCATTTATTCATTCTTCAAGGTATATTAATTCTATCTTCTAAGCATCTTGATTACATACCAGCTCAACGAATGATGGAGCAAAAGGAAGTATAATCCATCCAGCATTTGATTTGGTAGAAAAGACTCATGAAGAAAAGGTCTTAGTTTACCAACGAAAAATGAGTAGGATTACACCGGAAAACTCAATGGCTGGATCAGTTCCAAACAGCCCTTGCAAAGAGACATAGAAAAGAATAGATATGGGGGCATGAAAAGTTCAGTTTTATTGAAATCTAGTGGAAATGGTGAGAAATGTAAACAGAAAGGTGAGCATCGTTATGTTTTTCTTTCTTCCATTCTTACAGTCTTTGGGTGATTTTTTTTCTTGAGTTTTGACACCTTAGCTGAAATGAAAAGAGTCCACATGTCTTGTTTTCTGACTCTATGTTTCTTACCTGAAATAAGACAAAGAAGAGACAAGGTAATGTGAAAGTTCAGAAGCAAAGTATGAGATAGGTTATAAAACATCCTTTAGGGTATGGGTATTTCAAATTCAAGGTTACTTGAGGACCTTGATCCTGTTACATTGTTATCATTTCAAAGCACTTGTAATGAAAAGATGAATCTGTTAGCCTCATAGTAAGTATGGACTCATCTTTTGATTAGAACACAATTTTTGAGATCATAGCAATGTAACAGTGATCATAAAGATAGGAAAAGAGCTGGACAGTGATGGTACACCCTTGTAATCCCAGTTGGGAAGCAGAGGCAGGTGGATCTATGTGAAGCCAACCTTGTCTAGGAGAGCCAGGGCTACACAAAGAAACCTTGTTTTTTGAAAACAAAAACAAACAAACAAAAGCAAACAAAAAACAAAACCAAAAAGATTTCCCGGCAAAAGAAAGAAAAATCCAAATAAAACTCTACATTTGAGCTATATTCCTCTCCAATTGCCATTTTTATGTCCAATTTCACATAACTTTATATTGCCAATTGTTTTAGGATTACCATTGCTGTGGTGAAACACCATGAGCAAAACAACTTGAGGAAAATTGTTACTTGGCTTACACTTCCCCATTACAGTTCATCATTAAAGGAAATCAGGACAGGAACTCAAGCAAGGCAGAAACTAGAGGCAGGAGCTGATGCAGAGGTCATGGAGGGACTCTGCTTATTGGCTTACTCCTCCTGACTTGCTCAGACTGCTTTCTTATAAAAGCTGGGAACATAATCCCAGGGATGGCACTACTTACAATGTGCTGGTCCCTCCCCCATCAGTCACTAATTATGAAAATGCTCCATAGGCTTGCCTAAAGCCCAATCTTAACCAAGCCTTTTCTCAATCCAGGTTCCATTTTCTCAGACACCTAGTGTCAAGTGGACCTTAATCAATTAGTGTCAGCATACCTATGTCTTAACATATTTAATCCAGTTGCTTTTAATCAGTTCATACTAATTATATAAATGAGTTATATGCTATGTTCACAATAGTATGACTCCTGGATTTGTCTGGATGATTACTCTTACCAACATATTTTGCAGTATGAGTTGTTTCTCTTCTTATTTATAAGTGGTATTTTTCTTTGAGGTTGAAGAATACCCTTTAGCATTTTTTTCATACAGGTCTAGTGGTTACAAATTCCCTCAGCCTTTTTATGTCTGTCAATGTACTTATTGCTTCTTCATTTTAAAATAATAGCTTTGAAAAGATGTGGGTGTCAACCCTGTATCTCCTGGCCTCTACGGTTTCTGCTGGTCTGTGGTTGGAAAAAATGGAATAGAGTTGTGTGTTGTCTCTTTCCCCTTGCCGTTTATAACCCTCCTTTTTTGACTTCTGAGAACTTGATTATAATATTTCTTGCCATAGACTTGACTGACTTGATTTTAGCTGGAGACCTTAAGTCTTCTCATACAAATATGTTTCTGTGTTGTTTTAGGTTTGGAAATTTTCCATTACTATCTCCTTGAATATGTTGTTCACTTCTTTCACATTCTCACATTTTTCTTGAACTCCAACAGTAAGAATATTTGCTGTGTTGATGCTATCCCAAATGTCCACACTCTATCTTCAATCACCTTTGTTCTCTTATAGTTTTTTTTTTCCTGTCATCTATGTGTTCTCAAATAGTCTGCCAATGGTGTCAGTGATTCTTGTTTAATCTATTCAGCTATGTCTTCATGTTTAAAATGCCAAAACAAAACAACAAAACACAAATGACACACCAGAAGAGAGTGTTGGCTCCAATTACAGATGGTTGTGAGCCACCATGTGGTTACTGGGAATTGAACTCAGGACCTCTGGAAAAGCAGTCAGTGCTCTTAACCACTGAGCCATCTCTCCAGCCCAGCCTTCATGTTTTATTTTTCTTATTTCATTTAGTAAACTTTTGGGGTTCACAGGTTTCTGTTGACTTTTTAAAAAATTACTTCAATGTTTCAGTTCAGTTTCTTTAATTAAAAAAATGCTCATTTTTCTCTGTCTTAAAATGTATTGAGTTTCTGGAAAACAACCATTTCAACCTCTCTACCAGATATTTTGTATGCATCATTTGCATTGTGGTTGATTTCTGTCCTTCTATTTCGTCTAGTAGGTGACACCATGGTTCCTTGAAAGAGTCCTGATGCTTTTACGTCTGGTTTTAGGTTTTCTTACCTGTCCTCCCCAAACCCTTACCAGTAATCATTTCCACTATTTCTGCATTAGTTCATACCTTACACTCAGGTTTTCTAATCCTGCAATTGTCTTCTCATTTTTTTCAACACTTGAAAGTGATCTAAACCCATTTGTTAAAACTCTGCACTTTTATACTATTCAGGTGGACTGGAGGAATGCCTTAAAATGGTATTCAATCCCTACAAGGGGCTACTTGGGGCTATGGTGAGAGCAGTGGTTTCATTTCCATAGTCACTAGCCTGTGGTCAGTATTGAGCTCAGCAGTGATCCTTACTATGAAAGGAGTAGTCTTGTATCCACAACTTGGCACATGCCTCCCTTTGTTCCCCAAAGTAAAATATAGTTTTCTTTTTGTTGTGTTGCCTGGAGTCTATCAGGAGATGGAAATGACCAATTATGTGGCCACTAACATTGCACTGTGATACCCCAGAGCCTATCATATGCTGAGGCCAATGAGGCACAGGGGAAAGACTAAGATCCTCTTCTGATGTACAGATGTCCATTATAAACAAACACTCATATACATAAATAAATCTTTTAAAAAGATCATACTATTATCCTGCCTGCTACCTTAGTACATGTGTGGCCCAAGACTACCACTGTCAGCCACATGTTAAACTGGTTGAATCTCCATCTGGAAATAGCTCCAGAAATCCTGTCCCTGGGCACTGGCCTGGGGCAAACAACTCTTAGGATAAATTCAGTGTTTAATTTTTTTCCAGCTCAGAGATTAGTTCCAAGGCAAATTCTTGTGCGTATGTATAGGTCTTACTCCCTGGTAGATTGAGTCCTTGGCTGTATGGTGTTACCCAAGATCAAGGAAGGGCTGGTAGAGGCAATATGCTGACACCCTGGGTTAATGTGGTTGCAGAGGCTAAGAATACAGGGCACAATAGCACAGGATAAAGTAATTGCATGGGTGGAGATTAGTGTCAATGAAGACTACACAATTATTTGGCCATGAAAGATGTTTGCATCCACGTCCACACAAGCACATCACTTGGATCTTTCTTTCTCACCTTCCTCTACACAATTGTTCTGACCAAGGGGATCTCATTTAATGCCAGAGCCCAGGATATAGTTAGGTGTGTGTGTATGTGTGTGTGGTCACTAAGGTACAAGCCAGGAAGCATCCGTGTGTGTGATGATGCCAGTGTTGCAGCCTAGGAAACAGGGAAGAAGGATAGCAGCTTGGAGACCCATGACTCCACAGCTGGGTGGACTTTGTTGGAATGTTCAGGAATTTCTGGTCAAGAACATTTCTAGATTCTATGGCAGCACCATGGGCTACAGAATTCTTTGGTAGTAAAGGTTGCTTCATTCTCTTTTCTTTTTCTCTACTGGGAATGATCATCATCTATGGGATGGGCTGAAATAGAGAAAATACTTCCTGTTTTTTTTTTTTTTTAAATGTAGTTCTTCTTGTTTGTTCGCATCACAGTGGGTGGCTTTATTTTTTCCCATTGTATTCTAGAATTCTCTCAGAGCTTTCTTTGTAAGTGGGTAGTTGTTTTTGGAGGATGTGTTCTTGACCTCATCATCCACCATCCTAAACAATAATTCTTGAGGCAAAGAACTTTATTTAAGGAACTTTTTCTGCAGTACCTCAGAGAAACCAAACACTGCTACCTAGGCTACCAAAGAAGCTTTCCAGACCCACAGGCTTGCTATCACTTGGTCAGTCACTAGGAGTTTATGCTTATACCTCTGCCTTGGAAGGTTTGGTACAAAGCTCTTCACGTTTGCATTTATCTACCACCATCTACAAAAGAGCCTCTTAAGTACAATTGATGAGTTTGTTTATTGACCTATTTGTAGTAACATGTACATTGCAAAACAGCAACAACAATAACAACAACAACAACAAAAGCCTATGGGTATCCCATCTGGTATGTTTAGGACACACACACACACACACACACACACACACATGCACGCACGCACATGCACACACATAGATTTTGCCCATTTGTCATTTCCAAAAGTGCTGCTTCTTCTGCTTGTGCCTCATTAAAGACAAAAGTACCTCACTTTGATGACAAAAAAATTCTATTTCCACATTGAACATTTCTATTTCTTTTTAGTAATCACTCAACAATGACATTGGGCCAGCACAAACAAAATATGTTACAGTAAATACAATTGCTCACTCTACTGTCATGTCTTTTAAAAAGCTTTTTATATGCCTAGCCTAGCATATTACTTCTATTGAAGCTCAAGATATAGTGTAGGTTTTTCATGTCTGCTACCAGCTAATTGTTCTCTTTTGTTGCTTTCTGAGTATTTTTATAGTCAGGAACCTTTGGCTACTAGCTCACAATAGTTAAAAACATGCATTTCCTTCTCATGTCTGCATTCAGAAATGTCATATTGGTGGTTTGAAATAATTTGTGATAGAAATATTTACACCATGGAAATTCCTAGAAACTGTACACTTGGCTCGTTCCTCCTACCTTGTGCAGCCTGGTGATATACAGTGATGAGCAAACCCTTGCTTGTTCCTTACTATCCTATCTTTAATGAGTTTTTATTTGGCTTTCTAGCTAGGCACAAATACTGCTCTTCTGTGAACTTACATTTATCGAGTAAGTTGCTTCAGGAAACTCCTTTGATCCCAAATATCATTCTTAAGAGTTAAAGGTATCCTACTTCTCTGACATTCATAGGCATAAAGATATATCTCTAGTCAAAACTACAGTACTCTTTCTAATTTGCTTGTCAGGGACAGAGTATCAAGCACGCTTTAATCTTCACATTATCACTGGAGACTTCTGTTTGCATTTCACAAGGGAGTGCTGTGATAGTGGTGTGTGTGCAGATAATCTGTCAAATTCCCAGCATTGGAACTGTGGATTGTCAATATGTAACCCATTAATGCTGTTAAAACTCCCAGCCTTTTAGAACATGACCAGTAAGTCACAGTGCTAGTCCCAATTTTTATTGAAGAGTTTTTCTCCAGGGTTGCAGCAGAAGTTGGGAACATGGTCATGCTGTACTTATGAATCACCCACTATTTTTAGTGTTTTAAGTGTGTTAAACAATATAATTATCTCATTGACCTTAAAATAGGTACTATCATACAGCCATTTTTAAAATGGTGGTATGGCATAAAATGTTAAGTAGCTTGCTTAAATTCATACAACCAGTAAACAGCATAATGAAGATGTTGACTCACCCTATTTGCCTAGAGCTCCTAAGTACTATGTTATATTGCTTAACAACACAAAAATAGGGACAAGTCTTCTGTGGCATAATAGTATACTCTTTAAGAGAGCCAGAGTGTATTTAGCAGCTCCATTTGGGAGCACCTTTTTTGAGAAATAGCTTTCCGTTCCATCAGTGAATTGCTGTTGTTTGCATGAAGCTTAAATAAAAATGATTTTCCATAGTAGCAAACCTCTGAGATGATCACAAAGGTACAAATGCCAAGCCACTCAGAAATGTCAAGAGTGTTAGGCCCTAGAATAGAAGCCATTCAGAGCCCACCTGTATTTTCTACTGCAGTTGTCAACATTTCTCTCCAACTCACGCTAAAATACTAATTTGCATGTATGTGTCCAAAGCCTGGGAAAGCAGCTGTCACTATTTTTTAGGAGTGCTGGCCAAGTCATGTACTAGAGCTGGCTTCTACTGGCTCATGAAAGTCAGCCACTAGTATTTTAAGAATGTTGTGAAGCATGGCCATCATGAAACATTAGAGAAATGTTCAGTTAAAAATAGAGGCAGGGGGAGGGGGGATTCGATAAAGGGCTCAGAAGGGGACACCTGGAAAAGAGAAAACATTTGAAATATAAATAAAGAAAAATCCAATAAAAATACTATAATGAAATCCAAAAAAAAAAAACCCACAAAAACAAAGGAAAATGCTCAACACTTATTACTTTCTCAATATTCCACTGTTTTGATATTGTTGTTGAGGTTATTTATGGTTATTTCTGTGTATGTACAGTAGAAACAATATAAACTCGTACAAACTACTAAGGGAACTCTATAGCTCTTCTGACTCCATGTTGACAGCTTGAAGCATGATGGTTTTAACTCTGATGGAAAGAGTTACATCATGAAAGTCAGAAAGCCCTAAAAATTAGAGCTTTTTCTTTGGACTAGTTGATGGCTAAACATTTACCATAATATAATCCCTTGTGCTCTGGCATACAGTGACACTTTCCTCCCCACCACAAATCCATTCAGCCTAACATTAAACATAAAGGGACATGAGTTGTCAAGTATGGACTCAGTCCATGAATACATTCTTACCTGCAGATCAAGACTTCAAAGCTCTCACCTTCCCCCAACACAAAGCTTAACTTATCTGACACAGGATAGTAATACTATTCAATTCACAGATGTCTACCTGCTTCTTCCAATATGCCATTTTTATTCTATTCTATTTCATATGTGTCTGAATGAGATAGGTATGTATGTGTTGCATGATTGTGTGTGAGTATGCAAGGGTGTACACCTATGTATGTTCAGATGCTAGAGGAGGACGTCAGGTGCCTTACTCCATCATACTTTACCTCATTCAATTGAGACAATTTCTCAGTGAATCTGGGTAGGCAGGCAGGCAGGAAGCTGTAGCTATCCTCCAGCCTTGGCCCCCCACAGTGCTGGGATTGCAGGTCCATGAGAATGTGTCAACATGCCTGGCTTCTTATGTGCCTGCTGGCATCTGAATGTAGAGACTAATACTTGCACAAGAAACTTTTACTCACTAAACTATCTTTCTGGCCCCGAGTCACTGTTTTAGATGCTGTTGGTATATTTCTGATCAAAACAAACTAACATTGCCACTTTTATGGAGTTTTAAGCATAAATTTGGGAAAATAAGCACCAAATGGGGTATTGGATGTAGTCATGTGACATGTGACTATATTAGATACAGATAGTTGCTTTAGATAAGATGATGATGGAAGGCTTTTGTGGCACTGTTGAGATGGTTCAGTGGCTCAGGGGATAAAGGCTCTTTCTACCAAATCTGATGACATGAGCCTGATTCCAGGGAACCACACGGTATAAACAAGAAAACAGAACCAATTCCAGAAACAGGCACTCTGACTTCCCCATACACATTACAGCATACATGCATCCCCCACATGTACATGCACACAAAAACAAACAAAGTTTAAAAGAAAGGCGTGTTGAAGTTAAGTCGATGTAAATGGCAAATAGCAACAACAGAAAGGGCATCCATGTGATGATCAGAAACATATGTTCAAGCTGGAGGAACTGCAGACGTGAAGGCTTTGATGCAGAAATGAAGCATGCTTACTTCTATCCTACAAGTTAAGAGAGTAGGTTATAGATTCAGCTCATTTGGTTTTGTTATTGGCCCATCATCTGCTCTGTGACCCCAAACAATTCATTTCAATTCTCTATGCTGTAGTTTTTTAATCTCTAAGATACTCGGAAAAGGCAGCATAAGCAATCATGAATCTTACTGCATGGGAAGTACCTGGAACATAGAACATAATGAAAATGTCACCCACCAATAACAGTGATAGCAGTAGCAGCAGCAGCAGCAGCAGCAGCAGCAGCAGCAGCAGCAGCAGCAGCAGCAGCAATAGTATTGACACTAATAATGACCTGTACTTGTGAATGGAGTCAGTAATTATGGAGACATGCTATCAAGCTACAAATGAAAGAAAATTTTGAGAAGCGAATGTTTTATAATGTTATCATATCTATTATATAGTGTCTACTCTTCTTCCAAGCCTTAAGCCTTTTCTGGATAGAGGTCCTTCAAAGTGGTTGTCTTCTAGAAAATTTAGATTTTCTGCATTTTGATAAAACGACAAAGCTACTCAGTGTTTCACACATCTCTGTAATACTGGACCACATAGAAAATGCAGCGACTATCAAAAGAAGCTTTCTGATTTCATGTAGGGAAACTGTCTTTACAATGAGATCTGGCTGGTGCATCACCAGAGACTCTGGGTCTTGGTATGCTTATTCTACCTCACAGTCCAACAATAAGACACCATTGGCTTTAGTGGTTCACTTGGATAAGATTCTAGGCTTCCTTGGATGCTAATGATCTCAGCATGATCACTGTACCTGCTTATGCTGATTTCCAATGTCTACTGCAAACTCTGTGAAGCATCATTATGCAATTGAATCTCTACAATTGTATTCAGTTTCTGGAAAGTGACAAATATAAATTGCTCCTTAGCCAGGGAAATTTTATTCTAATTCTATTTAGCCTGAGCCATGTCTTGAATATCGTCTAGCATTTGGCAGAATTAAAGAAAGCACAGCATTTGACAGCTGCCCCAGCAAAGGTGACCAGAGCATGGGTTTCATGATCACACTATGTTTGCTTAGATTCCAGTTCTTGCTATTATTGCGTATATAATATGTAAGCAAATTAATATCCTTTTCTGTGTTATAGTAGTTTAATCTATAGAATGGGAATTAGTCTAGCACCAGAGAATGCTCAGTTAATATTACCAGTTAGTAATTTAATGATCAACATCTTATGTGACCTTCTGCATGGACCATCCATTTTTAAAAATCTAGATAATTTATTATTCCATCTAATGGTGTGCTTTCCAAAATAAAAGCAAGGAAAATTATGGATTATTGTGTGGCCTATACTGAAATGTGTGTGCCTCAATAATGCTTTATTGAATTTATTAACAAAGACAAAGCTCTAACTGCCCAGGAGTTTATCTTTTGGGTTAGATGCCCATTGATCTGTGAGGTTCCTCATATGTAATTGAGCCTTTATCTGCCTTTATCTGAATTCTTAATTGTAGGCTTTGTCTTTTATATAGTTTTCTCTACTTTTAGACAAGAGCCTATCATAAAAAACTACTCACCTCTGCTTAAATTTTGATATTTCTTAGTAAGCTATATAATAATAAAGACGATTCCTTTAGCATCATGATACAGGATCTTTCTTTCATGGCAGACAGTTCAATTTACTGTGTTTGGTTCTATAGGAAGCCTGTTCTGGATGTCTTTGAAAAAGAAAAAGTTACTAAAAAGTTAACTTGCAAAGTTCTCGTAGATTAGTGGTTTTTAACTGTCCTAATGCTGCAGCCTTTTAAGGCTCATGTTGTGGTGACCTCAACCACAAAATTATTTTCATTTCTGCTCCATAACTATAAATGTCTTATATGCAGGATATGTGATATGTGACTCCTGTGAAAGGGTCCTTGACTCCTAAAGGAGTCATGACCCACAGGTTGAGAAAACACCATCTTAGTGGTATATTGTCACTTCTTCAAGGATCCCAGATTTTGGTGACAGAATACCTTGACTAATGAATTCCACAGAAACTGATTCCATAGTAGCTGATTACTACTGCTTTATCTTCCAAACACATTTGGCATTTGCATAAGATATCACCAAAACAGAGCGATTGATAAACTAATAATTATTCTTGGACAAGTTTATGCCTTTAAAAAAAAACTCCATGAACTACTTAGTATAATTATCTCCATTTTATCATGGAGAAACATGAGGTTCTCCATGTTTCAGTGCCTTCCTGAAATTATCCTAATACAGACACAGAGCTAGGATTCCATACTGAGTCACCCAATGTTAGAAACCATCCTCACAACCAAAATCTATCTTTGCCATATGCTCAACCAGGCCTTCAGTAGAGAAAGGAAGTCAGTTAGAACATAGCCAACCTTAATACTCTGCCTGCCCTAAATGTGGCCAGCATGGCCATACTCAAGCCCATGGACATATGTATGCAGGCTATAACAGAGGTCTTGGATGACAAAAAAGAAATCTTGTTTAGGGTTGCCTTCCTCCCACCTTTGCAAATTTCCTGGTTTGACAACTTTTTTGGTTATCCATATATTTAAGTTCAGTGTTCACCAAAGTCTATTTTAGTTTAGTGAACTAGTTGCTCCAAAAATGTCTTCCAGTTACTGGCTCTAGGTTAAACTTTAAAATGGTGGTGAGATGCATTAACGGCTAAGTATCTGACCTAAGCATGTGAAACAATTCTTAAACTCACACACATTCAACGATACTACAGTCTGCCTTTCAGAAATTTCTAAAACAGAATAAGTTTGGCTTCCTACTGATGCCTGTTTATGCTGAGAGCTTGGGCATGGAGGGAAGTCTGTCTGTCTGTATCTTCTGCACAGCTGCCGCCAGTACTGAAAGCATCTAGCTGCTGCATGAGAACCTAAAAATTATTAGTGTTCCCTGATGAACAAACCCAGGTGCAAGTGAAGATGGAGTAACACAGCAATGGCTATTTTTCCATTAGGTGATATATAAAAGACATGGTTAAACTCTTGCTGCAATGCAAAATTAGATCATACCACTACTCTGCTTAAATCTTTCAAGAGCTTGCCATTGCCTAGAGGGAAGTGTTCAAATGAGTTAGCACAGCTTCCCCAATCTGTCATGACAGTGGCTTTCAAATATTTTTCACTAAGATCAACAGCAGAAAATACTTCACCTACTGTCCACTGTTTCTTTTGCTTATTTTTGTTTGTTTGTTGAGAGTATATATAAATACATTCATGCAAATCATCCAGGATCTTGCCAATTATCTAGCCACCTTCTTTAATATGCATAAGTTAAGTAAGTATGTAGGCTCTGAAATTAGACCAACCTGGGTTTTGGACTCTAATTCAACTTGTTACCTAAGACATTTTCTACACGGTACTTAAACACTGAGTCATTTTCTCTACCCACAAAAATCAAGGTAATAATAGAGTTGTTCGGGATTATGTAATGTGTGCAGAAGTGTTTAACACGGGTTTTGGCACATAATACATACTCAATCAAGGGTACCTATTAGTATAATTGCAATAATTACTATTATTACTGTTATGATGATTTTGGTAACGATGGTGAGTTGAGGGAGTCATCAGGTCTTCCACTAAGAAAAGCCCAATGCTACTTATTCTACTTTTTAGACTAATCCTCTATTTTTATTTCTTAGAAAAGCTTCATGTTTACTTTGCCTTCTGATTTTATGCTTGTGCCTTCAACACATTCAACACACACACAGGATTAGCCTTTGTTTGTTTGTGTGTTTTGCTTTGTTTTAGATTTTAAGCTTTTTGTTTTAGACATAAACACTTTAGTTTTCGTGATACAACACCCCCCACCCTCCCGAGGTCAGCCTGTGTGCAAACCACACACAGATTTTTGTGCTTTCCCTTATATATGCATACACCACAATTTGCTTGTCCATTTATCTGTTGATGGAAACCTGACTTACTCCTACTTTTTGGTATTTTGAGCAGTGCTGCTCTGACTATTTGTGAGCATGTATGTGCCAGATCTCCAGTCTTAAATTCTATTTGGTATATAACCTAGCAGTACAGTTCATATATCCCATGATAAATCTGTTTACCTTATTGAAGAATCACCAAATTGTTTTCCAGAGTGACTGAACCCTCAGGCAATGCAAGAGCATTCTGATTTTAGTACAGGTATGTGATAATGTTTGTGTTCTCCCATTACAGCTGCTTTTATTATTGCCATCTAGTGACTGTGAAGTCATGTCACATCATGGTTTTGATCTGCATCTCAATAATTAGTAACGACATTTAACATCTTTTTATGTGTTGACCATTTGTATGTCTTTGGAGAAATCATTTTTTAAACTCTCAGAGTCTCTTATCTAATCTAAGTGCTTGCCTTTTTGCTATTGAGACTCAATAGTTAATTGTTTTAATATGTTCAGGTTACAAAGTCTTTGTCATCTATGTTGTTTTCAATACTCTCTCCCATTCTATGGTATTTCCATCCACCTCTGTTGATAGTATTTTTAATGTACATGTTTTAAGCTTCATATAGCCAAGTTTGTCTATTTCTTCTCATTTCTTGAATGACGATTGGTTTACCTAAGAAACCATTTCTAAATGCAATGGCAAGATATATTTCCAGAAACTGTATAGCATTAGCTCTTACATGTAGATCTCTGACCTGTTTCGAATTAATTCAATTATTATTAATTTAATTAATTATTAATTCTTTGCCTTAATTCTCGGGCAAATGGTATACTGTTCAGGAACTTTTTGCCTATGTTTTCTTCTTTCATGTTTCACATTTAAGTCTTTGATGTATTTGGAGTGAGATGTGGAGGTTGACCGGTCCTCTGAGGAGGGATTGAGGCTGGTTATAGGAAAGATAGAAAGAAGATGAAAGATAAAAGATGGTTGCAGTCTATACCACGCCAGCAGCAAGTGTATTTCTCATAGCCTTCTTTGTTTTAATTGCTTTAAGTTTCTGCAATCCAGCCATTGCCCACCTCCAGATCCACTCTCCCACAGTTCCTTATCCCATTCCTCTTCCCCACTGTCTCCAAGAGGATGCGTCCCATGCCAGGCTTCCCCACTCCCTGGGGCCTCAAGTCTCTCAAGGGTTAGGGGCGGCTTCTCCCACTGAGACCAGACCAGGCAGTCCTACTGTGGGAAGTAAAGCCACAAGCTAACAGAAACAATTTGTTGAAATTTATGTAAGACATTTGTTCTTACACAAAAAAAATTTCCTGTTCCTTCCACCAAGGTCAATAGAATCTTCAGCCCTTGGCTTTGAGCCTTATCATCCCATGCCTCAGCAGGCCCGGAAATCTGCCATCAGGCCCTGATACTTTGACTCTGCCTGACAGACTTTCTCTCTCTCTCTCTCTCTCTCTCTCTCTCTCTCTCTCTCTCTCTCTCTCTCCTTTGCTTCAGAGAAGCAGCAAACAGCTTCTGATAGCGATAGGCATGAGTCTAATTTCATTCCTCTGCATGTGGACATCTAGTTTTCCCAGTACCACTTGTTGAGGATGCTTTCTTTCATCCAGGGTGTGGTTTTGTTTGGAGGGGGGCATCTTCATCAAATGTTAAATGGCTGAAGTTATGTGTACTCATGCTTGAGTCTTCAATTTTTTCCCACTGGTCTGTATGTTTCTTTTTGCACCAGTACCATATTGTTTTGATTATTGTGGTTCTGTTGAGTCCATGTTCATTTTTGATAAGTGATAAGGGTCTACCTTTATTATTTTGCACAAAGATCCCCAGTTGTCCTAGCACCACATCTGGGAAGATTGTTTGCCCCTATTAAGTGATTTGGTATGCTTATAAACAACCAGTGCATCATAGGTATATTAGTTTCTCAATTCTATTACATTGATCTGTATATCTATCCTTATATCAGTATATTACTACTTTCTATATTTAATAATATCAATTTATTATTTTAAAATTTTATACAACATATTTTGATCATATCCACTTACCACTACCTCCCTCTAACTCCCTCTAGTTCCCTGACTCCATCTACCTCCCAACTTCATTTTCTTGTTTTGTGTTACTAGAAATCCCTTGAGTTCAATTGGTGCTGCCCATATGCACATAGCCATGTGGTCCGCCTCTGAACATGGGAAACAATCATATTTTAAAATAAAAGTGGTTCTCCCTCCCTCAACAGCCACCAACTGTTACTTACTATGTTAATTATTATACCTTTGTAATTAGTTTTGAATTGAGTGCTGTAAGTTTTGAATAATAGATATTTGTCTTTTTCAAGATTCTTGTCTAGTTGAGACCTATGTAATTCCAAGTGAATGTGAGGAAAAAAATGTTATATTCTTGACAAAAAGACAATTTTGATTTTTGATAGGTATTACAGTGAAGTGCTATAAAACTTTGGTCATCATTGCCGTTTTCATAATGTCATCTCCCCTTACACAGACATGATATGTTTCCTCACTTGTTTAAATCACCTTGAATTTCTTTCCTTAATATTTTATATTTGTCCATATGCAAGGCTCTATTCTTAGCTGTTGTAACGATTATTCTTTATAGCCAAGGTGAATGAATTTGCAATCCCATGTGGCATACACCTCTACATATATTTTTGAGGCAGTTTCCAGAGGAGTTTGACTAAAGATGGAAAACGAACCCTGAATATGAGTAACATCATCTCGTTGGATGGAGGACTGTATTTTATAAAAAGTGAAAAGGCACAAACCCAGATAAGCACCACCATTTAGTCCTCCTGCTCCTGATTACAGATGAAATGTAACTAGATGTAACTAGCAGTCTTAAACTCCCACCACCAGCCATACCTTCTCTACCCTGGGAGACTATATTCCCTCAAACCATGATCCAAAGAAACTTTTTCTTACTTTAGTATTTTTGTCAGATATTTTGTCACAGCAACAAAAAAATAATATGTTTTATTTGTCAGGTTCTTTTGTAAGTGGAATTGTTTCTTAACTTTTTTTATAAAGTGCTCATATAAATTAATACTTTCCAAAAGAAATTTCAAAGCTTCATTTCATCTAGGATTATATTGATTATAATATTGCTACCTTTTATCTCATGAACGCTAGGAAAATAAAGAAATGGGAAATAGCCTAAAAGTATGGGTTAATAATTTAACTAGGCCCATTGGACTTCATAATATGTACTTATCCTAATCATAAACAAATAAACATTGCCTTTGCTCATTCACCATTCTATGACAAAATACCCTAGATTGAGTGGCTGATAAAAAGCAGAGATTTGTTTTCCAATGTTCTCTTGGTTTCAAAGATCAAGGTCAATATGTCTAGTGGGGGAACATTTTCCGGTTTGTCAATGATGATGACTTCTACTACCTTACATAGTAGGAGAAGCAAGGCAGATCTCTGAATTTTCTTTTATAAATGAACTAGTATTGATCATGAGAATGATCATGATATGAAGAAAATTCCAACTAGTATATTATACCACTACCTGTCAAGAGTATCATCTAGACACATGACATACTCAGGAATGTATGTCTTAAGAACTATGGGAATCAAATAAGTTAAAAAAAAATTCCCCAAATCCAATCCCCTAAGCCAGAATTTACTCAGTGTTCCCAAGATGTCAGGGGCCAAGTGATACATGTCTGCCTGGCTGAACTTGTACTCACCAAAGTCATTCTACTCTTACCTGGCCTTTCTGTAAAATGTCTTGGATATTAGAAAAGGTTCAATAGTTACTTCTCCACAATGGTTATGTAATAATCTAGACTTCACACAGAAAAGGGATTTATCCATACCCTAATTTTTGTATACATCTCATTATACTGACATTTTTCATCTGATCCTTAACAAACCAAAACCAATGCCTTTGTACCTCAGAGAGAGCCACCGTTTCTACCTCAGAGGGATTTTGTGACTTCTATTCTTACATATACTCTGAGAAGATTCTTCCAGTCTCTGGGCTATTTGGTTATCTGATTCTCATATTTTCAGATCACAAAGGACCTTAAGGGAACTCATAAAATTATCTTCTGTACTGGCTAGTTTTGTATGTCAACATGACACAAGCTGGAGTTATCACAGAGAAAGGAGCTTCAGTTGAGAAAATGCCTCCATGAGATCCAGCGGTAAAGCATTTTCTCAATTAGTGATCAAGGGGGAGGGCCCCTTGTGAGTGGTACCATCCCTGAGCTAGTAGTCTTGGGCTCTATAAGAAAGACAGCTGAGCAAGCCAGGAGAAGCAAGCAAGCCAGTAAGAAACATCCCTCCATGGCCTCTGCATCAGCTCCTGCTTCCTGACCTGCTTGAGTTCCAGTCCTGACTTCCTTTCATAATGAATGGCAATGTGGAAGAGTAAGCTAAATAAACCCTTTCCTCCCCAACTTGCTTCTTGGTCATGATATTTGTGCTGGAATAGAAACCATGACTAAGACAAATTGGTACCAGCGTAGTGGGGTATTTCTGTGACAACCTGACTATGTTTTGGGGAGGACTGAGAAGGACTTTGGACTAGAAGAGCCATTGGAATGTTAGGAGCTCTGTGGGGTGTTCTGTAGGAGCTTGGAAGATAATGTTGAGAACAGTGCAGAAGATGGAGGCCTGGCTTGTGAAATTTCAGAGGGAAGATTAAAGACTCTTATGAGGGTCATTGCTAGTTTGATTTAAGATTCTGTGGTTTTGGTTAGCTGGGGCTGAAGAAATCAGCTGTGGTTAACAAGATACCAGAGCTACTAAAGCAAAACCATTGCTTTACTGGGACTATTGGTGTTGGTTAGCTGGAGCTAAGAAATTGGTAGTGATTAAGAAGAGACCAGCATCATTGAGGTAATAACTTCTGGGAAGTGTTTTCTGAGAGCACAAAGCGGCTGTATTCCAGAGATAGCCAAGGTTGTACCTTGTGCTGTGGCTGAACTTGGTAATGTGTAAGAGTCACCCAGGTGGTACTGGTTTTGAAGGCATGAAGGAGTCATGAAGAGCAGCTGAGGCCTGAACACTGTGAGAGGCTGTGGAAGGCCATTGGTGAAAGTGCAGCCTCAGTTGCAATTCCAGGACTGAAGGGGTCATGCAAAGGAGTCAAGGCTCAGTACTGCAAGAGGCCGTGGAAGGCCACTGGTGAAAGTGCAGCCTCAGTTGCAATTGATGGCCCCCGACTGAAGGGGTCATGCAAGGGAGGTGAGGCTTGGCACCACGAAGAGAGCCTATGAGAAGCTGTGGGTAAAGCCTAGTTGCAGCAGAAGACAGCAGTGTTTTGGAGATGCCAGTACCATGAGATGACCACCAAGAACAGCAGCAGCAGTGGAGTACCGGCATCTGGAGCCTAGAAGACAAGGTGTGTGCTACAAAGGGAGAAGAGACACAAGCCCTTGGAGGAATCCAGAAGATCATGAGTGGACCCCAGACATTGGATGGTTGGAGTTTGATTTTGTTTTTGATTGTGACTGTGCCCTGATATAGTTTACCTCCTGAAGGAAAAAGATATTTTAGAGGAGCCCACAGTTAAGAGACTTTTGATGGTAAAAAGACTTTGAATTCTAAGAGATTGGATGCTTACAAGAGACTGAAATGTTAATATGTAAAAATTTACAAAGACTGTGGGACTTGTAAAGTTATTTAGATCTTGGGGATGATTAAGGAAGTAAGGGTCAAGGTTTATTGGTGATGTGTTTGTGTGTCAAATTGACAAGGGGTCAATTGTACTGGATAATTTTGTGTGTCAACTTGACACAAGCTGGAGTTATCACAGAGAAAGGAGTTTCAGTTGAGAAAATACTTCCATGAGATCCAGCGGTAAGGCATTTTCTCAATTAGTGATCAAGGAGGGAGGGCCCCTTATGAGTGGTACCATCCCTGGGCTGGTAGTCTTGGGCTCTATAAGAAAGACAGCTGAGCAAGCCAGGAGAAGCAAGCAAGCCAGTAAGAAACATCCCTCCATGGCCTCTGCATCAGCTCCTGCTTCCTGACCTACCTGAGTTCCAGTCCTGACTTCCTTTAGTGATGAACAGCAGCATGGAAAAGTAAGCTGAATAAACCCTTTCCTCCCCAACTTGCTTATTGATCATGATGTTTTGTGCAGGAATAGAAACCCTAACTAAGACACCTTCCAATAGATGACTCATTCTATTTACTTTCGGTACATATGTGGGACCACCAACTCTATTACCAAGCTGTTGCCAATTTTGGAGGGATTATTCCCTTCAACCAGTTCAGAGTCTAATGACTACATGCAGCACAGCAGCAGAGAAACCAGAACTTAGAACAGGCCATATTAACTGATATGCTATTAACATTGGGACCAGAATATTTCACACCTTTCTAAATGTGTCATGGTGTACAAGCTCATTTCTAGCTGGGAATCACTATATTAGCTGAAATCTCTTTCTGCTACATCTCCTACACAAACATAACTAATCTGTGTTCCTTGAGTCCTTGTGCCCTCAAGTTACTGCTGTCTACCTTACAATACATCTTTTTTCTGGGCAACCACAGTTTTCCTACTACTCTCCTGCACTCTCTTGAGCCAGATGATTTTTTAAAATATAAATTTGGGGCTGCTACAAACAAACAAACAAACAAACAAATCTTTACCTTTTAAAACATTCATAGAGAAAGAATGTTTGCTAGTAAAAACAGTGAGGATAAATGTCTAAATAAATTATCATGTTCTATGTAGTCCTCCTTAACTATGATTCATGTGCTAACTAGTTTCCTGTCAATTTGACACAATGTAGAGTTATCTAAGAAGAGGAATACACAACTGAGAAAATGTGTCTATAAGATATAACTGTAGGCAAGTTTGTGGGGGTATTGTCCTGATTAATATTTGGTGTAGGGGTGAGGCTGTTGATTCTGTGTACTGTAAAACAGTAAGATGAACAAACCATGAGGAGCAAGCAAAAAGCAGAACTCCTCCATGGCTTTTGTATCAGCTCCTGCCTTCAGGATCCTGCACTGACTTCCCTGGATGATAGACCAAGGGTGAAAACTGAAATAAACGCTTTCCTCCCCAAGTTGCTTTTGGTCATGGTATTTTAGCACAGCAATAGAAATCCTAAGCAACATAAGTCTACACCCATTTATCCTAGAATATATAAAGTTACCTTTTGGGAGTCTAAAGCAACAGATGTTGTCAAATTAAAGGCCTTCTAGTTCAAGCAAACTTCCTTCCTTTGACATAATCAACCTGTATTGCCTTACTGTTAACATCATAGCAAGAGGTCAATAAAAGAAAACTACAAGTTATTAGGCAAGTAGTTCTGTGGTAAAGAAAAGCTCTAGGAATTGGCACATAGAATTGTAAAGGCTTACAAAACATTAAAAAAAGAGAGAGAGAAAGTGGTATCCTGGGTTTGTGTGTGCCTTGTTGCTTTAATTTGCAGATGCACATTCTAATCTCTGGGGTATTTTCAATGCTTTAGAACCCTTTACCCACCACATTCCCCAGGAAATAATATCTCCTTTTACCGAGAACAGAGCCCCATTAAAGAAGGAGTGTTGCTCTTTAAACAGCAGTACCTTCCATTGCTCCCTGCATGTCTGCATCAGAAGCCCTGAAAATTATCTGAATGCAAGCTAATTTCCTAATGTTTTGAGCCTAATGGCCTCCTCTGGTCATATTTGCATCTGTATCCAGTGCCACAATATTTCCTTTGATAAGTGTAGTCAATCCACAGTGACTTTTTTTTCTTGTTCTTGAACATGCCAAGCTATTCTTTCCTCTATGCCTTTGCACTCACTGCCCACTATCCAAGATGCTCTTTCTTCTACACTACTTCTAATTTCTCTACTTCTTCAGGTATCTCCTTAAAGAATGCTTCCTGAAATAGTTTGTTCCATACACAACAATTTGAAAAACTACTCCATCTCAGTACCCTTGCTCCGCTATGATCCATCCTAGTGCCTGGTACTTTTTCTCTCTCATATTTCTGACACTCATTGGGAGCAGGATTCGTTTGTATGCTTTCTCTTTGACCATACTGAACTTTCTGAAGAAGCATACTGTTCACTTTGTCCATCATTTAGAGTGCATCTTCAGAGGGCAGTGTCTGTCTGACATGTGATAAGCACTAGAAAAATATCTGTCAAATAAGTGTGTACAAATTGAAGTGTTTGCCTTGTGAGGCAAATTAAATTAACTTGAAGATTTAATTTGGTAAAAAAAAAAAAAACAGTTGTCAATCGGTATTTAATTTGATTCCAACACCTTTTCCATGGCTAATTTGATCTAAGATGGTTAAACTTTTAGATGAAGCACAAATTGGACTATGTCATTACCTTGTTTAAAATCCTTCAATAGATCACCATGGACTACAGAAAAATGTGCAAAAGAGCTGGCAGTGTTTTAAATGCCCTCTGTGACAGTGTGTTTAAACTTTGTTTTGACAAAGACTTATAGTACAAAATATACTTTATATTGTAACTCATACTCGTCTATCTAAATATGGCTATTAATAGCTGAAGTTAGTTGAAGTTGCACAAAAGAATTCTTATTTTTACTCCACTCAGTACATGGCAATTGGTTTGTTTTTAAAATTGATTGAGATTTCATACATATATATGATGTGTTTTGATTAAATCCAAACCCTATTCTCCATCCTGAAATTTCCCCATTATATCTCACTACCATTTTCTATCCCATGCTCTTTGTTTTTAAGTCAATTGAGTCTACTTAGTACTACATGTGTGTCCATGAGTGTAGGGCAATCTACTAGAGCAATGGAAGTCTCTCAGATTTCATCCCTGATAAAATATTCTCTCTCTCTCTCTCTCTCTCTCTCTCTCTCTCTCTCTCTCTCTCTCCGTCCATCTCTCCTCTCCCCTCTCTGTCTGTCTGTCTGTCTCACTCTTTCAGCTACTATTAGTTGCCAATAGTTCTTCATCTATGATGAGACTTCATAAAAACTTCCATCATCCTTAGTG
The DNA here is from genome assembly GCA_019843965.1 of Rhynchomys soricoides. NCBI lineage: Eukaryota > Metazoa > Chordata > Mammalia > Rodentia > Muridae > Rhynchomys > Rhynchomys soricoides. The sequence continues at coordinate 444,386 of JADRCH010007585.1, forward strand.
AGATTTTAGCTGTCTCATGCATGCAGTCCCAGCTGCTAAGAGTTTTTGTGTATAAAGACCCTATCATGTCCAGCAAATTCTGTTTTGGTGCAGGTGTTCACTATCTCTAGCTCTTCTATTCTTTCTGCTCACTCTCTGACAATGATCCCCAAGCCCTGAGGGGAGATGGAGTGATATAAATATCCCATTTGTATCTACACACCCCAGTTTATTATTCTCTGTGTATTGACTAGTAGTGGGTCTCTGTATTAATTGTAATCTACTGGAAAAAAAGAACTTCTCTGATGAGGATGGATAGATGCACTAATATATGGCTATAAAGTTATAAACCTAGTGGGAAAGTTGTTACCACATCTGTTTAGTTGAACAATAGTACTAGATTCTCCCCTTAAGTCCATGACCCAGCCAAAAATGTTTTTCCCAGTTAATAGTACTAGGCATGAGTTTTGTCTTGCGGAACAGGCATTCAATCCCAATGAGAAAGTGGTCAAGTAGTCCATAACATTTATGCTCTTATTGTATCAGTGAATCTATCCTGCCAGGTCAGAAGTTGTAGCTCACAGGGTTCACAACTGAGTAATATGATTGATGACTTTTCTCTTGCAATGGCATGCATAGAACCATCAAGCACTATGAGTGCTATGTAGTATGACTGAAGCTTCCAGGTCTGTACCAGCTTGATTTCTCCATGTCCTATGCTCAAGTATGTATTGTCTTTAGTAATAGAGCCTTGCCATCAAGGTCTGGAGGGTAACCAGGAACAATGATGCAGCTTGTAATGTTATGAGGGCATATAGTACCTCACTGACCAACAACATGTAAAGAGGTAATCCCAAAGTGGCACTGAGACTTTTATTTAATAGTCTAAATGGTCTGGTGAAGTCACTGTCCCTCTCTTATAGTGTAACTCCACTTAAACTCCATTTATATATGCATATGCATCTATCTGAGGAGGCTTCTATAGTAGTAAGTTTCTTTTCAATGCTTTTTTAGTTCTCCTTTGCTATGCTTCCTTTTCTTACCTTCCCTTTCTGCTCTGTTATTCCTCTTCCCCATTTATATATTATATTACAGTCCATATCATTTAATAAATAATGTTTATCATGACTCACCAGGTTGATTTTCCAACATGGAAATGGGTTCTAAGATACACTTTTTGGGGGGGGGGGGAACGACCCTGTTTTATCCTCCAGCTCTAGTTTCCCCTAACAGTAGTGAGTTCCTTAGATTCCCATTATAATGGGTGACTTCTTACCAACTGTATTGCTCCTACTGCCTGTAGATAACCTACTGGAATTTCAAGACTCACTTCAGCACTCAGTGATGCTACCTGGACTCTCCAAAGGGCAGGGGGCAACTCCATCTTCTAAACCTGTTACATACTGCCAAACAGCACCTGTGGCAGCATATTACTATATGTTGTCTTTACTATAGTCCTTACTATAATGTACTTTAAGTGCTTGCTCACCTAATTCTTCTTCAGTACCAAGTGAAAGTACAGATATGATGAACATGAGAAGCCTCCTGATCCCTTTGTGTCCATCAGACTTGTTCAGTGGCTCTTGAGGATCATTGTGTATCTTGACATTCAGTTCTAATTTTCAACCACTCATGGAAAGGAAGAATTGGTATGAGTTCTTCTGGAAAATCCTAATGCACATTATTGGAATGGAAATAAATAATATTACACAATTACCACTGGATTTAATATTCTTCACCAGCTGAGTAGTAGCTGAAAGGAGGTTGAGACAAATGCAGGCAGTGGTACCCTCGGGATTTGGCTTGGATTTTACAGTTGGCTTACGTTTCCCAAATCACTACAACTCTGACTTTCACGATGTTTTCTTGGTTTGGGTTCCATTATTACCCTTTGAAATTAAAGTAGATACCTTGCTTCATAATTTGAGACCCCTACTTTGGTTCTTTTTGTTCTCGTGTTGTATCAGATTTATCTTTTGAGCCAAACTGCCACGGTCAAAAAATCACCACAGCAGAGCCTTTTGACTGTTTATATCCCCTCATCAAAAGAAGTACAGGGGCAATTATGGGGTTCTTACCTGAGAATGCAGCCACTCCTCCCAAGCAGCTATGTGAAATTCAATCATAATTGCATATCACTTTGGGGAAAGGGCTAGAAATAAATATTCAGAGAAGATCTAGGTAGGGGCCCATCTATGCAGCTGGGTGAAGCCATGCTTCATTCTGCATACAGACCTTCCAGTGCAGCTACGTTAGAGTCACTCATTCTCCTGTTTGTAACCATTTACCCATGCACAATAAGTAACCCTAATAAACTCATTGCTCCCCTAGGGTGAACTTTGGTGGAATTGAATCACCAAATAACCAGTTTGCTATTGGGTCTCTTTGGGGAGGGGTAGGCATTGTGTAGTCCCTCTTAGGAAGAGGAATACTCTCATGAAATATCTGGGCATTTGACAGATGGAGGGAAAGCAAAAAGCATGGTGGGAAAGACTACAACATTGTTAACATATTATATTCCCCCTTTCTAAAGTATTATAGTATCCCAGAAAACACTGAGCTACTCTATGAATGAGACACTCTCTCTCATTCCCTCTGGTTCTAGTACTTTTGATGAGTAGCAAGATAACCAAGTTTAGGTTTTGGCAGAACATTTATCATATCTAAGTAATGATAACAGATGATCACATCCTTTTCTATTCAAATAAGAAGTGCCGGGTCACACCAAGATGCTGAGAATTTCTCAATCCTGAATGAACAGGAAGCACATAATCCTCTGTAAATAGGGGGAAATTAACCAAAGGCAGAGTTTCAGACTTTCACATAGTAAGCTATTTCATGATAACCTTAGAAATATGCCAGTCCTCCAAAATACAACCAAAATGTTATTAGTGGTATCATTCACAAGATTATAGATAATTAGTTGTTTGAAGGACATAGTAACTATCCTTCATAAGGAAGTTATGATCTCCCTTGGAAATCTGTATATTAATAGTCTCATTGATTTTACTAAATACCTGACAATAAGCATCTTAAAGGAGAAAGGGTTTACTTTGGCTTACAGTTTAAAGGGATACAGTCCATTATGGTGGAGAAGGTATGGTGGCAGGATAATAAAGTAGCTGTTCACATGGTATCCACAGTCAGAAAATGATGAGAGATGAATGCTGGTGTTTGGTTAAATTTGTTCTTTTTATTTAGTTTGAGACCTGAAGCCAACTAATGGTGCTACTGCTCACACTCATCATGGGTATTTCCTTTTAAGCAAAATCATTTTTGAAAAAGTAATTCCTGATAGACATACATTTCTACCCTTATTCACTCAGCTTCTGACCAGTTTCTATTTTGTAAAATACATTTATTGTTATACCACGTGTCTTAATTAGGATTTTATTGCTGTGAAGAGACATCATGACAAAGGCACATCTTATAAATGCAAACATTTAATTGGGACTGGCTTATAGTTTCATCAGTTTAGACCATTATCATCATGGTAGGGAACATGGCAGCATGGAGGTAGACATAGTGCTGGAGGAACCAAGAGTTCTACATCTTCATTTGAAGGCAGCCAGGAAAGCATTGATATGATTGACACTGGGAGGAGCTTGAGCATTTTAGAACTCAAAGCCCAGCCTGCACAGTGACACACTTCTTCTAACAAGGCCACACCTCCTCAAATAAGGCTACATTTCCTAATAGTATCACTTCACATGGCCAAGCATTCAAACATATAAATCTATGGAGGGGGCATACTTATTCAAACCATCACACCGGACAATTCTCATATTGTGCAATTCATTCATTTGTGTACATATATGCACATTTTGGCATATATGTTATATATATATATATAACCAAAACTATAGTTTCTAAGCCTTCACTAAAATCAATGTAATATTATTAAAGGGAAAGAGACAAGCATGTAACCTTAAGATGGCAGTCACAAAAGCCATTTCCCTATTGTCTACTTCACTAGGACTCTCTCATTGCAGAATTTTTTCACTTGCTGGTCACCCTGCTGTGAATGTTTTTCTTTCAATTATCTTTGTACCTGTTTGCCATTTCTTTCTGCCTGTTGCTCAAATGCCACTTTCAAAGTGAGATTTTTTACTGTCTATCTTGTTTTCCCTTCCTCCCCTCCAAATGTAGCCTATCACCCCATCTCTGCTTTAATGTTTCCCCCATAGTATCTATGATTAGTGTATATGCCTTTTGTACTCTACTATTTGTTTAGTCATTGTCTGTCTATTCTACAAAAACAAAGACTCTTGTGTACTTCGCTCATGTTTAATACTGCATACACAATTGACTGTATCTGTCCTATAAAATTAATTCAATAAATACATCAATGGGTTAAATAATGAGTGGAAGATCAGCAAAATGAATGAACCATTCACAGTGTGAGCTTTACAGTCAAATAAACTTAGTTTCTAATCTCAGCTTTGCCACTTACCAACAGTGTGACCTTGCAGAATCTCCCCTGAGCCTCAATTTGTTGTATGACTCATAGGGCTGATGTAAGAATTTTAATGAGATGATCCTTGTAGTGTTCAGCACCGTTCTTGGCATATAGAAAGCATAAGTACAACAAAATAATAATTATAAAGCATTCTGTAAAATGTGTATTTGAAAATATAAAGGATGGGTTCCTCAGCTGTGTCCTGATTGATATCATGGAACATGGCATCCTCATAAGTATTATTGAAAGATTTTTTACTACACTGAAGTTCTTAAAAATAATGAGCTGTTACTTGTGGGTCCTGTCTGTTTCTCCAGCTTATCCCATCACCAAAATGATCTTTCTCTGATCCCAAATATGTCTGGGGTCTGCTTACTTCCACCTACCCAGTCCTTTGACACTCTGATCTGGTACATTCATGATTATTGGAGTCAGACTTGCTTACTATTGATTAAATGACAATGCTACAACAAGAGGATACCTGAAAGGGAAAGGATACCTGTTCAGGAAACCCGGTGGGTATAAACATGCTGCAGTCTCCTTAGAAGTCAACAGCAACTGGCTTCTTCTATTGATGTCAGCTGCTGTTAGTGGGAACCCAGAACCATGATGTAGCTCTTTAGGGATGGGTGTTGAGTGTGTTGAGGCCCTAACAGAGTGGATCACAAATGTGAGCTTTCATCTGCATCAAATGGAAATATGGTAAAACTACAAACTGCATCCCTAGAATTTTTGATTCAGTGGATCTGGAATGAAGCCCAAAAATGCTCCCAATACGCTGATGCTATGGATGATTTTGGAGGGAATTCTTTAAGAACCATTGCCCTAAGTACTACCACAAAATTATCCATAATCCCAAGGATCTGATTTTCTAAGCCTGGTGCCTAGTCAAGGAATTTGTAGTTTGCATTATAGCATGCCACATATCATAAAATATCATATTGCATTGCATTGTATTTTGAAGGATGCAGAACTAAACTCCAGCTCTTACACATGCCAGACAAATACATTACCCCTAGCTGTTTACAACAATCTCTCTCTATCTCTATATATATCTATTATATATGCTTATATGTATATATATATGTATATGCATATATATGTATACATAGAATTTTGAGACAGGGCCTCACTAAATTACATAGGTTGCTTTGAACTTGTAATCTTCCTGCCTCCGCTTTCTGAGTAGCATGGATTGACATTTTTTAAATGTTAACAACAGTTATTATTTTTAGATTTTTTTATTGATTATTTTATTTATTTCATTTCAACCATTATCTCTCTCAATTTCCCCTCTGCAAGCCCCCATTCCACTCCCCCTGCCTCTATGAGGTTGTTCTGCCACCCACCTGCCCACCCACCCACTCCTGCCTCACTGCTATAGCATCCTCCCCATGCTGGGGCATCAAGCCTTCATAGGACCAAGGACCACTTCTCCCATTGATGCCAGATAAGGCCACCCTCTGCTACATATGTGGCTGGAGCCATGGATCCCTCCATGTGTACTCCTTGGTTGGTGGCTTAGTCCCTGGGAGCTCTGGGGGGTCTGGTTGGTTGATATTGTTGTTCTTCCTAAGGGGTTGCAAACCCTTTCAGCTCCTTCAGTCCTTCCCCTAACTCCTCCATTGTGGACCCCGTGCTCAGTCCAATGGTTGGCTGCAAGCATCTGCAATGGATTGACATTTTAAATAAAGCATCCCAAGTAATCTTAATACAAATGTTCCACACAACAATAACCTATTTAAATGAATTGCTGCTAGTCACTTTTACATTAGAGAACAGAGTACTTGATTCAGGCTGTTAGTGAAGTAAAGAGATGAAGTTCAACGACAACATGGGGCAGCTTCATAAGTATGTCAGATACAAAAGACGTTATCCCAAGGAGTCTCATGATCCAGGGAACCTGATTTTTATGTGGGTAGCTGGTTACAAATACAGATTTCTGGATCCAACCCACAGACATTCTGAAGGCCTGGCTACAGTCCAGTAATCTGCCTTTCCAAACAACCCCTCTTAGAGATTTGAAAGCAATTGGTTCCCTATTCACAAATTATAGTATATTATCTTGAGCATTTGAACATATCCATGAGGTTCATAGACCACAAAACCCAGTCACTGTCAGCGTTCTTATTACTATGAAGTATGAATTTCCTTGTGGCCTGCACCCAGATGTCTTCAGCCCAGGTCACAACTTTCCTGAGGAAGAGTACTACAACTCAGGTTGTTCAGACTCAACTTCCCTGAGTAAAGGAGCTAATGTCTTGCTCTTTGTCCACTTACTAGAAAAAGATACAAGGTGATCATGGTGAATTACTGAAGAACAATAGGGATTTCTTGAATCTTGTCATTCACACATGATAGAAACAAAATTCAAGGTGAAAAAGGCACAGTGTTGGTTGTGGAGGCTTCCCATCCTCTAACAGACACTATCCCAAATACTATTTTGAATGTCTCTCCAGATGTTGCCTTTCCACAATCGTGGAGGATGTGTTTGAAATCTACTTGTTTTCTAGTCACATAAAATAATTAGAATTAGTACTAACTACTCCCTATAAGTCACTCTATAATACTATCTCATGTAATCCTTACAGCAGCCCAATGAAATCAGATTATTATTTTTATAGGTAGGTAGACTGAAGCCCAGACGGGACTAAGAAATCAGCCCAAAGTCACCTTGACAATGTACAACACAGGAACAAAATGCCTCTGAGTATTCATCTTTGTCATCTTACCACTCCTGCTTCATGGAAGCACACAATAACAATATTTATTGCATGTGAAGTATGTGCCTGGTGCTGTCCTAAGCATCTCAACTGTATTCGCTTCTTTTAATTCTTACAATTTAGAGAGCTGGGTGTTATTTTTATCTTCCCTTTACAGGCAGAAAGGCACAGAGAGGTTAAACAATGTGCCAATGGCCATACAGCAGCTAACAAGCAGAGCTAAGACATAAAGCTAGGTAGTGTGATTCCAGTGCCTGCCTGCTTACTCCCAGTGTCATATGGCTCCCTCAGGCAGAATGAAGCCAGATTTCAAAAGATTTCCAGTTCACCATTGTGCCACCCTCTGGATGAAAGAGGAAGTGATCACACCAGGACAAATATTGAAAACTGGAACAGTCATTGGCCCCTGCCTCTACACTCTTTGTGCTGGGTCCTGAATGTGTGTGAGGGGGTGGGGGTGGGGTAGGGAACTGCTCTTACAGATGATCAGTTTTCTTGACAGATGTTCTGTGAATTTCCCAGTCAGTTTCTTCATTAGAGTCTGGCCTGTAGATTGCTACAGCTGCAATCTCCTGCTCCCACTTCCTGCTCAAGAGGGCCCTCCAGGCAGGGACTTACTAGCATGGCCTCTGCAGATTCAGTTCATCCACAGCAGGAACCTGAGAAGCTGGATGCCTAAATCTCATCTTTGCCTTTTCTCACTTGTAACTTCAACTCAGTTGTATGTTCAACTCAGGGAAGTGTTTCCTGTAATTATGAACTAAGCAAAAGTCTATGATGAGATTTACAGTACTTGTGACCTTGTCATTAATGGAAGTCACAGACTGTTGCATATAATTACAACAGCTACTTTATAAAGTCCTCAAGTACCATTTATGCTCACTACTGCATCCAAATTAGGATAGTAGAGATCTGCCATTAAATCTTCTTAATAGAATCTAGCTAGTGAAGCAGGTAAACTAACTACAGAGATTCATCTCTCTCTCCTCCAAATCTAATCCCCTTGTCTCACCCCAGCTCTGTAGCAGACCACCTTGTTGGGAGCCATTTTGTGCTTCTCTAAAGAAGAGGGAGGGAGGGAGAGAGGGAGAGAGAGAGAGAGAGAGAGACTGTCTACCAGGCAGAGTCAAGGCAGGTCAAGGCCAGTTGGCAGATTTCCTGGCCTGCTGAGGCATGGAATGATAAGAGAAGATGGACCTGGGCTCAAGGCTATGGGGCGAAGATTCTATTGACCTTGGTGGAAGATACAGAGAGGTTTTTGAGATGGGAACAAATGTCTTGTGTACAGTTTAGCAAAATTGTTTCTGCTAGTTCGTGTCTTTGCTTCCCATGGTACTGTATTACAAGAATGCTATGAGAAATACACTTGTTGCTGGCTTGTATTCACTTGCAGCCCTCCCATACCTGTCTCTTTCTGTCTTTCCTATAATCAGATTCCCCATACCCCCCTCAGAGGACCTTTTGACTTCGTACCATCTGGGCCAGTACACCACCTGCTCTGCCTTTCCCTTCGTCTCTGCCCGCACTTCCGATGGATCACATAGCTCTTCCACTCCAAATTTTCTTCTCCCCCAACTTACTCCATTATACCATCCCCCAACTCCAGCAGTTATTCCCTGGGAATCTACCTGCCACTTCAGCCAGAGAAGCAGGTAACTGCAGATCTTTACCACAGCCTCCTTTCCTCCAAATCCATTCAGCCAATCTCATCCCCAACTTTGTAGCAGACCATCTGCTGTAGTCCTCTCCAACCCCCTGCCCAGAACTCCAGTGGATCACATATATCTTCCAAACTTTCTTCCCCCAACTCACGGGCTTTATCCTACACCAACTTCAGCAGGCAATCCCTGGAAACCATCCAGTCAAGCCTGCCAGAGTAGCAGGTAGTCTAACAACAAACCTTCACCTCTCCCTCCACTACTCTAAATCTAATCCCCCAATCTCACCAGCTGCTAGAGCCTCCCCTTTTCTCTGTCCCCTATCTCCATGGATCACATAGATCTCCTCTGACATCCTTCCTCATTTATCTGGTTGTTCTAGCCTCCAACTACAGCAGGCTTTCTCTGAATGCCAACAAAGCATGCCAGAAAAACAAGTAGGTCAAAGAAGATGATAGGCAACAGTCAGATCTTCATTTTCCTTCTTCTCCTCCAAATCTAGTTCCTGGGTCTCAACCACATCTTTGTAGCAGAGTACATGCTGTGAACTCCCCTCATTCTCTGCTCCCATTCCCAGGGGAGTAAGCATATCACAGTGGAACACCGTGCTTTCCTCACTCTTGTGCCCCTCAGCCTCCTAGCCTATCCCCATTCCTAAGTGTCAGCTTCTAATACCTAGAAATACATTTTTCTGAGAACCTCTAGTGGGCACACATAATAGAATTCCCAGAAGAATTCTCTACCAGGCACCACACAGCCACAACACTCTTCTAAGAATCAGAGAGAACAACAGAAACCAAGGAACAAAACATCCACCCAACAAAGATAAGACCAGATATGAGCACCTAGAATTCTAATCTTTGCCAAACCCAGATGCCTAGATGCCATTGTAAAACATGATCAATAGCAGCCAAGGCAATGTGTCTCAAACAGAGCCCAGCAACCCTACCACACTAGGCACTGAATTCCAACATAGCTGAAGCACAAGACAAAAAACTTTAAAATAGTCTTTATGGATATAAAAAGGAAGTGAATAAATTCCTTACCAATGGAAAGAAATGAATAAAACAGTTCAAAACCTGAAACTAGAAATGCAATCAATAAATAAAACCAAGCTCAGGGAAATTTGGAACTGAAAAATCTAGAAAAGTGAGACAGGAACCTCATAGTCAAGCCTTATCAAAGAATACAAGAGGTAGAAGAGAGAATCTCAGACACTGAAAACATGATAGAAGAATATATGCATTGGCCAAAGAAAAATTTAAATCTAAAAAAATCCTGACACAAAGCATCCTGGAAGTCTGAGACAAAATGAAAAAACAAAAATCTAAGAATAATAGGAATACAGGAAGGAGAAGAAATTCAGGTCAAAGACATAGAAAATATTTTCAACAAAATCATAGAAAAAAATCACTAACCTAAATGTGGTGATTTGAATATGCTTGGCCCAGGGAATGGCACTATTTGGAGGTGTGGCCTTGTTGGAGGAAGTGTATCACTGTGGGGGGGAGTTAGCAATAATATCCTCCTCTTATCTGCCTGGAAGTTAGTCTTCCACTAGCAGCATTCCGATCAAGATATAGAAACTCTCTGCTCCTCCTGCACCATGCCTGCCTGGATGCTGCCATGCTTCTGCCTTGATGATAATGGATTGAACCTCTGAACCTGTAAGCCAGCCCCAATTAAATGTTGTCCTTATAAGAGTTGCCTTGGTCATGGTATCTGTTCACAGCAGTTAAACCCTAATGAAAACGGAAGTTGGTACCAGGGACTGACATGTTTCTGTGATAGGCCTGAATATGTTTTTGTTTGAAAGAATGTGGACTTTGGGACTTTGAATTTGGAAAGCAGTATAATGCTTTACGTGAGGTTTAATGGACCATCCTAGTAGGAACACGGAAAACACTGGTGCTTAGGGTGATTTGAACTGTGAAGCCCTGTCCCAAGATGTTTCCATGGAGAAGAATTTCAGTAGGTGGCATAGATTCTATTTATGCGGTATTTTGGTGAAGAATGTGGTTACCTTTTGCTCTTGTCTGGAGTCTACCTAAGGCTGAGGTAAAGACATTTATATTAATTTCATTGACAAAGAAATTCTCAAAAGAGCCCAACAGAGACTTTGTTCTCTGGTTTAGTCTTATGAAGAGCATTCTAATCAAACATATCAAGCTTAAAAAGAAAAAAATATATAAAATGTATGGTTTAAGTAATAATAAAGGGGCACCAGGAAGTGAAGTGGAGCTGAATCCTATATTCAAGGAGATAAAGAGATTAAGGGAGTAGTAATCTTAGGGCAAAATCCCTCCCATCTTAGCTTATTGTTTGTGTTTGCACTTGAACAAGTAATAGTTTGGACTTTAATCTGGAATGAACTACAATCCAGAAACGGAAGGCACATTTGTTTTCCAGATCTTGAGTTTGGATCCAGATATTGAGGAACAATGGCCATGAAAAGCTTAGGCCCAGTCATGGTGGTACACACTTTTATTCCCAGGAGACAAAGCCTAGGAGATCTCTGAGTTCTAGAACAGCCTAGGACAGAGCAAGTTGTAGGTGAAGAAAAGCTTAAATCCAGGCGAGGTGCCACACACCTTTAATCCTAGCATTCAGGAGACAGAGCCATGCAGATCTCTGAGTTCAAAGTCAATCTACAAAGCAAGCTTCAGGACGGCCAAGCTTAGGCAGTGAGGGAGTTGGCAAACAGAAAACTGGTAATAGAATGGGGGGGGGGGGAGTGGCATGTTCCAGCCTGAGCAAGCAGCAGAACTCAACTCGTCAGCTTCAGTCATGTGACTGAAGAAGTCAAGAATAGAAGGTACTACTGGAACAAATTGATGATTGTTAGCTGGAGCTAAGAAATTAGTGGTGATTAAGAAAAAACCAGCATCACTGAGATGAAATCTTCTGGGAACTGTTTTCAGAGATCACAAAGAAGCTGTGTTCCAGAGATAGCCAAGGTTGTACCTCGTGCTGCAGCTGGACTTGGTAATGTATAAGAATCACCAAGGTGGTACTGATTTTGGAGGCATGAAGGAGTCATGAAGAGCAGCTGAGGCTCAGCACTGTTAGAAGCCATGGAAGGCCATTGGTGAAGGTGCAGCCTTAGTAGCAGTTGACATCCCAGGACTGAAGGTGTCATACAAAGGAGTTGAGGCTTGGCACCATGAAGAGAGCCTATGAGAGGCTATTGGTAAAGCCTAGTTGCAGTGGGAAACCCCAATGTATTGGAGATGCCAGTACCATAGGGTGATTACCAAGAACAGCTGCAACAGTGGAGTGGATCAACCTGAGCTTAGATTGCTACAGAGGGCAGGGCTAGAGAAGTGACACCAGCCCTTTGGAGGAGCCCAGAAGATCATGTGTGGATCCCAGATATTGAAACATGAAGCTATAACATTGAAGTTCGAGATGCCAGAGTCATAGGATATCTGCTGAGGAAAGCTGCTAACAGGAAGTGGAACCAGCCCAAGAGAAAGAAGTTTGTTTCAGTCAACAAAGATGAAAAAGGTGTTGGAGATCTGAAGACTGCTTTGACCTCAGACAGGGAGATGCAGAGTTTGGAGTTTACCCAGTTGGTTTCCTGTCTTGTTTTGGGGATTACAGTTAAGTGATTGGATAAATCTCTGAAGAGACTTTGGACTTTTAACACTATTGAGACTGCTATAGACTATGGGGACTTTGGAAGTTGGACTAAATATATTTTTTATTATGGTGTAGCTAGGTATGGTTCCCATGAACGCATGTTTTTGAACAAGCCTATGAGGGCCAGGGAGTAGAATGCGGTGTTTTAAATATGCTTGGCTCAGGGAGTGGCACTGTTTGGAGGTGTGGTCTTTTTTTAAGTAGGAGTGGCCTTATTGAAGGAATTGTGTCACTGTGAGCATGGGCTTTGAGAGCTTCCTCCTAGCTGCCTGAGAATGCCAGTCTTCCCCTGTTGGCCTTCAGAATAAGATGTAGAACTCTCAGCTACTCCTGCACCATGCCAGCCTGGATGCTGCCATGCTCCTGTGTTGATGATAATGGACTGAGCCTTTGAACCTGTAAGACAGCCCCAATTAAATGTTGTCCTTATAAGAGTTGACTCGGTCGTGGTGTTTGTTCACAGCAATAAAATCATAAGACAACCTGCCTGTCAGGGTCTCAGCTTTCCTCTCTGTACATTTGCCTGCCTCTCAGCCCCGCAGCCCTTCAGCACCTTGGCTACTTGGCCCCACAGCCTGCCCCTCTCTACCTCTTGGCCTCTCTGCACCTTAGATTACCCCTCGGCCTTCCTCTAAGTCCCTCAGCCTAGTTCTCTGACCCTTGGCCCCTCAAACTGCCCACTGGAATCTCAGTCTGTCCCTCTGTCCCTTGGCCTGCCCTTCCTCCCTGCCTCTTGGCTGCCTCCACCTGTGTTTTAGCCCTTCTGCCTGCCCCTCCGCCCCTTGGCCTGACCCTCAGTCTGCCCCTTGGCCTGTCCCTTGGCCCTTCAGCCTGCTGTTAGCCTTGCCCCAGGGCCTGCTACTCTGTCATCTGCTCCCAATCATCAGAAATGTTTCCTCTTACAGCAAATGTGAACAAATACAGAGACCCACAGCCAGACACTAGGAAAAGAGTGCGAAATCTCTTAACAGTCAGCCCTAAATGGGATGTCTCCATCAAATCTCTCCTCTCAGAGATCAGGGAACTCTGGAAGAGGAGATAGATACAGTGTAAGAGCCAGAGGGAAAGGAGGTCACCAAGCCAACAAGACCTTTAAATCAACAAGATCAAAGCACATGTGAACTCACAGAGACTGAGCCAGTGTGTACAGGTTTGTACCAGATGCTGTCCTAGAGCAGAGAAGAGAAGTGAACACAAGCATTCATCCCCAAACCAGAAGCTATTTCCAATTGTAACCACTTGCAAATGAAAATTTAGTTTTCTTCTAAGGAGTCTCAGTGGGGAAATAAACTATGCCTAGCACTAGATGTCCAACAATAGGATCATAATGTCATGTCAAGGCTTTTTTTAAAACATTTTTTTTTAATTTTACTTTACTGTAGGGTTGTAGGCCCACATCAGCCCTGCCACAGGGCACAGCTACTTGCGGAAGCAGAACATAGGAAGTTTGACTGTGCTCATCCCTGCTTCCACCAAAGCAGGTGCTGGGCTGTAGGGAAGTGCCAAGACACAGCTCCAGGGGTGGGAAAGTGCAGTGTGAGAAGTGGGAAAGCCAGAGCTGGTTCAGGGTCCTTGGACCTGCAACAAGGCCGGGCTGTGGGATTCTCAGACTCTTGGACATCCAGGCACTGCTGGGAGTCACAGAAGAGCAGAAAACAGAGTCAGGGCGTGGGCACAGGCTGGAGACAGCATCTAGCCCAAGGCCAGAGGTGGGGGAGGGAAGCTCTGGGGGAGATGATTGTCCTTGGCTTGAAGGAGACTTGAGGTGGTGATTGTGGCTGGGAATGCAGAGAGGCCGTCTACAGGAGATTAGGCTGCAGCTCTCTAGGTAAAGGCCTTCTTCATGTCTCCCCATGGTAGATCCCGATGGAAATAGACAGTCCATGGTTTTAAGGAATTTATTATCATGGCGGAAGTGGATGAGTAAAACCATACCCCACTTCTCAGGGTGGGCCTGAGATTAAATACCTTTTGAATGGAGGAATGGTTGGGAAGGGAAGCTTATTGGCTAAGCCCTCCTGCCTCTAAGTACCTCGTTAGCATGGAGAGCCTATGTGACCACAGGTCATGTCTCTTTTATGTTCCAAGCCAGGAATCTGGCAGGGAGCTGAGAGTCACCTAAGCCTCAAGTGTACACACCCACAGAGTCTTGGGGCTTGACCTGCTCTACTTTACCAAACTTCCTGGCATGGTTTTACATCCCACACTTTATATAATTTATCTTATATATGATATAATACACACACATTATATATATATATATATATATATATATATATATATATACACACACACACACATACATATATATATATATAATTTTATCCTACCTTTATACCTGTGTGAATATACTATGGCTTTCAGTTTAGTGTGCAAACAAGTGGGTCTCTGTGTCTATATCTGTTTCTTCTGCCTATTCTTGGGCTCTTTTCCTTCTGTTTGTTTGCTTTGTCTTATTCCAACTATTAGTTTTTGTTTTAGCCTATTATATTATATTTTGTATTATATTATTATCCTTTAGAAGCCTGTTTGTTTTCTAATGAGAGACAGAAAGGAAATGGATCCGGATGGGAGAAGAGATTGGGAAGAACTTAGAGATGTAGAGGAGGGGAACTGTGATCAGGATATATTATGTGAGGAGCAAAAGCTATTTTCAGTAAAAAGAAACTAATCTTATTAAATGTGTGATAAAGAAGTACATATATTGCTAGATCATAAATATAGCTTTCACATGTAGACACCAAATACTGGGCATGTTGCTCAGTTGTACAAAAGTTTCCTAGTATATTTAAGGCCATGTGTCCCATTATCCATAGAACAAGAAAATAAAAAAAGAAAGAGAAAAGAATATTGGGAGAAATCCCCAATCGCTAAACTACAAGCAGAAGAGCAAAAGATGCTTGAGTGTGAAATGTTTTGTCAGTCTCCAAAGGTAAGACACATCTTTCCAAAGACTCAATTGCATAACTGTATTTTCCCTGTCCATGCTTATGTAATGGCCTCATCTCTGTGTGTAACGGGGTTCTTCTCCCTTTAATTACACAAGTGTGGCTCTGGATGTACCCCTCCCCCTTCTCACTGCCCCCTAAATGGAAGGAATTACTGTAGACTAAAATTCAATCTTCCTGGCACAGTAGTACCACTAGGTGGCACAATTGTATGAGTTAATGGCCAGGAGGGGAACTCTGTTAAAACCCAGAGTTTGTAGAATTCTGAATTTGCAGCTGTCAAGACCAAATTAGGACTTTCAAAGACCACTATCCACCAAAAAGATCATAATGTTCTTTCTTCTCTGTATGCTACTCAAAATTCAAATAAAAATAAACTAAATAATTTTGCCCAAATGCCAACAGTTTCCACAACCCCTTTCTGATTGCAAAATTCTGGCTAAGTTCTTTAAAATTGAGCTTTCCTCACCATGCTAATCTCCCGAGGCTGTAAATGTGTACTTACTCTGTCTGTATAGCAAGAAATCCAGTGTCTCTTGTCCGTAAGGGTATAATTGGGCTAGATGGTCCTCTAGACCTTGAGTATGTCCTGGAACTTATGCCTACTGAGTCACAATATTTTGGGCCATGACAGAACCTGAAATCCAAAGTTACTATATCCAGGCTCCTGATCGTTCTATAGATCTTGCTTCAGTCAATTCACACAGCTCCAAGCAGAATGCACATCATCGCAGGACTGGGAAACCTAGAAACTATTGAGGTGTAGCTAAAAATTCATACATGGCATTATATAAACATTCCTACCAAGAACTCCATTGCCCAGGAACCCCACTCCCAGCTTCAGCATGTTATTTGGTTTCTCTGTGGTCCCTGACCTTTTATGGCATCACAAAACCTTGTATCCTGTCCCCAGCGGGACATGGCAGCTTATATAGCTCAGCTTTTTGTGGACTTGCCTCTACAAACTTCCTTTCTGCAGCAGAAATGTGTACTCACTATCAAAGGTAAAATTAAGACATCTATTTCTGTCTGAGATAGCTTTATTAACGGTTAGAACCCTCCCTAGGCTGTTACATGAATCGTAGTGGAACCCAGGGTGGTGTGAACTTGGACTTCTAGAGTTCCTCCATTTAATTACATCCAAGAGGGTAATCACACCCTCAGCTTTGCCTGGCTTGCACGTCACAATTCCTGCATTTGATAATGGCTTATACCTTATACAATACTTCGGCCATTCAAAGAACAATGAACCAATCACCGGACCTTCTGCGCCACAGCTTCCTTGTTCCCACTTCTGTACTCCACGGAGTCCTACACTCAGGTATCTGATCATAACAGTAACCCTGTACCTTAACACTTAAGACTCACAGTTTCTTGGCCTCTTTTTTTACTTAGCCAAGGCATCTGTGGGAAGTGATGCAAAATAGAAATGCCCTTCCCTGAGAAATAGATTCATTTGAATCTTTGTGTATATACAGCAATTCCTGCATTCTACTGGGCACTCGTTTATTTTTCTCTGCTTTGCATTCTGCCAAGGTCTAGGAAGCAAAAGGGACTTTAGTTGGGATAAAGAATACACTAAAGTGAGCCATATGCATCTGCCAGGCAAACAAGAGAAAAACCGTACTTAGGAGATTTGGGAGTCAGCGGAGGGCAGTGGGGCTGGTATGGAGTTCACCCAAGCCAGACAGATGGTCCTACTCTACTCCGTGAAAACTACCCACACCATCAAGAGTAGCCACTCTGGATCCATATGTTGCAACATCCATATTTAACCCCACTGCAAACCATCAACCAAACTTAAGTACTTTTAAAGCTTCTATGTACCAAACATCATTCTAAGCCTTTCCCACATAATTGATTTAATCCTTAGAAGAATGTTCTGACCTAGGTACTATTCTGTAATTTGATCTAGAGAAGATAAAATGAAAGCACAGAAAGATAATGTAACTTTCTCAAGATAAAACAGTTGGTAAGTGGCAAAGCTTGAATTCTGACCCAAGAAAGCCTGGCTCCATGGCTTGTAAGCTTTATTCTGTCCTGTGAATTGCTTTGTCTCTGTAAGACTCCAATAAATACTAGCCCAGAGTTCTGCCTTGGATTTCATTTCTGCCTCCCATTCTGAAGAAGAATCTTGCCCATCAGTGACCAAACATTTGAGGAAAATGAACCCTTGCATCCAGGTGCAATTGAGGCCTGAAATGGATACAAGTTCAAGACAAAGATGGCACAGTCCTGAGATGGACTGCAGTTAATGTGGACAGAGTAGAGAAAGTCAACTCAAGAGAAACTGCAAAGGTGGCATGTGAGGATTAGGAGGAGGAGGACAAGAATGAGGAGGAGGAGGAGGAGGAGGAGGAGGAGGAGGAGGCCGCTTTACGACTCAGTAGATGGGGGTGCAGCCTAGTGCGATGCAGGCACAGAAGGAAGAGCAGTGTGGTGGGCAAGGCAGTATAAGCACTCTCACCTATAAAGTGTGAGGTGCGGGTGAGCATAACACTTTACACAGAGTCTCCAGGCCCACTGCCACAGCTACCTTGTGAAACAGCAGGTCGCACTGTCATCTTACAGGTACGAAGATTATTAGTCTTAAGTCACTGTGTCGAGACCCCACACTCAGCAGCAGAGTTGAAGTTTGCACCCAGGTCTGTGTCACTGAAAGCCAATTTGACCGAAAACACAATAATATACAACCTTATTCACCTCTTCCATTGTTCCGCCTTCTAAGTTTGATTATGGTTGTAGCTTGTCTCCATTATTTTTGATGCACTGCCTTTCCAGAGCCTTAACCTTGGCTTAACGCCTGACAACAGCTCACTCTGTGAGCAGGCAATGACTCCTAACCCTTCTCTGTTCTTCAATATTTAAACTCCATATTCCCCACCACTGACCTCACACTTGCCCAATGCTGGAACCCTGTATGCTTTATCAGACTCAAATACAGTGAGACTCACAAGTTTTGAGGCTCATTGCCATGTCTGCTTTCTGCTTAGTCTCCATCCTTGTGTTCTTCTCTTCTAGGCGAACATGGATGTGAGTTTTCACTCTCAAATGTTAAGTTTTGATCCCACCCCCCAATTGATGATTCTGTGGTCATGTGGCTGTCTGTAAGGCACGGATGGATTTCACAATACAGACGAGCATTTAGATGCTGTATCTCCCCAATATGCTGGACAATTCCACGCAGTGAAGAATGCCTTGTATTCTAACCAACTGTTGACACTTCCCCTACCAGTTATTCTTTCAGTTAAATAAATCTGTTAATAATTCTCTTTGTCCAGGACATAGCACTGCTTTAAATGTTAACACTAAGTATTTTGTACTGTTTTAATATACACTGAAATTTTCAGGAATACAAATGTCACATAAATTGAGGGAAATTTGGGCTTTGCTATGTTCAGAACCCTCTGAAGAATTGTTTAACATTTGTGAAGATCATGTTGCCAACAGCAGCACTGCACATGGCAAGTGAGTCAGTAATGAGACTCCCGTGCCGGAATCTGCTCTACAGTGCTTGTGTTTGTGGTATATTTATATATGGTAGTACATGGTTCTGCCTGAGCTCGGAGATCTTCAAGTATGGAGGCGATAGCATCTTTCTTTAGAAAATCATGATCTATTATAAGAATTTTATTTTATTTTTTCCTTCCTATTAAACACCCTTTTCTCAGACAAATGTAAGTGCATACACATGTATAGAAATCCAGAAAAATCATGTGAATTTGATTAAACTGCAAAAAAATGAATGAAATCATAACACTTTCAGAAAGACTGATAGAACTGGAGACCACTGTGTTATGCAAAGTAACCAGACTCAAAATTACTAATGTTTCACCTCAGATGTGGAGTGTGTGTGTGTGTGTGTGTGTGTGTGTGTGTGTGTGATAAATGTAGAATAAGAGCTGTGGGAAGGGAGAAGGAACAGATCTAGAGAGAGATGAGAGGGGATCAAGAGCAGGTAAGAGAAAATATAGAATATAATATATACATACTCTCTGTGTGTGCGTGCACTTGCGTGAGTGTGTGTGTGTGTGTGTGTGTGTGTGTGACAATGAAGTAGAAGAGAGACTATAGAGAAAGGGACCAAGAGATCCACATATATACCTATGAAAATGTAATAATTATGTTGTGCACTAAAATTAATGAATGTATAAAACTATGTAGACAAGCTGCACACTGAATATTATGCATGTGGTATATGCACTGTATTGTTATTGAGTTTTCTTGATATATTTCAAGGAAGTGAAGGGGAACCAGTAAGGTGTTTGTGAAATCTGTAATCATTTACTTACATGTCTTTTGTTGTTTGAAGTGACGTCTCTGTATATCTCAATCCTCATGCACCCAGAATGGACTGGTATTATTTTCAAGATTATCTTTACAAATGTGGAAGCAAAGAGAGGGTAAGTCGCTTACCCGAAGTTCCATAGTTTGTGAGGAATAGAGCAGAAATCAGAACTCAATCAGAACTCAAACCCATTTAGTTCCAAATGCAGTTCACGGTTGGCTGGAGGCAACCTGGTAGATTTATCTTTAGTAATCTTTGTGACATTAGAAGAAATTCAGCATGAATCTAAGGTAAAACATCCAAAAGAAAATCTCTCAGGATTCCAACAAAACATATAAATAATTCTAGGATGACTAAAAATTGTCAGGGATACAATTAAATATATTGATTTACCACCATGCAGCCAGTCAATGAGTTGAGTCAAACTTTATGATGCCTTATTTTCTAATGGATTCTTATGTCCAATTATATTGGAAAGCAGACGTGTTGACCATACTTTCCATTGGAAAAAATAGGGCACATTGCATGACAGTGAATGTGACAATGGAGTCAAATAGACCATCTGGACTTCTCTTGAAAAACATCCCATTGCCAACCAGCAACTAGCTACAGCAATAGGACACGGTGACTAACAAATGACAAACCTTTCGTTGTTCTCATTGAACAGGATCTATCAAGTGGAAATGCACATCACACACCTGCCTTCTTTAGAAAAATTGGCCATTCTTGGTTCTGTGTCTAAATGGAACTTCATTATCCAGCACCTCTGAATTCCACCACAAGATGGCAGTGTTCTCCAAGTTTCTAAGAGCTTCAGAAGGCGACTGTTGTTAAATGCCATTTCATTTTTCAGGAGTCATGAGTTATATTAACCATCTTTCCTACCAAAAAAAGAATGTCCAGATGTTTTCCATGCTGTTCCAGGATGTATTTGTTAATATCTTGGTATTTTAACAATAATCTTGTACTTGCTCAGGTATATCTGAGTCTCGCAATTTAGTTCAAATACTGTGTATGTATCTCCTGTTATAAACTGTGAGGTAGGTCCAACAAGTATAAAGTTGCACAGATGTGAGTCTTAAGAAAACACCATCTTTTTGAGATACTGACCCATAAACAAAAAACTATATGATCATATCATATGCACTGTGATTAGAGGATCACTGGGTTGCACCCAACTCCATACAGGGATTCGGGAACATCCTTCAAGAGACTATAAATTAAAATCTGCATCTTAAAGAATGGGTTTATCTTAACTGAGGTATAAAACATGTTTCTAAGACAGGTAGAAAAAGAACAGATTGGACAGAAAAGCTCATCAGAGTGTAGGGTATGCTGGGAACTGGGGAGCAGGTGTTAAGTACAATAATAAAAAACAGTATCCAGTGCAGGAGCAGGAAGAGTTCAAGTCAGGGATGCAATTTCAATATTGAAACCAGTCGTGAATACTTGAAACCATCCACACCTCCGAAGTATTTGAGATAAGAACATCCCTTAACTTGCCTTAAGATAGAGTGACTCCTGCATTTCTCACCACCATAGAAGACAGTTCATAGTAACATTGGCAATCATTTATTGAATCTCTTAGAAGTACATAGCACGGTGCTAAAATCCTTTTAATACCAGCAAGGGCTCTATGCAGTCAGTACTCTGATGCCGTTAACATCTTCAATTTGCCAGACGAGGAAATCGAGGTTCAGAAAGTTTAAAGGACTTGTTCACAACCGCTAACAAATGACAGAGTTAGGATTTGGACAGAGCAGAGGAACAAGGAAGGGTTTAATGGGTAAGGCCAATAGATAAGAATTGACATTAAACTTTCTGAAAAATATATATATATATATATATGCTGTGTGTTAGACTGTCTTGATGAGTATTTAAGTATTACCTCACTTGTCCCTACAGCAATGCTGTGCAAAAGGAATAATTATCATTCCTATTTTGCAGAATAATACACTGAGGAACTGAGTAGTTTCAGTTTTGCCCAAGAACACATGTATTATAAGTGCTTGTGCTGGATTTACAAACAAGAATGAGGGCATTTGGGACAGAAGAGATGAATAGCAAGTAGGCGGGACAGGAAGCAGCATGAAGATTGAGAATCACAGCAAGTGGGGATTGTTGGGTGGGGAGGTGGGGTTGGTTGGGAGGTTAGGATTGTGAGGCTGGAGAAATTCACAAGAGCTACATTGTGAAGGACTTAAGGTACCCTATGGTCAGTTGAAGCACAGTGGGAATTTTAAACAGGGCTGACCTAATCCTCTCAGCATGAAGATTGCTTGCCTTTCTGTTTTAAAGATTTTATTATGATCTCCAATGTGTGTGTGTGTGTGTGTGTGTGTATGTATGTATGTATATATGTGTGTGCACACTCATACCTGTGCATGCCTATATCTGTGGATAACCCCAGAGGCCATAAGTGATGTTAACCTAGAAGCTTACCTTTTTGACAAGTTCCAGTGTCACTAGGGACAGAGAGGGTAATGGGAGAATGAATAGACTGAAGTACATTATATACATGTATGAAAATGTGATGATAAGCCCATTCCTGTGCAATTGATACACACTAATTAAAATAATAAACTGCTAAAACCCAAAAAGACCCACTAGGACTCGCCAGTCTGGAAAGAGATGACAACCTTTGCTTTCCACCCCCTTATGGGCCAGAAAGCTATGCAGAAAGCAGGTGCAGACCGAGAGCAGGAAACAGAGTTTTGTGGTGGGGCTTTGTTCTGTTTTATTTGCTTGCCACACAGGGGCACTCAACTCATTTCCTGTGTCATTATTTCTAAAGACATAAAGCCTGACATTTTCATTAAGGCTTACCATATCTATGTCATAAAATTAAATTCCAAGAGAGACACACAACATGATGGTAATAAAACTGCAACCCAAGACTGGAACATAATGGGAACCTCACAAATGCGTGTCATATGCTAGCATGGGTAAAAACATCACCCTCTTTCTCCTAAGCCCCTGGGCAGCATAACCTAGTCATGTACTCCTAGATGACCTAGTTGTATCCCCCAAGGGTCCAAATCACTTAATTTTCCCTTTAGACTTTAAGAGTTTCCAAGAAAATCATTTAACCTTTATTTCACTGAGAAACACGTGCTCATGCCTTTATAATACAGGGTGGATGGATCAGGACGTGGTGATTTTTGAGGTTTAAATGCATGCTCAACAGTGTTAATTATAGGGAGGAGGCCACTTTGTTTTATTAAAGATAGTCTAAACATGTCTGCTTAGAATCTCCATATGACAAGATTGTTTCCTGCCAAGAGAGCTCTACCAGGAAAAAAATGTGAGACAAGTAAAATAAATGAACACTAGAAAAAGTCATTCCAATGGATGAGGAAAGGAGAACATGAAGTCCAGTGAAGCATGTCATAATCCCTCAGGCCCAACTTTATTTACGTTTCAAATATTAAACCAAATTAACAATATGAATTGTTCTGTCTAGTGGCTGAACACATCCATTTAGGAAGTAGGATACCCGAATTTAAGGACTGACTAGTTTTGGTCCTCAAGTACTCCTTCAGACTTTGGTCAACTGCCCTCATAATGCTTCTGACTAGATTGTTAGTTCTATGGGATAAGGCAAAGGGTCATAGAGTAAGTTCTACACAAGTAACTTTTGGAGTTGAATAGAGTTATTAGCTTTCTGATCATGGACAATTTGCCTTTATGTCTCAGTTTTGTCTCTGTGTTACTGGAAGATGATTGTAAGACTCAGTGTGAATTGGGGGAGGCATCTTTCAAAACTTATTGCATACAACACCTAGGTTACAGTTATAAAGGAAAATACCCAGTTAAGCAGCATGCTGAAACAAATAACTCAATAAGGTAGAGCCCTATCTTGGACAGTGACATTTTATTTGGTTAAAAACATGGTCTGAAGTAAATATAGCAAGAATGGTTGAGTATAAAAATTTACAACATAGTGGGTTTTTTATTGATTCTTTGGGAATTTCACATCAAGTATCTCAATGCCACTCATTTCTTAGTTCTTCCATGTCTGCCCTAACCCCTGGAATTCCCCCAAAAGAAAATAAAAAATAAAAATTACCACCACCACCAACAACAACACCACCAACACCACCAACAAAAATCTTTTCAATTCTTCTGGGCAACAACCTGCTCCTCTATCAACCACAGCCTTCTTTCACACCTATCACAGCTGACCTGAGTCACCCATCACGCCCTAACCCCGAGTCTCCAGTTCTACCTTACACATACCACTCTGCTTCTTGAACGTTCCTGCCTCTCCATCATATGGTTCTGCAGGATCAGCCCCTTTACCCATGCCAGCAGCTCACAGAGAGATGTCTGGGTGGGTCAACTCAGAGCCCTGTATCTAGGCCTGAATGGTAGCTGAGTGGTAGCCTAGGCCTCCAACAGGTCCCCACACCACCTCAAGATCGCCTGTGAGAGGCAGGGCCAGCTATCCTGAACCCAAGCCACCAGGACCAGCTTTCCATCACCCAAACCACTGCCAGTGCCACTGTGCAGTGCCTGGTGAGGGTTGGGGCCAGTGCAGCAAGGTCTTTAGACATCAACATGGCTTCAGGAGGCAGCCAAGACCACAGACATCCACATGGCCTTAGGTGGTATCATGGGCCAAAGACATCAACACAGACTCTGCTCATGTCTGTGCCACCAACCACTCATATCCCTTAGTGGCTTCATAGACTTGAGGCCCCATCATGGCCCTCAGGCTACACATGCTACTCACAAAAGCATGACTCCCCAAGGCAGTAAAACCCAAGAGCATGACCAAATCATCATGGATCTAGGTTTCATTGTGGCCTCAGGTAGCAGCACGGACCACAGACACCAAATATGACCTCTGGCAGCATCATAGACCACAGTGGTCCTTCCAGGAGTTTCAATCCAGAAAGTGAAGCTTCCCTTACCTCTGGCCTCTGCCATTGCCCAGAGCAAGGGCCATCCTGTGGTTGGCAGCATGTTCTGGGTTGAGTCTGTGTCTACATAAGCTGTAGGCTGCCGAACACCGTCCCCACTAACCTTACTGGCCAATGATAGCACGAGTCACCCTCAGCCCTCTCTCTCACCAGTTGCTGTCCTTACATCTCTAGTTCTGCCTCTCTTCATAAGGCACATGTAATTCCATTATTCTATGTTTTCCACTTCTCCATCACATATTTGATCATTGCAGTAGTGTCTGCTGCCCCAGGCAGCATGGTGTGGAGCTGAGAACTGGGTGTCTCTTCAGCCTCGCCATCCTCCAAGTCATTATTGATCATGTATACTTCAGTGAGTTTTATATTTTTCTCTGTACTTTTCCATGTCAATGGTTTTAAAACATGGTATAACTTTTCTTTTATACTTTCCCATGGATGACTTGGTGAGTCTCTGTAACTTCCTGTTAAATCTAGAAAAGCAAGCTAGTAATCCTTGGGATATTAAGAAGTGAGGTGTGAGGTTGGATCTCTCTCTCTCTCTCTCTCTCTCACACACACACACACACACACACACACCTGTTTGCACTTTGCTTGCTGAAATACTCCTGCTTGGAGCTCTGGGCACCATGTAAGCTATTTGACTGCTTAAAAGCTACTGTGTAGTTTAGTAAGTTAGTTCTGTAAAAAGGCTACATGCAGGCCCCTGGATTGGCACTTTCACATTTTGGATTCTCTCAGCCCAAGCACTAAACACACGAGTGAATAAAGCTTCTGACTCTCCCAGCCCTCCCCCACCCGCCTATCAGCCTCTGCCAGCCTTCAAATATTCCCGGCCAAAGCTCAGCACCATTAGCAGAAGCAACTCCTCCCACTGTGCTTCTTCTGAACTCCTGACCTGAAGAACCCATGAGCAGAGGGAAATCACAGTGCTTTGAAGTTTCTCAAATGAATGGCTGCTTGCAGCAGTACATTTGAAAATGTTCATAACTGAAAGAATTAGAATTAAAAAATTCAAAGGGACATCTCCCTGCTCCCCCTCAACTCACATTTAGGTCATTTGATCAAGAGCCAGGGTGTGCCTTAAGAGTAAGTAGCTACATCATGATGTCATTTCATGGACAATGAACCTCAAAAATTCATCACTCCCTTCTTAGGTCAAGATGTATTTGAAGGATCACATCTCTGAAAACCTGCTATTTAAAAATTTACAATTTCCCCAAAGTCATAGAGGTAGAAAGGTATGGGAACAAGAAAGCAGTTTGTGTGGCCTGGACATCTTGATCATAAAGGGCTTTTGCCATAGCCTTTGGAAGCTCCCACCAGATGAATTTCTAGCACGAAATAAAACAACAGCAGGAGCTATTCATCATATTATTTTAAAAATTTGCCTCAGCACCAAGCCCACTACCTTTCCTGAACTGTGAATTATTTGTTGATAAACTTGGCAACCGTCTTCTGCCTACCACAATTATATTGTAGAACATGGCCAGCTGCAGTGAAACATTTAAATTAGAAATAGGCTATCGATTAGTGATTCGTGGTCGTCAGCTAACTCCCTAATCAGCAAAACAGGATCTATTGCATCCAAAATCCAATGACATTATTTAGCTGCCATGACTCCAAACATTTGCAATGGTCGGAAAACACTTTGAGCATTAACTCTTGGTGGACAGATAGAAACCAACTGATTCCCTATCTTTTTAAATGGTTAAAGTATGATTTTTTATGTAAGCACTGAAAATAAAAGATAATTGAATAACCTGTTTGAAATGAAAATGTATGTATAAAAAGTCTCAACATCCCCATGTCTCCTATTTATTTTGATCTCTGATAAGTCCTGGATGTCATTAAAATCTAGCATTTTAGTGGGCTGGGTGGCACACCCCTTTACTCCTAGCTTTTAAGAGGCAGAGGCAGGTGAGGCACTCTGAGTTTGAGGCCAGCCTGGACTACAGAGTAAATTTCAGGACAGCCAGGTCTATGTAATGAGAACCTGTCTCAAAATAACAGAAATAAGACAGGAGTGGGTGCATAGGTGGGGGGAGCACCCTCATAGAGGCAGGGGAGGGGTATGGGATAGGAGGTTTCCGAAGGGGAGACCTGGAAAGGGGAAAACATTTGAAATGTAAAGGAAGTAAATATCCCCCAAAATAATCTGTTTAAAAATAAATAAATAACAGAAACAAAAACTAGCGTTTGAGGGTTTAAGGGATCTGAAACAAATAGTAGAAGATGGACTTTAATGTAGGAGTTGTCTTTAAAGTCCCTTCTTACTTGAAGTTCAGGTAATGCTTAATGAAAAGACCCTGAGAAGAATGCAGGGTCCAGGAACAACAACAAAATCAAACCCTGGAGACTGTAGAATCTCTTCTGCAGACTGATCATCTCTCTGACTTTTTGCAGAAAAGGGAGGCTCAAGGCGCTGAAGTGAGTTGAAACAGCCTTTCCAGGATGTGACTGTCTTGGTGCAAACTGAACTCCATTCTTTCAATCCAAACAGGATAGCAGCATACGAGGTTATCGGTCTATTGCACAAACACCTGTGTGAAGCCAGAAGAGGGTGTGTGTGCCAGACTGTTCCTCACCCCATTGCCAAAAGTATAAAATCTCCCAAATGCCCCAAATGCGTTAACCAGCAGAGAGCTCTACACGACTTACAATAGAGGCTACTCAGAAGGGCCTCACAAAGAGATGACCACTGGTTGTAGCGACTGCTGTTGCTGCCACCATCACCTTATGTTGAAAGAGAGGAGGAGGAGAAAGAGGAGGACGAGGAGGGAGAGGAAGGAGAGGAAGAGGAAGAGGGAGGAGGAACATGAAGAGGAGGAAGAGGAGGAGGAGGAACATGAGGAGGAAGAGGAAGAGGAGGAGGAAGAGGAGGAGAAGGAGAACCTTTCAGTGGAAGATAGCTCTCCCAGAACTTAGGTGCACGGTTCTCAACCTTCCTTATGCTATGATCCTGGAGTACAGTTCCTCACACTGTGGTGATACCCAATCATAAAATTACTTAATTGCTATTTTACAACTGTAATTTTGCTGCTGTTGTGAATCCTAATGTAAATATCAGATATGCAGGGTGTCTGATAGGCTATCAAGAGGTTGAGACCCACAGGTTGAGAATTGCTCTATGTGACCTGTTGATATCCTGCCCTGCATTGGTGTATCCCAGAGACCCACAAATATTGCTCAGCAGTGGTTAAGCTCTTCCGTATGTCACCACTTTATGCTCACCTGTATTCTTCCTCCCCCTCCATTGTTGTGTCTGCTTCTTTCTTGTCTCTTCAAATCTGTTGTCTTCTGTTTTCTCCCTAGATGTTTTTTCCCTCAGCCTCTTGAGATTCTCGTCTTACCCTCTCTTCTCTCCCTTATTGTCCATTATTTTATCTTTTGCTCTTTTCTCACTCAAAATAAAGTCTTCCTAGTTCATCTTCATTCTTGTCTCCGATCATAAACTTCTGTTTTCTTTCATTTTGTTCTACAAATTCAACATGTACACCACCCTTAACCAGGGCTTACACACAGGTGACTTGTGAGTCAAATTTGGCTCACAGCTTTCTTTGGAAGAATGTGTGGGTTTTTTGTTGTTGTTGTTGTTGTTGTTGTTTTTTTTAAAGAGATCGTTTGTTCATTTCAAACAATCAGAAGATTTTCTTTTTAAAACTTTAGACATCAAGCTTTACTTGAAAACAGAGTTTCTGATAACTCCAGCAATAATCAAGTAGAGCTTGATTAGGCTGACCTTTTGATAAGGTGGATAGTCTTCAGTGAACCACAAACTCAACAAGGTTCATTCATTCCCAGACAGCGTTATGTTACCTACCTGACCCGTCTCCAGTCTCCTGGCTTCTACTGGGGTGGATAAGACACTGCTATTCTTTCCAGTTTCTAAAGCCATTTTTGAGCTGTGATCTCTGGCAAATCTATCAAATTGTATAAACCTCATCTCGTTAATACCTATTTCATGAATTTGATATATCAAAGGATATAATGCTTGTGGTATGATTAGCACACGGTCTTGTGAACAGGAGGCCCTCAGTTAATGGGACTTTTTGTCTTTCTGTACTTATTTACATCTTCTAAACTGATACTTAACTTCTCTTCTTTACTTCTACTATCCTTCAGTTTCTCTCTCTCCTCTTTATTCATTTCAAGTATTTGTATAGACATTTTGGGGGATTTTAATATTTAATGACTCATATAGTGCAAAAATTATCTGTGCCAATATATAGACTATTTAATTCAATTTTTCTGTTTATTTTCCTTATGATTATTCTTTTTGTCAACTTTACCAGATTTATAATCACCTGGGATATTGATAAGAAAAGCCTGTGGGTGTGTCTGTGAGACTGTTTTTGGAGAGAATTTAACTGAGTGGGGGAAGATTCACCCTGCGTAAAAGAAAAAAAGAAGAAAGTCATGAGTAACCAGGTCAGACAGCTCATATCTGCCTGTAACCCCAGCTGCAGGGATCCACACCTCTGGCCTCTGCAGACACCCGTACTAGGATTTACCTACCCACATGCACTCACACACTCACACACACAAATATAATTAAAATTAATTAAAATAGGAATTTAAAATACGTTTTAGAGTAATATGTGTTTGATCAAGTTTATTATTAGCCCACAGAAACTATCCAAGCAGCATAACTTTATTCCAAAATATTCATTCCTATGTAGGGCAAACTAGTCTCCAATTCACAGCCCATCTGCTTCGGTTCCTAAGAGCTGGAGTTAGGAGTATGTAGCATCACAACTGGCAAATTGAAGCTTTGAGTAGTAGCAGTGAAAGGGCATAAGCCAGGTGATGAATGTGGATGCCTTCTAAGTTTGACCTTAATAAAGTCAAGACAATGAGTCACCTCTGGAAATCTAAATGGAAATAAAATTTCCATAGATCTGGGAAACTTCTCTACTCTGATTAATGCTTTATGGGGTGCTTAGACATTTTAATAGTGATTCCACAGACCCCTTTAGTTTGAATTCCAGAAGCAC
The DNA here is from genome assembly GCA_019843965.1 of Rhynchomys soricoides. Lineage (NCBI taxonomy): Eukaryota > Metazoa > Chordata > Mammalia > Rodentia > Muridae > Rhynchomys > Rhynchomys soricoides. The sequence continues at coordinate 474,002 of JADRCH010007585.1, forward strand.
ACTCCTGATAAGGGATTAGAGAGTTTTTTCTATAAAAATTGTTGCTACGATAGTATGTGTGAAATAATAACAAGGTTTACATAAGACACACACAAACACACATACCCACAGTAGGGAAACTATTCAGTTATACAATGCATCATGAATGGAAAAACCTTACAGACCCATTCCCAACTGTTCTAGCTGGATTTACGCTTTGATCCCAGGATCCTGGGAAAATGGTGCTGCCCTTGATGTTTAGATGACAGCTGATGTGGCAAAGTGATTTAGAGTAGAAGAGGATTAAATTTATGTTTCTATGCTAAAAGCAATGATGTGCTACACATATGCAGATGCTCTGTAAGAAGCCTATGTGATAGCAAGACATTAAAGCAAAAGACACAGGTTCTTGAGTTTTAGATTTTTTATTGAAAACTAATCTTCATAGGGCTTATGAATCTACCCTTTTTGTTTCTTTTCTTGAGATAAAATCTCATGTAGTCCAGGCTAGCCTTGTACTCACATGGAGACATGGCTAAGCCTGATCTTCCTGCTTCCATAACCCAAGTGCCCCATATCCCCCTTACCAGTACCGATTGCAACACTGTCTAGGAATCTGCATTTCAATAGCACTTCTAGTGACTCTGTCACAGAAGGTATTTGCAAAAATTTGGTCCCTGCTATGAGGGACATCTCAAGTAATGATACAAAGGGTCAAACAGCAATGTGACTTGCTGAAGATCAATTATCCTGAACCAGGACTTTGGGTGATGAGTGAATACAGTCGCTTCTGCATTTCAACTGTCCTCACCACCCTGACTATGAAATAAATCACGTATTTCCTTCCCCCGTTTTATTATATAATTATTAGCAGTCATCATTTGACTTAGAGCTATCTGAAAGACTCAGTACTGAGGCAAACAGTTGAATTGAGAGAGGGCATCGGGAATGAAGATGGAGTTGGCTGTTCTAAGTAGAATATCAGGGTTCCATAATACAACTTGAGTTGAGCTTGTTATTTTGAGAGACATCAACTTAGGACATGGAGTAAGAGACTAGTGTTATAGACAAACAATTCAGAGTTCTTTCTACAAGATTATATATTACATCTCCACTGCATGAAATGAAATGATCTGGCAATTACTTTATTTGTATTCACAAATAATCAGGTTCATCCAGGCTGTCCACGAACGAATATGTGAACTGCATTACTGCTAATTCCCCACCTCACCTCACGGTTCTAGTTGTCACATGAGAACTTTATCTTTGGAATGATCAAGTAAGAAATGAAGGAATCCAGAAAACACAATTTGTGTTTTAGGAGGCATAGAATGGAGAATTTCTGTGAGACTGTAAAATCAAAGAAACACTGAGCCAAGAGAGGCATTAAATAGGGAGGAGAGCTTCAAGCTGTTTACGTTTCTAGAGGGACCAATAAAATCTAACTGATTCTTCTTCTCTGCGATCTACAAACATGGGTTTATTCAATGAAACTAACAGTAAATAAAAATGGCACAAGAAAAGTGAACTACACTTGTACGTAGTTCCCCTTCATGAAAATCACTACCATAGAACGTTGTAAACTGTAATGGCAAAGCGATGTTTTAAGCATGGGTGGGCTAAATTCAACTTTAATAACATTTGCATCTTTGGCCAGAGTAAAGGAGAATTCATCTTCATGCTTCAAGTTCCAAGCCTATAACTTGGTAGGGAAGAGGAAAATGAGCTTCAGATAAGGAATCTTGGCTCCTAAGAAGGGACATACACAATGAGCAAGCACGGAAGTCTTTTCTTTTTCTGCTTTACATCTGAGTGATCTGGGACTTGGCCAAACTTAGGGTTTACAGTTCCATATAACTCAAGTTTGAAAATGATGTTTAAAAAGATCTAGTTCAATTCTGTCATTTTGCAGATAGGAATAGGAGCCATGACATCACTTGTTTAAGGTTTCAAATTTAGTTATGTGAATTGATAAAAGTAAAAATATATAAATATTCTCTTATGTACTATAGGATTACATTACTATATACTATATTACTATATTACTGATAGATGCACCAGAATTTATATATATGTGTATGTAAATATATGTAAATGCATAAATATATATGGAAATATATTAAAAAAGACGATGAATCCATGTAAGTTTTGAGTACATAGCTTAGCAACATGATAGTGAAGTTTCAGTTGCTTGGGAGTTGTGGCTCAATGTATCAGTACATCATGAGAGCATTGTTCCACATTTTTGTAGCCCAGGGTGGGGACATATGGAAACAACCCATAATTTTGGATATAGTCTCTGTTCAAGATATATTGATTTCATAAAGCTGAAAAAGTATTATTCCAACCATAAATCAGAGACCATCTAAAATCAGAGTAAATATTTGGTGTGGTACAGATAAGATGCTCACACACTAGTTTGAATTGACTAGAACAGTGGTTCCCAACACTACCTACCAGAGTGGTACAAGTACTGGACACCGAATAATTAGAATGGGATCTGGGTGAATATTCAAGCAGCATCATTACTGACTCATGCTAGTCTAGAAATTAACATGGTGTTTACGAATTTGGGGTAAATCTGAAAATTCTGACTTTGAAGAGACAAGCTGTCTAGGGCTCTTAGTTCTCATCGTGTTTATCACTTTCATTAAATTCTTTCAAAACTTTTATATCTAAAGGGCCAATTCAGTGCATTCTAACAGATCTACCTTGCTTGGCCTATATACTAGACTCTTTTTGGAAAGCCTTTTAGAGACAGAGGAGGAGGAATTGGATGAGGAACAGTTGGAGGGCAGGCCAGGCCAGGGATAACAACTGGAGTGTTAAAAAGAAGATTAAAGAATAGGAATAAAAACCATGTAAAAATAAAATATCAAGGTCTAGGTAATTATAATATGTATCCAGAAAGGAAAAGCACTGAAACAGAAGTTTTGGTTTTGGGAAAACTATTTTCTTTTAAACTCAGCTCATAATTATCATTCAGGAACATAATTAGATTAAAGACCTCTGATCAACTCCATTGAAGTTCCACTAAGACTTTGGGGCTTGATTTTGGTTCCTAACTAAGCCTTTCTCACAATTATGCAGTAGTAAAACACTGTTATTTTTAATATGCTGTTCTTTAAATTCTAATGGTGTTGATTGCATAGACATGTGATCATTGGCCATTCATATATCATGTGTGGGGAGGTGCTGGACCAGGCTCAGAGTCTCATCTATGTTAATCTAGCTTTCTACTGTAAAGCTATAATGTCAGCACACAATCATAGATCATAGATCTTCTGTGCTTAGTCTCTTCAATGAATGTTCATTTTTAGCCTATTTATTATCTCTTAAGTTACATATATGACCCTAGGAAACTTATTATTATGTGGCACTCTGGTTTGAATGTCTTTGTGCTAAAAGATATTCTAACTTCTGAAGGGATGGTACTGGAAGGTGACTGGCTTGTGAGGATGAATTTTTTTTACATTCCAAATATTGTTCCCCTTCCTTATTTCCCTTCCACAAACCTCCTATCCCATCCCCCCTATAAATGGGATAGCATGCATGTAAAAGAGGTTGAAGAAGACTTGTTCATTTTTTCCATCATGTGAGGACATAGCAATAACACAGCTTTCTCTGAACAAAGATGTAAGCCAGCAGACTTCAGCAGACTGCTGGTGCAGATTTGGTACAGTTTATGTTTACAGCTTTGCAAATGGAATTAACTTGTTAATAGTACATCCAATTGTTTGCTAGCACAATAGATCTAATAGATATCTTATGTTAGCATTTTAACATGTGACTTTGTTAAATCTATTTGTTAATTCAATTAGTTGTTTTTAATTCCTTAGGACTATTTACTTATTCTCTATCTTTTAATTTATTGTCAATATCAGCATATGTTCATATATGTGCTTGAGTGCTGTGTGTACATGTGGCATATGCACATATGTATATACAGATAACATGTAAGTACAGAGACAAAAGAAAGAGAGTGGCTTTAAGCATGCATTTGATCACACCGAACTTTTTACATTTGTGCTAGCGTACAAATGCAGGTCCTTATACTTGCTACTGAGCCATCTCACCAGAAACTCCTTAGAATTTTAGGCTTAAATAATTATACCATCTGCAAATAAAGGTGATTTTAAATTTCCCTTTCTGGTATGCATGCCATTTATTATCTTTGAATGCTTTATTGTGATATTTCAGACATGCTAAGAATCCTCAAACATTAAAACTGCACCAGTACATACAGGGTTAGATATGATTTTTTTGTAGATACCCATTATCAGATTGTTTAAGTCCTTCCTATTTTTAGTTTGCTTCAAATTGGCTGATTGTGTCAAATATTTCATATTCAATCACATATAAACACATATGATTATAAATTTTTCCTTTATAGTCCTAGAATAAACTCTGTTTGGTACTGGATTGTTATTCTACTGATGCATTGCTAAAGTCCTTCTTTACTAATACTGCATTAAGCATATTTATGCCTGTGCTCATGAGAGATGCTGCTCTCTAATTTTCTTTTTCCTTAAGATCTTGCCAGATTTTGATGTTGGAAATACACAAAATTCATAAAATGCTGTAACTTGTTTACCCTTTTCTCTTTTTCCTGAATTTATAATGTTCATGTTGTCTATTCCTTAAATGTTTGATAAACAACATCAATGAAACAACCTTAGCACAGAGGTTTTTGGTTTTTTGTTTTTTTGGGGGGAGAAATTTTTAGTGATATTTTTATTTCCTAAATGGACACGACATTTTTCATATTTTCTATTTTATTTTGAATTGGTTTTTAAATTATATGAAGGTAGGGGTGGGGTGTGTGTGTGTGTGTGTGTGTGTGTGTGTGTGTGTGTGTGTGATGAGTACAGTGAACAAAGAAGTCAGAAGACAGACAGTGTTTAATCCCCTAGAACTGCAGTTACAGATGGCTGTGAGGCTCTTGATATGGGTGCCAAGAACTGAATTCTGGGCCTAAACAATGAGTACACACTAAATCTCCTCAGCCAACTCTCCAGTTCCTTGCACCATTTTTGATGTTGTGTTTCAGAGTTGTTTTTCAATTTCACCAACTGCACTGAATTTCTTAGCCGAATGTTAAGTTTCTTACTGATAGATTTTACATAGTTTTAGGTTAATATTGGTAAATTATACTATTCCTTCCCTTGATCACTCTTGCTAGGAAGTTACCATTTTATTGTTCTTTAATGAAACATTTCACTCAGAAATGATCAATTTTGTAATTTATAATACAGTTTATTGTTTCACCAATTGGATGTTTAAAATGTTCTACTTCATTTCCCAATGTTTTTCTCCAGACATCTTTTTGTCGATTTTTAAGTCCATTTCACCAGGGTCAGAGAGTAGCCTCATGATATCTGTATTACATATAACTTGGGTTGGCATAGGAAAATGTCACAAACCGAAGGGCTTCAGACAATAGAAGCATGGTGTTACAAGTCTGAAGTCTGGAAGCTCAAGCTCAGTATGTGGCTATAAACATGCTTCCTCTGACACCTGTAGGGGACAATATGTTCTTGCTTCTTCCTGGCTTCTGCTGGCTTTTTGGCAATGCTGGATGTCTTCTTCTTTGCATCTGTAGCCTTGCTTCCATCTTATATAATGTTGCCCCCTTTGTATGTCTCTACTTCTCTTCCTGCTGTATTGAATTGAAAGCCAGCTTTCTTTCAGTAGGATCTCTTCTCTCCTTACTTGGTCACTCTGATGACCTGATTTACAGATAAAATCATATCCAGAGGGACTGACAGTTAGGATTTCAACACATCTCTTTGGGAGACAAAATTCTCCCAACAATATCAATCTCTTAAAATTGTATTGATACAAATTTTCCCTTATATAATCCATCTTGCTGAATATACCATGGTCATTTGAGAAATTTATATTCTAACATTGGAGATATAGTGTACTAGAAATATAAATGTGAATAATAATGCTGCTTGGGTGATATTTAACTCAACTAATATTTTTATCTACTATTCAGTCAGTTACTGAGAAATGGGTGTTTAAATAGTCACCTATGTTTATTTGTTTCAGGGATAACACTAAAGGCTTGAGAACATCGCAGAAAAGGGGAATGTAAAAGCCAGAGGACCAGGGCATATTATGTATGTTTCTCATGCTTTGCTGCTTTGCATTCTAGGGACATCTTATTTACTATCTACAAGTTGGTCCAAACTATTCTTTTGCTACTCAGTTCAGAAACCTCCCTAATTTTCTATCAGATCATTAGCTGTTCAAGGACATAGACTACGGCTGGCCCCAGGTTGAAGCTGTGAAAAAGAAACTTTACCATTTGCATTCATTGCTTTCTATGTTGTGACCATGAATGCAATATGCCGAACTTTTTCAAGCTCCTGCTGCCTTGACTTCACCCCCGCAAGGTACTGTACCTTGAAGAGTGAATCAAAATAACTCCTTTCTCCATTAAATTGCTTTTGCAAGGGTATTTTATCACACAATCAAGAAAAGCAACTAAGAAATGTACTACCTCAATTGTTGGTGATTAGAAAAACAATTAGTTATTCTCAATTACATATTTATATAAAAACATAGAATTGGCTTCAAGCTACAATTTTGGTCTAATCTTACCTCTTGTTCCTCATAGTCTCTGGACTACAAGCTGCCAAAGACACGTATATTTCATGTCTAGGGTGAAAGCACCAGAAATCAAGCAGATGTATGCAAGCACATTTTAAAATTTTTTGTTTTCATCACATCCACCAATATTTTATTGGCTGAAGCAAGTCTTATGGCCAAGACCAACATAGATGAAATAATATAAAACCATATACCCCGTCTGAATAGAAAGGAGAACAAAGGATAAACATTCAAGGATAAAAATTTACTACAATGTTACTGATTTTATTTCTTTTGTCAATTAGAATGTAATTTAGCAGAGCCATACTTTGGTCACTGGTAAAATTCCAAGTTTGTAAAAAGGTACTAGACATATAATAGGTACTGGATAATTCTTTCTTGAAAATATGCATGATTAAACTATTGGTGGAATTACTTGGTCCCTTCTCCTTTCTATAATAGAACCTAATTCAGATTTCTTCAATGACAATAGGAGGACTTCACTATGGTTTCTCGTGGGACATACTAGAGGCCTTTGGACCTACTGATGCACGTACATTCTCAACATTGAAGAGACGAGGAAAGAGCCCTAAAGCTTCAATGGCTCATTTTGAATCATGAGAAGTGACCATGGTTTGAGAGAGCATGGCCTGTTTCTCTACTAGGTATGCTGTATTCTGATTGCTATGGCAAGTGCAAAACAAAGACCATGACAGGCAGCCTGCTGAGCATATCAACCAACCAACCAACCAACCAACCAACCTATCAACCAACCAATGAACCAGCCAAAAACCAAATAAACAAACAAAAAACTGATGATTATGATGTGGAATCAACGGAATGAGAAAAGTAGACTTTTTCTTTCTATCTTCAATCGAAAATTATCTATGCCATATCTGATTTCTACCAGATCCTGTAATAAGATAGTTATCTGTCATACAGGCAAGGGGTTACAATAATTTCTTTAAGATATTAAAGACTTGTAGTGACATACTAGTTTATCTACTTTTCCACTAAATATGGTATCCCTATAACCTTAAGGTGAAAAGAAAACTATATAGAGGAAAAATGTCTTCTGTATAATAATACACACACACACACACACACACACACACACACACACACCAATGTCTTGAGCCTAATCACAAAAATGTTAACTTAATTGTTCTAGGAATTAAGATTTTTAAAAAAGTTCCTGAAGCAATTCTAACATGTAGCACAGCATGAGACCCACCACTTAGTGCTCAGTTGTTACCACAAACTAATAAACACATGATGGATGAGAGCACCACAAAATTTTTCTATGCTGGATCTTCCTTAATCACATAATGACATATTGTTATCTCTTCCATCTTTAAACCAAAACCCTCTACTTTTCCCTCCAGGGACACTTTTGTTTTTTTCTTTTTTCTTTTTATAGAATATCTCCTGGAAAGGGTTACCTGTTTCTAACCACAGATTTCTTTCCTTCTACGCTGTCCTGAATACATTCTAATAAGGGTTTAGATTCCACCACTCTTCCAAATCTGTTCTTCTGAAGAGCATCAGCTCTCAGTTGACCTGTTGGCATAGTTTCTCACAGTTGATTTTCCCTTCTTCTGCCTCCTTTACTACACTTCTAAGATGATACACTCACATGTCTGCCTTCTTATCTCTGTAGCCATTTTTTCTTGGGTTCTCTTTATTGGCTTTTTCTTGCCTTAATCATTCCAAGTGTTGAAGAACCCAAAGCTCAGTAATATTTGTTCCTAGAAGTGTCTTAATAGTACACACTATCAATATATGGTTACTCCAACTATCTATTTGATTCACTTTGATATTGGGGTGACATCTCAAACTTGGCACATCAAGACTCCATATGTATACAAGTATGGGCTGCAGTAATAAGACTCAGTGACTTATGAAAAGACACAAGAAGTTGGGAAGTGGTCTGGGAAGAGTTAGAGAGGGGAGTAGAGAGAAAGTATGATTGAAATACATTATGTGCTTCCATGAAATTGTCGAAGAATAAATTATTAAATAAATAAGTTGACATACCCAGTTCAATTTCTGATCTCTCTGAAACATTATAGATTTTCTCATCTCTGTTTATGAAAACATTGTTTTCCTTTTCTGTTAAGTCCAAAACTTTGAGGTGATTATTTACATGCAATATATTAGAAAATGAAATACTATTATATCAAAAATCACAGATTAACCACAACACTAAAATAATGGGTGACTTAGTAGTCTATTCCCACCAATTGACAGATCACCAGAAGAGGGCTAAACAGAGAAACTCTGGAATTAAATGACACAATAATAATGTACTCTGTTATGCTTGCAGACAGGAACTTAGCATAAGCGTCTCCTGAGAGGCTTTATCCAGCAGCAGATCAAGGCAGATGCAGAGATCGGTGCAAGAGTGGAGGATAGAAGTAAGCAAGTTGGAGGGGTCAAGGACAATACAAGAAGACCTGCAGAGTCAACTAACCTGGGCCCATGGGGGCTCACAGAGACAGTACCACCAACCAGGCAGCATGCAGAAGCTGGAACTAGACCTCTAAACACCTGTAGCAAATGTACAGCTTGGTCTTCATGTTAGCCCCTTAACAAGTGGAACAGGAGATGTGTGTTCACTGCCATTGGATCCCTTTCCCCCTACCTGGACTGCCTGCTTAGTCCTCAGTGGGAGAAGATGTGCCTAGTCATGCTGGGACTAGATGTCTCAGAACAGGGTGGTACCCACGAGAGGCTTCCCTTGAGGAGAAGGGAAGGGGACAATGGGGAGGAATTTGTAAGGGTGGGACTGGGAGGGGGTGAAGGGGAGAGTGATCAGGATGTAAAGTGAATAAAAAATAAATTTGGGGGGAAAATTATGTCATAAACCAAATGGAATGAATAGCTATAGAGCATTCTAACCAAACACTGAAGAGTACTTTTTGTTGTTGTTGTTTTTGTTTTCAGCAGTCCATGGAAATTAATAAAAAATGGACCATATATTAAGAAAACTAGAAAGTATGGACAAATATAAGAAAGTTGGAAAAGCTATATCAAATTGAAACCCACTCAAAAAACACAAAAAATTAGTCTCCAACAGAGTGTCACTGGATATACAAACCTCATTTAAGGGCAGGACCTATGCCCAGCAGCATATGACCAACACAAAACAAACACAATGATATTTTTGGAGTTCTAGTTTTTAAACATTACATATATTTTTCTTGTATATTATTATTTCTGTCATTTCTGAGTTTGTTTTTACGCCTTTGCTGTGTTTTTGAATGTGTATGTCTCAGAGTCTACATGTGTTTCTTGTGCTTTTTCTTTGGCTATTTGCCTGTCTGGTTGTTTGTTTTTCCCTTTTCTGGTTTGTTTTTATTTTATTTTATTACTGCTATTATTTTAGATATGTTTGTGTTCATTTTCATTAATTATTTTCTTTATTTGCATTTCAAGTGTCCTCTTTTCCTGTCTTCCCTCTGTAACCCCCCAACCCCTTTCCCACTCCCATTTGCCTCTAAGAGGGTGCTCCCCCACCCACCCACCCACTCCCACCTCACCCCTCCAGTATCCCCCTTCACTAGGGAAATAAGCCTCCACAGGACCACCAGCCTCCCCTCCCACTGACGCCAGATAGTGAATCCTCTGCTACTTAAGCAGCTGGAGCCATGGATCCCTCCAAGTGTACTCTTTGGTTGGTAGTTTAGTCCCTGGGAGCTCTGGGGGGTTTGGTTGGTTGATATGGTTGTTCTTCCTATGAGGTTTCAATCCCCTTCACCTCCTTTAGTCCTTTACATAACCGTTCCATTTGTTGATCAGGACTGTCCCTGATCTCAGTCCAATTGTTGGTTGTGAGTATCTGCATCTGTCTCAGTCAGGTGCTTGCAAAGCCTCTCGGAGGACAGCTCTGCCAGGTTCCTGCCTGCAAGCACACCTTAGTATCAGCAATAATGTCGAAGTTTGGTGTCTGTGGATGGGATGCATCCCAAAGTGGAACAGTCTCTGGAAGGCCTTTCCTTTAGTCTCTGCTCCATTTTCTGTCCCTGCCTTTCCTTTAGACAGGAACAATTCTGGGTTAAAAATTTTTAGATGGGTGGGTGGCCCCATCCCTCCACTGAGGGCCATGTCTACTTACTGGAGGTGGTCTCTTCATGTTGTAGCACCCCACTGTTGGGTATTTCATCTAATGTCATCCCCATTGGGTCCTGGGAGCCTCTTACATCCCTGGCAGCTGGAACTTTCTAGTAATCCCCCCCACACACATACACACTGCTACTTATTTCTAGTTACTCTCCTGGCCCTCTGGACTTCTCTCCTGTCTCTTCCCATACCTTGTCCTGCCCCACCTTTTCCCCTCCCCTTCCCCTCTCTCACCCAGGGTCTTCCTTCTTCTTAAGCTTCACATGATCTGTGAGTTGTATCGTAGATATTCTGAGCTTTTGGGTTAATATCCACTTATCAGTGAGTACATACCATGTATGTACTTTTGGATCTGGGTTACCTCATTCAGGACATTTTCTAGTTCCATCTATTTGCCTACAAAATTTGTAAATTAGTTGTTTTTAATAGCTGAGTAGTATTCCATTATACAAATGTACCACATTTTCTGTGTCCATTCTTCCATTGAGAGACATCTGTGTTGTTTCCAGCTTCCGGCTATTATAAATAAGGCTGCCATGAACATAGTGGAGCACATGTCCTTGTTATATACTGGAGCATCTTTTAGAAATATGCCCAGTAGTGGTATAGCTAGGTCTTCAGGTAGAACTATTTTCAATTTTCTGAGGAACCACTAGACTGATTCCCAACATGGTTTTACAAGCTTGCAGTCTCATCAGCTGTACAGGAGTGTTCCTCTTACTCCACATTCTTGCCAGCATCTGCTGTCACCTGAGTTTTGATCTTAGCCATTCTAATTGGTGTAAGATTGAATCTCAAGGTTGTTTTCATTTGGATTTTCCTGATGACTAAGGATGTTGAACATTTCTTTAGGTGCTTCTCAGCCATTCGAGATTCCTCAGTTGAGAATTCTCTGTTTAGCTCTGTACCCCATTTTTAATTAGGTTGTTTGGTTCGTTGGAGTCTAACTTCTTGAGTTCTTTGTATATTTTGGATGTTAGCCCTCTGTTGGAAGTAGGGTTGGTAAAGATCTTTTTCCAATCTGTTGGTTGTCATCTTGTCCTATTGATAGTGTCCTTCACCTAACAGAAGCTTTTCAATTTTATGAGGTCCCATTTGTTGATTCTTCATCTTAGAGCATAAACCACTGATGTTTTGTTCAGGAAAATTTCCCCTGTGCCCATATGTTTGAGGCTTTTCCCCACTTTCTCTTCTATTGGATTCAGTGTATCTGGTTTTATGTGGAGGTCCTTGATCCACGGAACTTGAGCTTTGTACAAGGAGAAAAAAATGGATCAATTTGCATTCTTCTACATGAAGACTACCCGTTAGACCAGCACCTTTTGTTGAAAATGCTTTCTTTTTCTCACTATATGGTTTTGGCTTCTTTGTCAAAGATCAAATGACCATAGGTGTGTAGGTTTATTTCTGGGTCTTCAATTCTATTCCATTGATCTACCTATCTATCTCTGGACCAATACCATGCAGATTTTATCACTATTGCTCGCTAGTACAGCTTGAGGTCAGGGATGGTGACTACCCCAGAAGTTCTTTAATTGTTAAGAATTGTTTTTGCCATCCTGAAGTTGTTTATCAGCTGTAGGAGTTCTCTGGTAGAATTTTTGGGGTCACTTAAGTATAAGATCATACCATCTGCAAACAGTGATAATTTGATTTCTTCCTTTCCAGTTTGTATCCTTTTGACCTCCTTTTGTTGTCTGATTGCTCTATCTAGAACTTCAAGTACTATATTGAGTAGATAGGGAAAGAGAGGGAAGCCTTGCCTAGTCCCTGATTTTAGTGGGATTGCTTCGAGTTTTTCTCCATTTAATTTGATATTGGCTGTTGGTTTACTTTATATTGCTTTTAATATGTTTAGGTATATGCCTTGAATCCATGATATTCCCAAGACATTTAACATAAAGGGGTGTTCTATTTTTGTCAAAGTATTTTTCAGCATCTAATGAGATGATCATGTGATTTTTTTCTTCGAGGTTGTTTATATAATTGATTATTTTGATGGATTTCCATATATTGAAACATCTCTGCATCCCTGGGATGAAGCCTACTTGATCTTGGTGAATGATCGTTTTGATGTGTTCTTGGATTGAGTTTCTAAGAATCTTATTGAGTAATTGTGCGTTGATATTCATAAGCAAAATTGGTCTGAAGATATCTTTATTGCATTGTGGTATGATCTAGGTGTCAGTATAACTATTGTTTCATAGAATGAATTAGGTAGTATTTCTTCTGTTTCTCTTTTGTGGAATAGTTTGAGAAGCATTGGTGTTAGGTCTTCTTGGAAGGTCTAATCTGACAGAATTCTGCACTAAAACCATCTGGCCATGGTTTTGTTTTTTGTTTTTTTGTTTTTTTGCTTTTTGGGTTTTTGCTTTGTTTTGTTTTTTTTTGTTTTGTTTTGTTTTTTGTATTTTTTGTTCTGGAGACTTTTAGCAACTGCTTCTATTTTCTTAGGGGTTACAGGACTGTTTAGGTAGTTGATCTGATCCTGATTTAACTTTGGTACCTGGCATCTGTCTAGAAAACCATCCATTTCATCTAGATTTTTTTTCTAGTTTTGTTAAATATAGGCTTTTGTAGTAGAATCTGATGATTTTTTAAATTTCCTCAGTGTCTGTTGTTATGTCTCCTTTATCATTTCGGATTTTGTTAATTAGAATACTATCTATGTGGCCTTTATTTATTTTGGCTAAGGGTTTATCTATCTTGTTGATTTTCTCCAAGAGCCAGTTCTTAGTTTTGTTGATTCTTTGTACAGTTCTCTTTGTTTCTTATTGGTTGATTTCTACCTTGAGTTTGATTATTTCTTGCTGTCTACTTCCCTTGGGTGTGTTTGCTTCTTTTTGTTTTAGAGCTTTCCTATGTGCTGTTAAATTGCTAGTGTATTCTTTATAAAGGCTCTCTTTGCCTCTCAATTTTCCTGTTAGCACTGCTTTCATTGTGTCCCATAAGTTTGGGTATACAGTGCCATCATTTTCCTTAACTTCTAGAAAGTCTCTCATTTCTTTCTTTTTTTCTTCCCTGACTAATTTATTATTGAGTAGAGAGTTGTTGGTTTCCATGATTATATGGGCTTTGTGTTGTTTTTGTCATTATTGAAGACCAGCCTTAGTCCTTGGTGATCTGATAGATGGCATAGGATTATTCCACTCTTCTTTTATCTGTTGAGGCTTGTTTTGTATCATATTATGTGGTCAATTTTAGAGAAGGTTCCATGATGTGCTGAAAAGAAGGTGTATTCTTTTGTTTGGGGGTGAAATGTTCTATAGATATCTGTTAAAATCATTAGTTTCATAACTTATGCTAGTTTCACTGTGTCTCTGTTTATTTTCTGTTTCAATGATCTGTCCATCAGTGAGAGTAGGGTTTTGAAGTCTTCCACTACTGCTGTTTGAGGTTCAATGTGTATTTTGAGCTTTAGTAATGTTTCGTTTGCAAATGTGGGTGCCCTTGCATTTGGGGTGTGGATAATCAGAATTGAGATGTCATCTTGGTGGATGTTTCCTTTGATGAGTATGAAATGTCTTTTCCCATCTGTTTTAGTTGAAAGTCTATTTTATTGGATACTAGAATGGCTACTCCAGCTTGTTTCTTGGGACCTTTTGCTTGGAAAAAAATTTTCCAGCCTTTTTAGTCTGAGGTTGTGTTTGTCTTTGCCACTAAGGTGTGTTTCCTGTATGCATCAAAATTCTAGGTCCTGTTTACGTATCCAGTCTCTGTTAGCCTATATCTATTTATTGGGGAATTGTGTTTATTTATATTGAGAAATATTAAAGACCAAGTGTTTGTTGATTCTTGTTATTTTTGTTTTTAGAGGTGGTATTGTTTGTGTGGTTCTTTTCTATTGGTTTGTTGTGAGATGATTATTTTCTTGGTTTTTCTTGTATATAATTTCCCTCCTTTTTGTTGGTGTTTTCCTTCTATTATCCTCTGTAGGGATGGATTAGTGGAAAGATACTATTTAAATTTCATTTTGTCATGGAATAGCTTAGTTTCTCTATCTATGGTGATTGAGAATTTTATTAAATGTATTAGCCTGGGTTGGCTTTTGTGTTCTTTTAAAATCTGTACAACATCTGTCTAAGATCTTCTGGCTTTTAGAGGCTCTGTTTTGAAGTCTAGTGTAATTCTGATAGGTCTGCCTTTATATCTTACTTGGCCTTTCCCCTTACCACTTTTAATATCTTTATTTGTTCTATGTATTTAGTGATTTACTTATTATGTGAAGGTAGAGATTTCTCTTCCAGTCCAATCTATTTGGTGTTCTGTAGGCTTCTTTTACATTTATGGCCATCTCTTTCTTTAGGTTAAGGAAGTTTTCTTCTATGATTTTGCTGAAGATGTTTTCAGGCTCTTTGCATTGGGAATCTTCATTCTCTTTTATTCTTATTATTCTTAGGTTTGGTTTTACCATCGTGTCCTGAATTTCCTGGATGTTTTGGGTTAGGAGCTTTTTACACTTTGTATTTTCTTTGACAGTTGTGTCAATATCTTCTATGGTATCTTCAAAATTTGATCTACAACATGGTCCTGCTATAGGTATATAACCACCGGACTCTATGTCTTACTGCAGAAATACTTGCTCTTCTATGTTTATTATGCTCTATTTACAAAGACTAGGAAATAGAAAGAGCCTAGATGCTCATCAACTGATAAATGTATAATGGAAATGTGGTATGTCGACATGATAGTATGTTATTTACCTGGTAAGAAAAATGAAATTCCTGGGTAAATTGATGGAGCTAGAAACAATAACTGTGAATGAGGTAATTCAGACTCCAAAGGACAAGTTGTATTTCCTTTCATTTGTGGGTGTCAGCTCCAAAATTTTACATATGTGTGTTTCATTTAGACTACTTTCAGGCAAGTGATAAGGAGCTATAGGGAGGAGTCCTCCAAAAGAAGGGAGATAGAACACAAAGGTTTGAAGGAGAAATGGAAATAATGAAACAGGAAGGGAAGAATGAGAAGAAAGGTAGGTGAGCAAGGTAGAGATGGGAATATGAGGAGGAATGACTAACACTACAGATCTTTTGGTAAAGTCATATGAAAACCCTCCACTATAGGAGCT
Source organism: Rhynchomys soricoides (assembly GCA_019843965.1). Taxonomy (NCBI): domain Eukaryota; kingdom Metazoa; phylum Chordata; class Mammalia; order Rodentia; family Muridae; genus Rhynchomys; species Rhynchomys soricoides. Next base: position 489,771 of record JADRCH010007585.1, read on the forward strand.
TCCTAATATATATTCATGTATTTAAAAACATTACATGGAGCTATCCTGTAATAGGGAGATGATGTCCCTACCAGAAACCACAGGGTGATAAATAAAATGTTGAGTGCCAAGAATGGGTCATTCAGTGAAATCCCATAGACCTCAAAATAATATAGACTCTTTTTATTGTTCTTAATTGACTGCAGGACTAGGTGGAAAGACTCTATTGCCAAAGACATGACATGATTAAGTCATAGAACATGAAAAACACAAGCTGGTACTGATCAGAAGTTTCTTCCCAACCATCTAGCTTCAATACTGTTGGAAGATGCTATGCAGGCTACCAGAGTAGAAGAGTAGTCCTCTGTCTTAACACCCTCTCAAGCATGAATAAACAAAATAGCCAAAGTAGAAGCCAAAAACTCACTAGGAATGGTTATTTAGGATAAGCCTAACTCAGAACATAAGCCTAAATAAAATGTCTACATTATCTAGAATTAGCTCTGCCAACTGATTAACAAAGTGTCAAGTTATTTGAATTACTATCTCAATCCAAATTATTATCTGTATTCAGATATTTAGCTATTGTACAACCCTGAAAAGGTTCATTTTTTTAATCAGAAACTCCTCATGTTTCATGATCACTCTTTTTGATATTTTAATATCCAACTGCTCTACAAATATTTAAATTTATAGAAAAACGCTTCTGAAAGTTCTTGTAACATTCCAAATATAATAATGTCTACTAAGTACAATAATGTCACTGAGAGTTCTTTGTTCAGTTACATAGCTATAACATCTAGTTAATTTATTTTTCACTTCTTAGCCAGTTTTCTTTCTTCCATGCCTTGCTGAAGGAGACAGAAATACCTTAACCTCAATAGGTCACAACCAATTTGTCATTACAATACAAAGAACTATAAAAAAGGTAGAAATATTGTAATTGAGATCAACAATTCCAAACTTAGAATTTGAAACTTCTACTCCAACCCAGCTTTATTGAAATATAATGAAAACAAAATTGTATTTTCTTAAGATGAAATTCATGAAATCTTTTGATTTAAAATGAATTGTAAGGTGATTATATAATCAAGCTAATTAATGAATACAGCTTTTCATATAATTTTCTGATAGTGTATGAAATTTCTCTGATATGAGATTATTATGTTTCAAAAGCTCAAGTATAGAATGCATTATTATTCACTATTGAAACTATGGTGTACCTTCTGAGATTACCAGACTGATAATTGAAAACTTATACTATTTGACTAAATTTTCTCACTTGTCAATTATGGCAGCTTGGATGACAAGAGAAGATAGTTTTTGATAGAAAAATCTACCTGTTTTGAATATAACCACAATCTTATTTTTATGAATGTATATCTTGAAAATGAATACCTCCCTGTCTTCTTTTGATGAAGGCAAACTTCATGGATACTGTGTCATTTGCTCCTTCAAACTCCCTCAGATGACTAGGTAGTTAAAACTGCTCCCATTTTATAGGAAACTGGCAGAGAGCTAGTTAGTTAACTGCATTTTTGGAAGGTCACATAGATGCATAATGATAGTTAAGACTAGAACCCAAGTTTACTAAATTTTCTTTTAACTTTGTATTGATTCTTTGTGAATTTGACATCATGCATCCCAATCCTACTCTTCTCGCCCTCCCCTTGTACCCATGCTCCACCCTTGTAACTCACTCCCTAACAGAGAAAAAAATCATTATGGAGATACAGTATGTCACAGTGTGTCCCACAATGTACCTTTTTGTCCTCACTTCTTTGCTTGCAGATGTTCTTTGCAATGATGTGTTGGTCTGATATGAGGCCTCAAGCTTCTTTTATGTTATGAATACTGCAATCTTCTGGGACTCCTTGAAGATAGATTGTTGTTGCCTTCTGTCATGGAGATCATAGAGTTTTAGATCCATAGGACCAGCCCCTTCTTGCACTCCAGCATGTCATCCCTGGAATAGATGTTGGGATGGGCCAATTCAAAGCCCTAGATCCAGGTCTGAGAGGTATATGAGGTGGTCAGTATCTCCTGTTCTCATGCTCTTGGGGCTGGTTCACCAGCAAACTCCTCTACTAAGGCCAGTTCTTCCCTGCTGCCCAGGCAAGGCACACTGCATGGTCTCCCAGGTGTTGCAGCAGGTGAGGGACACGGCCAGGACTCCCATTCTCATAACTCCAAGGCCAGCTGTCCAGCCTGCCATAGATGGCAAGAGATGAGTGAGGGGAAGAGGACATCTCTCCCTAGTCCATGCCTCTGCCCGGCAGACATGATGCAGTGCAGACTTTCCTATACTCACATCCTCGGGCTGCTCACCTGTAACCCCCACATCTAGGGGCCAGCTCTACTGTGTTGCCCAGGTGACTTGGAGGGCCTGTTATCCTGAATGTTACAGCAGATGAGGGGCAGCGACAGCTTTCCCACTCTTAAGACCTAGGGGATCTAGCTTTCCTGCCTGCCAGTGAAGGCAAGGGGTGAGGTGGGAGCATTGCTCCCTAGTCCACACCTCCACATGAGAGATGAGTGGTAGGGGCAGCTCTCCCATGCTGGGCAATGAGGAGGGCCTGCTCTCCTGAGAACTGCAGTTGGCTACGGGTGGGGTCAGCTCTCCTGCTCTCATGCCCCAGGACCAAGGTGGGACCATTTCTATATAGTCCTCAGACATAAGTATGTTCCCAGGTGACAGCCCAGACCAGGAACATCCACCTGGCCTTTGGTGGTAACAGAATCTTGCTGCTGCAGGGACACAGACTCAGCACAGGCCAGGACTCTGCACCTTGGTCCCAGGTGGCATCACTGACTATTCACATGAGGCTGTTCCTCACTACCTTCAAATCTCCAGTTCTTCCTCTCTCTATTGTACCCACATCCTTCATCCTTCTGTTTCTCCTTCTCTTCCATTTCTCCATTACTTACTTGCTCCTCTTAGAGGTTCCAGAGTCTCTAAGTGTCTGGAGTTGTCTCAGGGGTGATCTCCGAATGCTATGCCCAGCTCATGCATTATGGTGCAGGGCAGGAGTTCATCTTGGGCATGCTACGTCCTCTCATCCCCAGTCCTGTGTAGTGCCTGATTGGTGGTCTCTCAGGCTAGCTCTCTTTCTATGGTGCCAGTCTAGTAGTCAACTCAGGCTCACTCCTGGCCTGACATGCCCTAGTGGCCCCATGCAAGGCTCATCTATCTTGGGTTTACAGTACTCCAGAGCCTTCAGTCCCAGGTGGGGTTGTTCTAGTTTCTGGCTTGCTCCCTATTGAGCATGGTGCTGGACTGGTGGCCTTCTAACTTTTTTTTTTCAGGGAATGTTAGGTTACCAATCAAAAGATGCTTATAGGTCAGAACACTGAGCATACAGCCTCTCTCCTCTTTGCCACCTACTGATGCACATGTGACACAGCAGTCACACCTGCAATGCTCCTAACAGAAGGCATGTTTACTTTTTATCCAGAAGTCTGTTTATTCAATGACTTCTTTATACACTTTCCTAAGCTTGCTCATTATGGTGTAACTTATATGAAACGATCTCCCAAATGAAATGATCAATCAATATTTGACATTTAAAATATTTTATTTTGGGGGGATTCTTTTATGTATACAAGATATATTGATCATAATGACTCCCATTTTCTACCAGCTCTTTCCATATTCCCTTACCAGAACACCCACTAATCTTCATGTCCTCGTCTCACCTCCTCCACTGAGTTCACTTAGGGCTGCCAACATCTGCATAGGCATGAGGTAATTTAATGAAGCATGAGAAACTCACCAGGGGCCACATCCTTGAAGAAATCTATCACTTCCTCAGACACCATCAATTGACAATAGCTTTTCAGCTCGGAACTGGACTACATGAGCTCATCCCCAATTCATGCAACCACAGTCACTATGAGGTAATGTGTGAAGTAGCCCTGCCATGTCAGGAAAACACTGTTCCATTGCAGTCGATCCAATCTTTCTGCCCCCCCCCCCACACACACACACACTTCTGTGATGGCACTTGCTTTGAGGGGACAGGGTGAAATGGAAATGTTCCATTAAGGCTGAATACTCCGTAGTCACATTTTGACCAACTGTGAATCTGTGTATTAACCATTATCCATTGCAAAATGAACATGCTCTGGTGCATGTTGAAAGCTTCACTACTTGATGAATATAAAGGTAAATATTTAGAAGGTGGTTTGATACTATGTTTATTTACCAGTGAAAATGAATAGAATTAAACTCTTTCTTGAGGCCTATGATTTATCTAACTGTAGATTCTTGTTTCAGTTTACTATACCAGACATGAGTTCTGTCCTATTCAGTATGTCTTAAATCCAATCATAAAGTGAATTGTTACCACTATAACATTCACACCACTATTGCATTAATAGGAGCCATTTCTAAGGCCAGTCATGATTGTGCTTAACACTGCTAATGACTTTTCTCCTCCAGAAACCTGTATAAGCTCTTTCTTTGCAAATTAAAACTACTTTGAGTTCTCATCTTATTCCAGCAAAAATGGCTAATATCAAGAAAACAAAAAGCAACAAATGCTGGTGAGAATGTATGGTTACTCCCTGTTGATGTGAGCTCCTGTAGAAGCTAGGAAACTGTAAAGGGGGTAAAGAGGCTAGAAAAAAATAGGTGTCATTGGGAATATAAGAATTTAAGAGAGGGTTAATAGCAGAACACAAATGGAAAATTAAGGGTTGTAATTTAAGTCAAGGGGTCAGGTCAGGAAGGCCATAACTAACACTAAAGATATTTAAAAGCAGTTGTACTGGCTGGGTTTGTATGTCAACTTGACACAAACTGGAGTGATCACAGAGAAAGGAGCCTTCCTTGAGTAAATGCCTCCATGAGATCCAGCTATAAGGCATTTTCTCAATTAGTGATGGGGGATGGGGGGCAGCCCATTGTTGGTAGTGCCATCCCTGGACTGGTAGTCCTGGGTTCTATAAGAAATCAAGCTGAGCAAGCAAGGGGAAGCAAGCCAGTAAGCAGTACCTTTCATGGCCTCTGCATCAGTTCCTGTCTCCAAGTTCCTTCCCTGTGTGAGTTCCTATTCTGATTTCCTTTGGTGATGAACAGCAATGTGGAAGTGTAAGCTGAATAAACCCTTTTCTCCGGAACTTGCTTCTTTGTCATGATGTTTTGTGCAAGAATATAAACCCTGACTAAGACAGCAGTTATATAAAAATCTACTGTTTTAGGAACTTCCTAATATATAGTATACATACGTATATATTATAAATTTAAATGGTTATACCCTATAAAGGAAACAATACCCCTGCCAGACACCATAAGGTTATCAAACAAAAGCCCAGTAGCAGTTGTCAGATACTTCCTTTTGGGTCACTAGTCAAGAGGTTTCTAAAGACCACCCCCCAGAAATACAGGCTGCTGCCATTTATTGCTACTGGTTACCCTCCAGAACATTATAAGACTCTATTGCTGAGTATACTACAGACAAGCTGGTACTGAAATAGAAGCTTTGAAGGCCATCTTAAATAATACCTCATTTTTATTTCCATCATCCCATTGTTGTCCCTTTTCTTTTATCATTCTATCACATATTCATAAAGATATTGCCAATCCAATAAGTAGTAATGTGCTTAGGACATAAAGGGTTTTCTCTCATTTATAATTTGTTGGTTCTCCTCCATTTAACGTGTAATTTTCTAAATGCTCTGTTGTAACATGAATAGAATTCCAGAATATAGAAGGGATATTAGTGGGGTGAATAAAAGCTAGAGTTTAAACAAGTACTAATATTATTAATCTCTTAATTTTGACATACTATACTTGGTAACATAAAATATAGTATGTGATTAGTGAAGAGTATATGGTAAATAACTGCTTTTATATCTTTCATGTAAATATAAAATTGCATTTACAGCATTTTAATAATGTAATATTGACCTAAACTAAAGGGTTATTAAAATATAATAAAGTTCAACCAGTTTGAACTCTGATTTTCTATAAGAACTATATTCAATGTGTTTTTATTTTAAACAAAGATTACAATCCTTCATATGCTAGCCCATTATGTCATTTGGAAGATTAGTTTTGATTGACTTTAGGAAACTATCAGCTAATTAAATGACTAGGAAACTGATTGTCCAGTTGCTGAAAATGTGAAAGTAAGATCATGTATACCGCCCTCACAGCACTGTGCACTGTGATATTTTCCCCATAGCAGGATTTATAGGCTGTAGAGAGAGGAACTGTAAAGAAAGGAAATCCTCAAAGCAAATTGGGTCTTTAAATCATTTTGTAAACCATCTAAACTTTCTTTCCTTTTATAAACATAGTTCACGCCCAGAATCTCCAGGAAAATTATTTTGTTTCCAGTATTTTGTCTCTAAGTGACATTTGTCAGTATCATGGTGTGCTTCATAGCGACAGAGGAAAGGGAAAATGTAAAGAAATCTAGATTCTGCTTTCAATAGCACTAATGATAGTGTAATGGTGGCAGAACTAATCTTCCCTGATACACGAAGAGGTAATCTGAAACATGGCTGAAGAATGCCAATTGTGTGGGTGAGCCAGGGACATCATTTGTTAACTTTTTCTAACCCACATATGCTGTTTCTTCACAGCGTGAGCAAAATATACTAACCCACACAGTGTATTTTTAGTACAAAGATAATGCATCTGCAAAGCAAGTACTTTGAGATGCTCTTTAAGTACATGGGCTTAATGGCAGGAGATACCTCCACTCTCCTTCACCCTGACACTGATCTTTTGGATCAATGTTAGGCTATGATTAAGTAAAACCCCTTGAGTTTGAATCTGGCTATTTTTTTAAGCATTTTATTCTTTTAAATTATACCTCTCTGCGTGGGTTTGTAGACAAGAGTGTGAAATTCAAGGAGTCCAGGAGTATCAGATATTTTAAAGCTGGAATTATAGGCAGTTGTGAGCTGTCTGACATTGGGTGTTATCAGATCCCCTGAATCAGATGGTATGGCTTTGATTAGATAGTTTAGACATGAAGGAAATTCGTGCCTCAGTTGTGTAAGAAAGGGAACATTCTTCTTAAGTCTTTCATAGTTCACCTTAATTTCTATATTATCTCTTTATTGAGGTCAGTTGCTCTTAACTGCTGAGAGTTGGACATATCCTAGTCTGTCAAATCAGGTGCTTTTAACTGCTGAGCCATCTCTCCAGTTAAATCTGGACATTTTTTGAAATATTAACCAATTTATACTTTTATTCCAGGTGTTTCCTGTTACTCCATTACCCATTTGGGTAGATTCCCAATAGAGCATTCATTACCTCAGACTTGAGCTGTCACACAGAAATAATGTAAGAAAGAAAGGAGTAAATTGCTGAATTCTCAAGTTCAAACACAATCAACCTAAATGTCCATTATTATAAGCATGGATAAGCAAGCTATAATATACCTACATGATAGACAGCCACAGATGTCAAGATGAGTGAATTGGTTATAAATAATGGTTTTGATGGAGTTACTTGTATAATGTTGGATAAAAAGAAATAAATCCCTAAAAGGTAAGAATATTCCCCTTTAACACTATAGAGTCAGTTAAAAAAAATACTATCTTGTGGCACCAAAATGCAATAAAATACTATGAAAATAAAGGGGGGAAGTGACAAATATGGTTCTCCAGATAACAGATGATAGTAGAGATAGAAACAAAGAAAGGAGCTAAAAAATAGATGGACCTAGATAATCCTTGTAGGTAAAGCAAAGAATACAACAATAGAATGCTTGACCAGATGAGGTGTGGACATTCAATCAGATGTCAACATCTCTCACCTATATCAGCCAATCTCAAATTTAAATAAATTGTGGGAAATTTCCAGAAAACCATCTAATCAAAGACAGAGAATGAGTAGGAATATGAGAGAAGGAGTTAAAGCAAGCAGATGAGCCTTGCATGTGGTCCATGTCTGGCTATATTTGTCTACAGCTCAAGTCCCGTTTCTATTATATAATGGCAGTAGCTGGAGTCTAGGTCAAGGTCTGGCCCTGCTGGTAACATGCTATGTGACATAAGAAAACTTCTTTATTGTAGGATATTTGAGTATATTCTGAACCCCAAGATTGTATTATTTACTGAAAATACCTGTTTCTAGTTGTGGTGTGGCTCATCCCTTAACATATACCTTTAATCACAAACAAACAATGAGGGTAAAATTAGTTTGTAGGAAGCATTCATGTTTGAAAATGATGTTTAATTGTGTGGCAGACAAAGTGATGACTCAGAGAAAAACATGACAGGATAGGATCTGCCCAACTCTCACAAGGAGAGGAAAAAGAGGCTACTAAGAGAGAACAGGACAAAGAGAAAAGGAAAAGAGGAGAAAGTTCTACCAGGAAAGTTGTACAGAGACAGGTTGCAGAGAGAGAGAGAGAGAGAGAGAGAGAGAGAGAGAGAGAGAGAGAGAAAACAATCTAGACACAGATAAAGACAGAACAAACCAGAGAATGAGAAGGAACCAGAAGATTAGAACAGATTGCTAGAATTAGTATGAGGCAAAGCAGAGCAATTCAAGAGAGGCAGAAAGAGAGAAGCCAGATTGAATCAGTCAGCATGGAGAGGAGTTTTTGGCCAGAATAACTGAATTGAACTATCCCATCAGAGCTCAGAAAGAACCAGGAAGGGGTGATCATATTCACCAATAAGTCTCAGTGGCTAAAATCATTCTAGGCCTAGATTATATTGTATGGAGGTAAGAAGTTTCCAGGACTAGGACTAGGTTAGCAGATGGAGGCAGTAAGCCTCCTAGATGACAATTTCCTCAGAAGAATAAAAAATATTGTACACTTATTTCCTTCTTGGCTTGTTCATGTGTATGGGAAAGTACACACTACTTTTATCTTCAAATGGTATATAGCTCTAATTTTCATGTGGGCTATTGCTGAGACACTACACATTTTGACCACAGGACATGGAGAAATCAAGTTGGTACTGACCAGGAAGCTTTGTCATGCCATCTAACTTTCCTGATACTGGAAGATGTTATGCAGACTGCTGGTGGAGGAAAGTCATTGACAGCCTTACCCACTAGTGAACTCTGTGAGGTATACAATGACTGACATGGAAGAGATTCCCACTGATACAATTGTGGCACAAATTTTATGGGGGTAACCAACAGTTTTCTAATGGCACTTAAGGTCTGATCCATAGGAAGATATACATTTCTGGTAGGGAAATCTGGCCAAAACCTGATTGGAGAGCTTATGGAACCTTGGGATGAACCTACTGCTATTATTCTATTAAATGGACATAGTATCAAATGTTCTACTAAATTTGTGTCTTTATACTCATAGATTAGTAGAACTTTCAAATCTCAGCAGGGGAGTTTTTTTGAGCAGTGAATGACAGTTAATGCAAAAACTCACACCTGATCAAAGTACATAAAATAAGTATCTGTTAAGTGCTCATCCAGAAATGGGACATCTATGTCATCCCACTCCCTAAAAGGCTCAGAGAACTTTGTAGAAAGGGGATGGGGGGAGATTGTAAGAGCTAAAGGCTAGGGAGAGCGAAATACTATTTTGTGGACATCCCTGCACTCATGAACTAACAGCAACTGTGGTTGCCTGCATAGGATTTATACAAGATCAAGCCAGCTAACATTCCAGCATGAATATTAACTCAAGAGCACACACCACAAGCTGAGGAGCTGTTGACAGTTGATTGCTTCTGGGGGAAGGGAGAGTTAGTTTTCTTTAAGGGTGTGCCCCATGTAGGTTGACCAGGCTCCAGTTGATGCCCCACCACCACTACCACATGATTAAATAGTAGCACAAATTAGGTTTGGTGTGTTACAAAAGAATAAATGACATGAATTAAGGGGGTGCAAAATAAGGGAGAAGTTTGGGGAAGAGTAGGATGGGAATATGGTAAAAATATATTGTGTCCATGTATGAAAGTCTTGTAAGAATTAGTAAAAAAATATATTTTAAAAAGTTTATAGCTAAATTGGTTTTGTAGTGGACCATTTAACCAAATCTACAGCCTGTCACTCAGATAGCCAGAAACAGCTGAGACATTAACATTTACCCGTGAACAACCAGCAGGATTCTTCTGCAGAGCTAAATATAGTCAAATTTTGTTATTTTTCTAAATATTATTGGCTTGGCTGTCTCTGCTTGAGAACGGTTTCCAAGGGTCATGAATATAACCCGACAGTCCTCTTCTAATCCAACCACAAAAGAGAGTAGATGGCTCTATTTACTTTTTAAGGAGTTGATATATAGCTTTTAGCCCCCTGACTATTCTATTTATTTCCCTGTAAAACAACATGATGATAGAGAGACGAGGAGAAATAAATATGGTAGGTACAGTTCTGGTGAGCTAGGACTCTGGTGATGGGGACCCAGGAGGGGCTCACTGTTAGGTAGAATATAAAGAAGGAAAATAGAATTTGGTAATACTCGCCAAGGCATTCATAGATACATGGCTGAAGATCTTTATCGTGTGGAGACACAAGATGTGGGGAATAGAGATAGATAAAAAGTTAAAGTTTGACATTCAGACAGATGACTTGTGTGACTTAGTTATACCCGTTACTATCTGACTGATTTTCTTTTTCAAGATATATTGACAGTACCAGCACCTACACAGTAGGGTATTTTGAGGTCCAAAGAAAAGAGTGCATACATTAATAGACATAGTTGTAACCTGACACATATTGTGTACCTGTCCTGGTTTCTGTTGCTATGATAAAACACTGAACAAAAGCTCAGTGTTTCTCCTAGGGGAGAAACAGGTTTATTTCATCTTAGAACTCCTAGGTCACAATGTGTCACTAAGGGAAGGGAAGTCAAGGTAGGAACTCAATGCAGGAATCTGTAGGCAGGAACTGAAACAGAAATCATGGAAGAATACTGCACACTGACTTGCTTTCTGTGACTTTCTTGGGTTACTTTCTTATATATCTCAAGATCAACTGCCCATAGTGAGCTAAGCCCACCCAAATCAATCATTAATCAGGAAAATGTCCCCATACATAAGCTCATAAATCAGTTTTATGAGGACAGTTTTTCATTTGAGGTTCTCTGTTCTCAGATGATTCTAGCCCATGTCAAGTTGACAAAAACTGACTAATCCATTAAATTAATATTTTAGCCATTAGTAATAAATGCCATTCTAAAAAGTCCTGAAGTTAGAAAGATCTCCTAAGGTCATTTAATTCAGTTGTCCTTTGGTTGTAAGGATTAATAAGACTAGATTCTGACCCACGCAGAGATAAAGTTGGCAAATGGTAGCACCGATACTAGGGTGGGAGTCTCCTGAAGTCACTAAGCTCCACCCACCCCATGCCACATGCATACATTTTGGAGTATTTATGTCCTTCTTCCACTAATTCCCACATTGTGAGATTACTGCAAAGCTTGGAATGATTCTTATGAGGGGAAATTTCCATTCTTAGGAGTCAGCATACCCTTAGAGATGATCAGAAGAGGGTATATTCAAAGGTTACCAAAGATCTGAGTGCACCAGAGGATAGTGTAAGGCACTACCTCTGGATGTCCTCAGAGAGTTTTAGGCCTGGGGCTGAAAGAGGGAACCACCAACTACTGGACCTACCGATCTAGAAACTTATATGGTAGAGAACTGAGAAGGAATGTGAGACCTCTACCTGCTGAGCCACTGTAATTTGCAATGAGTCATTCCTTCCATGTTCCAGAATTCTTGTAGCCACTGTCTCACTTTCAAGAGCTAAGATTCACAAAATATTTTAAAGCCTTTAAGTATCAGTGTATTTAGCATTTTGGAATTAGGTGTCTTTTGACTATGAGTCCATCTAATGTTCATCCAAATAGGAACTGAAGGGAAAACTTCTGGTCTCTCAGGGACACTACACTATCTTTAACACACACACACACACACACACACACACACACATCATTACTTTTTAAATGTTTTTGCCAAAGAATCATTCTCTGTCTTCTTGTCCCATGTGATAAGGTGTCCCAGGAAACCACAGAAGTACTGGATATCCACAGCAACTCTCTAAAGGCATATTTAACCAGTGCTGTTTTGAGAAAAAAAAAAAGAGCTTGTCAAATGGACTGCATAAAGATGATAATTAAATTAAATGAAATTAATCCAAGGACTACTATTATGGGATTGGCTGATTACATAGGTAGCTAAGACCCACTAACTACCATTTTCCCTGCTGCACTCAGAAAGGACATTTTTGTTCTGGATGAATGTGGTAAGAGCAGCTAAGTCCTGTCCAGAGAAGGGACTCTTCTTCATGCACTCTGAAAATCAGGAGTCGGAGTGGAGTCTCTGGGGTGTGCCCTCTGGCCTGATGGCTGCACTCCTGAATGCTCCTTGCTGTGCTGTGCCACAATTAATCAAGCTTTCTAGGTTTTAGTTAATTTCAGGACCCCAATAAATTGGTTTGTATTGGCATTAGTCCAATCCTGATAATTTCACAGCCGTGTGCTTGGAAACTGCTGTAGTTTGCACAGGACTTAGCAAGCAGGGAGCTGGGGGAGAAAGCATAAAAAGGACTCTTGTTTGGCTTAAGTTCCATTAATATTGAAGAAAGCTGAACTCTAAGTGACAGAAAAACATGGTTTAGCACATGGACTTTGTAGCTGGGGGTTGGTGGGTTTCTCTGTGTTCCTTTTACTTCCCCTTCCCCCTCAACTCATGGCAGATTTGAAAACAATAAGATTAAATAAACCCAAATCTTTAGCTTGACATTTCTCTTTGTCTGATTGTTCTCTTGTTTTGTCTCTGATTTCACAAGAGTCCCTTGAGGAGTAAGCTTGGAGCCTATAATCTAGTAAAAGGTTCATTTGGATTTAGGCTATTTCTTGTTAAAGATGTGATGCTCTGAGTTTCTTCATCGTTTCTCAGTTTAAGCAGGCTTTTATGACTTAAAAGGTTATCAGGAAAATTCAAAGACAGCAACAATAGGTCTCTGATGAGAAATAGAAATCTGAGTCTGCCTATCCTAAATTAATGGCTGTAGAAATAATTTCAAAACAAAGAGGCATATATACAGACGGATAACTGTGTGTCTGGCACTTGGGTACCAAAAAGTTGTGCAGCTAAATACAGAGACTGCAGACTCCATAAACCAGTGAATGAACACCCGCTGTGTGATTTTACAGTTGAGCCAGAGTTTGAAAGGCTCTGAGCATTCAATTCCTGCACTTTGCAGATGGGAAAACTGAGGCCTCCAAGGAACAGGATATTGGCATATTTGCCTGTCACAGCAGAGACAAGGACTAAAGCTAAGGCTCCTTAGTTGCAGCAGAGCGATCAGGGTTTTGTTGGTTTTTTTTTTTTCTTGTGACAGGAACATATTGTCTCTAATATAAAAAGAGAAGAAAAAGACCTGAACACTTGGTTGCCGAGCCTGTGTGAGAATGACTGTTTAGATTTTCTTGGCAACGCCCCGTGGATGGGCTAAGCTTTTAAATAATTCAGACATAGAGAAAACTGGAGATGCATGTTTGACTTAGTGGAAATGATTGTGTCAACTGTGTTGACAGTTGATTCAGTCAAAAACTATTTTTCATGTTTCTAGTTTAGCAATGCAAGTCCTTGGTGGGGTGAATCTTTTTCTTTGTAACTCCTTAGTGGGGGTTAGGGGAGAGTAAAAAGACCAGGCTGGCAGTCAGAACCATGGCTTAGAAGACTCATTGTTCCACTATCTCATCCACATCTGAGCCTCAGTTTCTCTTTCTGCGACTGATTCATATTTAGGCTAGATTTTCATCTTGTAGGATACCTCTGCAAACACATGCTCATTTTCCTCCATAAAACAGGAGACGTTGAGAATCCCATTTGAGAATCCCAGTTGAGGATGTGCCATCTCTTTATCTGGATGGCCAGCCATCTCACTGCATGTGCGTGAGAAGAGATTCCTGCATGTGAAGTACAGCTTACGTCCATTTCCTTCTGATTCTGGCTTCTAATTAGGCAACCCTCTGCTCACTCAAGTCCCTTGCTTTCATTTCCTCCTGTAGGACAAAAAGAAGTCTAGTGGTCAGTGAGAAGAACCTGGTAGTACTGTCAGTGGTCCTGGACTTTTCTTCTAGACCTCATCAAGTTCATGCCAACCATTCCTCAGCCCACACCTTCCTTGAAGATTATCCATGCCCAACGGCTGCATAATTGGCCTGTGGGCTTCTAAAAAAAGAGGAAAGGAACAAGGCATTAGTGTGGATATAATGATGGGCTCCATGTAAGGGGGTTGGATCAGATTCTTTTTGGATGCTTTCTGAATCCTAGCCCACGAAAAAAACATCTTCTGGCTTTTTGCTCTTGACCATGCCAATAGCTTGTTGAAGTTTTCAGAGCCAGTTCCAGTCAGAGAAGCTCTTACAAGTTCTTACCAGCTTGTGAAGGGATTGCACACAAGTTTGTTTTTTTTTCCCCACCAACTTCACACCAAGTGACAATATGTTGACATGTTGTTAGTTGGAAATTGGCTATTTGAGGGACTAGGTATACAGAGAAATTGGAAATTGCTATAAATTGAAGCTTTTATTTTTCCTTAGAGAGCCAGTTTTATGTTATCACTGCATACCATGTTTTAGATTCAAATGCCTTAAGGGGCTAGAAAGGCAACAGGAGAGAGTAAAAGAAGCCAGAGAATATCCAAGGAGACATAACATGGTGTGATGGTGATGACCACAGTGACTGAGCAGGTATGCTCTCTGAAAGCAGTCACCTTTCTGCTTTTCCGGCCTCTATTATCATGCAGGCGTGTCAGCCACATGTCACTAGCAATTACAAGTAACTGTTTTGGTGTGAAATCTCCCAAGAAGGAAAACAAAAGATTGTTTAGCTCACTTTCAAGTTTGGGAGAAAAACTACATCCTTGTTTTATTATGGCAGATCATGTGGGTAGGCTCTGCTCAGACCTTGAGTTAGCACTGGCTTCTTGATACTTTGTAGACTCTCTGCCTCCTGCTCTTTTCCTCTGGAATACAGCTCCTATGGTGAGTTTCCAAAATTCTTCATAATCTGAAACACCATTTTCTACCTTGAGAACTGAAAGAACAGGCTATTGGGATCTAAGAATATCCAAGTGGCTTCCCCTAACTCTGTCCTGGCTTAGGGCTTGTTTTTTTAGTCCACTTACCATCAAAATGGAGGAGACCTTAGCTCCAAATCTGCTTCTAGAATTTTATGATATTCTCTAGGTAGAAGGACAGCCCCTGATGCTTCTGCACCCATGGGTGAGGATTTTCATTCACTGTTCACCTGAAGGAATGCTGCCATTCTACTCAAGTCATTCTAAGACTCACTCTGTTCTCAAGACAGAAAAAAAAAAAAGAATTAGTTAGGAAAGATAGGAAAACTAGAAAATTAGTTAGACTAAGTAGCTAATAAAGAACTTTCCACATTGTCAAATAGCTCTCACATTCAGATTAAGAGAATGGAGGCAGAAAGGGGCAAGTCAGTGTGGAAACAATTTCTGTGTACCTGTTATGTGCCAGATATAGCCTTACCACTGAATAGTAAAAGCAACATCATTATCAACATAGGAGGAAGCAGGCTCAGAAAGTTTATATAACTTTACAAAAATCTAAGTCAAGTCACATTTGTCTCTAAATTTTTGGTTCTTTGGATTATATTGTGTTACTACCCTGAGGAAGCTAGGGGCTGTGGCTAAGGCAAGATTGTCACTAGGTTGGTTCTAATGGGGAGGAAAAAGGATAATGAAGCAATCAGCTTCCTAACTCTGGGAATAAAAACAAATACTCTGGGAAGTTCATGATAGCTCTATTGGTACCTTGGGACCCTGTAGTAAGCTATCTAAGCAAATGAAATCTAGTAAATTGATTTTATATTCTATAGCAATATAAGTTCTAGAGAGCCATTTCTTATACTGCATTTATCTGTGCATAGCATGACACTTGAACATATCCTATCTCCAGTTTGCTTTTGTAGCATCCTTGAATACCAAATTTAAAAGGAAAAAACTTTTCTGAAACTTTGTGAGGCAAGACAATTGTTGAATAGAACTAATATTTTCTATTCCTTCCATGTGACCTACTCATTGCAACTATAGGCACACTATTACACTGGAGCAAGAAAGTCACTATTTTATCCTTAGATATTTATTATAATATAGTACAGTATGGTGTGTTTACTTTGAAGGAATCAGTATGCTTTCCAGATTTCCTATAAACAAAAAATTTCTTTTGCAGTGGTCTGTGCTATAAATCTGAGGATGTGATCTTTTGAAAAAAGTCTTCATTTAAAAACTCACACAAAGAGAAAAATCCTTTCTATAAAAATTCTATTCATATATAACACAGAACATAAATAAAAAGTGCCTTTAGTTATTTTTCTTGGCTAGAAACAACTGAAAGGTATTAATGGAAATCTGACAACATAACTAAAAATACTATGTCGAAAAAAAGAAAATAAATGTCTGATTCGAGAACTGAGATTCATTGTGGTATTATAGTATTGTAGACATGAACCAGGCCCTAGAGTTCAATATCCAACACAAAACAACCAAAATAACTAAGAATCATGTGCTGTTATTAGTTCTAATTCCAAGATGCTATAAGTTACTTTAAATATTTACTTTGCTGGTTTTTGTAAAATTCTAGGAAACAGAATTAAGCGGTGATAACAGTAACTATTGGGTAATTTTGCTGCAAAAATAAGCAACTTCCAAATCTCAGAACCTTAACACAGGGAGCTCCGTTTGTTGCTCACTTAAGTACATAAAATATACTTGCCTGGGGCTTTGCCTTTCTTAATCATTCAAAAATGGAGGATTCATTTGATTATTTACACTAATTAATTATTCCTGTGGCAGAAAGGAAGGAATTAGGCAGATCGTGCATTCTTAAAGTACATACTCCAAAATAATGACGTATCACTTATTCGTGACCAAAGCAAATCCAAAAAGAAAAAAAAAAAGTAAAAAATCTTCTATTAGCATTAAAGGGAGAAAGCTCAAATTCTTAGCTGAATTGCAGCCATTCTTTTTTTTTTTCCACTTTCTATAAATGGCTGTCAGAAATAAAATAAAACACAGATCCAAATTTCAGTAATAAACAAAAATTCACACAACCAACAAAGAGTAGTACTACAGCTTACATGTATTAAATGATCTGTGGAGTGACTTATCAACTCATATATTCAACAAAGTATCTGAAAAAAATACATATTTCAAGCTAGTTTGAATTTGTAGAAGGGGATAAGCCTATTCTATAATACACTCATCAATTTACAAATATACAATCATTTTCATCATCAATTTACAAATATACAATCATTTTCAGGAAATTAAATCAACAATTCAGCTTTTTCATGTTCTAATGAGATAGAAGCTTTTAAAAACCTAGAATCTGGAGCTGGATAAATGGCTCAGTGGTCAAGAAAACTTGTTCTTCTTGCTGAGAACCCAGGACTCGCGTGGCATCTCATGTCATTCATCAACTCCAGTTTCAGGGAATTTGACACCGTCTTCTGACCTCCACTGGCACCAGGCATGCATATACAGATATACAAGCAGGCAAAAGTCAGTCATACACATAAAATAAATAAATCTAAAGAATCTAAAACTTGTGTCATGAGAACACTGTTAAGTATTAATAATTGAGTAATATTGTACCTTTTATTTTTGAGCTTATAATTTAATTATACTTCTCCTTTCCCTTCCCCCTCAAAATCCTTCCATATGCCTTTCCATATTCTCCTTTAAATTCATGGTCTCTTTTATCATCAATTGTTATTACATATGTACATGAATTTGTACATAAATATATATAATCATAATTTTATATATAATGTGACTTGTATGTATGTTTCAGGGTTGACCATTTTGCACTGGACAACTAAGCTGGGACCACCTCTCATGTTCACAGCTTTCCTCATGTGCCTGTAGTTCTTTGTTTAGAGTTGAGACCTTGTGGGCTCTTCTCGGTCCAGTTTGTCACTTTCATTGTTATCATTCTTGTCCAGCTCACATTTGTACAGTCTTTTTGATGATATTTTTATGGGTGTAGCTTCTGATGTAACTAGGAGACAAATTTTCACAGAAAACTCCCTAATCCTGTACCTCTTACAATCTTTCCACTCTCTCTTTTGCAAGATTCCCTGACCTAAAATGCAGGAGTATTTGTCTATTTTTCAAATGAGGATATATTCTGAAACTCATAGTATAGATTAGCCTATCTTAATAATTGCATTTATAAATCCTAGAAATGTACACATGGAAACTGAGCTTAGAGCACAATCATATTTATAATTATTCAAAGAAAACTTATATATATATATATATATATATATATATATGACTCTAGCAAAATATATATAAGAGATTTATGCTGAAATGTGCAAGGCACTGATTCATAAAATAAAAGAAAACCAGTATAATTCCTTACTACATTCTAAACCTTGTCCTACACACAGATAAGTGTAGCTACCAAACCTGATAAAAAGAAGTCTCTCTTTACAGCAAATGAAAACCATTACAAAACCTCACAACTGGACATAATGCAGATATCAACAGATTCTAAGGAGCCTAGCCCCAATGAATATATCTACATAAAAGTGCCTGCATCTATGTCTTAGAACATCTTGGAAGAGGGGACAGAAAGATTCCAAGAGCCAGAATACCAGGAAGTCTGCTGTGAGGCTCCCTCTCTTAGAAATGGCCACATAAACAAGGCCAGAATGGTGGCAATAGCAGTCAACACCTTTTTTTTTTTTTTTTTTCGAGACTGGAACTCACTCTGTAGACCAGGCTGGCCTCGAACTCAGAAATCCGTCTGCCTCTGTCTCCCGAGTGCTGGCATTAAAGGCGTGCGTCACCACTGCCTGGCTAACGCTCTTGCTAACATGGAGAAAAATTTTATTGAGACTTACCTCTAGAAAAAGAACTACAGACAACTAACGACTTCTGTGAGAAGCAGAATTAGCGTCCACAGAGATAAACCTCGAGCTCATGCACACACAAACAACAAACGTGGACTCAGCAAATTGTATTTATTTATGAATATTTGTGTATACATGTTCATATGTTTGTCTGTTTCAACAATAAAGAAAAAAGCAACTAGAAAATGAGGAAATATGTGAGGGGTTACATGAGGGCAAAGGAAGGGGGAACATATTTTTAAAAAGAAGACATAATAAATAAATGCAGAGGCATATAGCATTCATGACTTAGAACACAAAACTAAAGTCTTTCCCAAATGGGTCATTAGATTTTATGGAATTCCTATGCAAGTCCCAGTAAGTATTTTTGTAACCATAGATAACTTTATTCTGAAGTTTATACTGAAATACATTGGACTTTGGTTAGTTAAAACAATGTTGAAGAATAAAGTGAAATAAACTACTCTATTTATATTAAACCCTCTAGTCCATATATAATAATCAAGGCTGGTAGAAGGGTAGACACAGAAATCAATAGTATACACAGAAATCAGAAGCGGTCCCACACTGTGCTTGCACTCAATGCTTGGCTAAGTGTAAAGGCATTCAAAGGAGGTAAGATAGTTTTATCTGCAAAAGACAGCAAAAGAGTTAAACACCATAGGCCAAAAGAGTGAACCTCAGCTTCATATTTCATGTATGAATGAATCCATTTGAGGTAAATAATAAACTTAAATACAAAACTTGAAACTGTTAACAATTTCAGAACAAAAGTATAGGAGAAAATTCATGAGTTGTAGAACTAGAAAAATTCATCAGCCACATCTACAAAATGTGATCCATAAAATTAAATTTTGATTTAAAAAATCAAAAGCTTTTGGGTTCAACAGGGGGCTCAGTGGCCAAAGCTCTTGTCAAACAGCGAGCAACAAGCATGGGAATCAAAGTTGAGATCCCTAGAATCCACATAAATGCTGCATTGTGTGGCAGCTCCCTGTAAGCTCAGGAGCCCCAACTGCGAGCTGGGCAGCTAGACTAGTTGTGTGTGAAAGCTCCAGGTTCAATCAAGAGACCTTCTCTTGAATAATAAGATAGTGATTAAGGCAGAATCCTGACATCAACCTCAGTACCATATATATATATATATTCAAAATGGACCCACACACATCTGAACACACCTATAAATACACATGCAGAGCACGTATGCAAATCCCTATAAGAAACCGTTTTTTATTAGCAAAAGCCCATGAAAAGAGAATAAAAGATAAGCCACTTACTAGGAAAAGTATTTGCAGAGAACTACAAATATCAAATAAGCACATGAAAAGATGATAGATATCATTAGACATTAGAATCAGCTTGCATAACATATAGGTCTGATTCCAGTGCTCTGGAAATTAAAGCGAGAAGACCATAAGTTTGAGATCAGAATGAGCTACAAACATGTTCAATCTAAAAAGGAAAAAGATGAAAATATCATAAGATATTAAGAGAATACAATTAAAACAAAATTAAATGTAAGTTAAGTGAGAGTTCTCTCATTTTATTCAATATTGTTTTAGCTAACCAAAGTCCCATGTATTTCAATATAAACTTCAGAATAAATTATTTATGTTTACAAAAATACTTACTATAAGCTAAAACCAAAATGAGGTACAGCTCCTAGAATAAATAAATAAAATTAATAGCAGGAGTAAATGCTGGTAGAAGTGCAATAAGCCAGATATCACATACACTGGCAAAGAACATATTAAAAAAATATATAGTTGCTCTAAAAAGAACTACACAGTTCTTATAAAATTATATTATATATGCATCTGCCAAACAAACAAGAGTTGGGCATTTATCTTAGAGCAATGTAATATTGTTTATGCAAAAATTGTTGACAAATATTTGAAGCAATTTTTCTTGTAGTAGCCCAAATTTAGAATCAGTCCTTCAATGACATACGACATTATTACAAAATATTGTGCAACAATAAAAGAAGCAAGCTATTGATAGGTGGAATAACTTGATCTTGCTTCTAGAAGACCATCTTGGGGAAAATCTACTTTTGCTAAATAGAGAAAGTAAGGCACACGTGTAGATAGTCATCAGCTTATTCAGGAAAAGAACTGGTAGGAAGGCTACCTTTTTATTAACCTAAAGTAGAGTTGCAGTTTAAGAATCAAGACCAGAGCTAAAACAAGGACCACAACATTTATACTAATAAAGAATCTCTCGGGGAATTACAGCAGCCACATTTACTGTTGCCAACAAAATGTATAAACGATCTTGAGTGGATTCAATAGAACTAATTAAGTAGAACCAATTGACAATGATAACTTGCTTTAAGCCACTAAGTGTGGGGATGTTTTATCATGCAGTAATCTAGATACTATATCAACCAGCAGGGCTAAGTGGTTTTACCCAGCTAGATGAGGTTTTCTATCTCAGTAAGTCTATTTATTTTAAAAGCTAGGATCCTTGATTGTCCATGTTTCTTAAAACCCATTCCCTGAATACTTCTGTAAGCGTGCTGGAAAGGATGGTGAAAGTTGGAACACACACACAAAGGGAATTGTACAAGCCGTCCTAGCTCTTGAAGAACTCTGGTTAGTGATACAAAATACCAGCACATTAAATGGCACAAAAACAGTTAGAAGGCAATACAGTTCCAAGTTCAAACTAATTTACTACAGCACAAACTGAATGCCCGTGGCAACGTATGGCTGCTTGAGCAGCAGAATGGAGCTAGACACTTTAAGCCCCCAAGGCAACATTTCAGAAAGGGCGCCTCTCTCTGGTTAACAATGAAATAAACGTCTCCAACAATGCAAGGCCTGGCTAAATGATACTAATACTTAAGTAGGTAGAAAAGGGAGGACAATTATTCTTGTTTCAATTTTCATTTGTTCCTTGCTTCCAATGTGTGGGTTTTTGTTTGCTGGCTTGCTTGCTTTTCACTAACCACAATTTCACTGAGCGTCAATTGCATTTCCATCTGTAGACTAGAGATAATACAGTGTAACGAGTTAAGACTCAGGATATAAAAGTTAGAATCTCAATTATGTCATTTACTATCTGTGTGACCTTGCATATGTCCACTGCTCATGTCGCTTTCCACTTCTGTGGAAGAAGTTGATTTGATTGAGCACAGAAGGTTCCCAGCATCTCATCAGGAAGGCTACTGATAGTTTATTTAGTTTGTAAGGAAAGTGTCAGGGTTTTAAATACTAATGTTGATGTAGTACATTGTATGTACTCCGTAAGCCATAAAGTGGGACACAGATGTTTAGGATGCCAGTATCATCCTTTTCATATACTCACCCTTCAGCTCTCCACCAAATTTGGGAGCTTAAACTATGAATGGGTATTTTCTGTCAAGAAGGTGCTCTTGTGAGTTTTCGAGGACACTGAAGAATCTCTATAAGTGTAGTCCGACACATAAGCACATATCAAGAGTAGTATGTCTGCAAGCTCCAGAAATACTATTCACTCTTCCTGTTTTGATTTTTGAAGGTCAGGCCCTTAGTCCAATATAGAGTCTGCAGAACTGGTAAAACAGTGGTGTCGGTGTCTGGTCACGTCAAAATTTCCTCAACATATTTTACAGTTAGTAAGGACCCTTCCCATGAGGTTTGGGATAGCAATCTCTTTGTGGCAGAAGCTAGATTTCGGGTTCCCCTCAGTCTCCCTCCCTTATCCTCATCAGTCTCAGAAAAACGCCAAGTTTTTGTCACTTGTGGTGGCCATATGAGAAATGCCCTGAAATGATAAGATGTGTCTTAGGGTGTAGTTTGTAAGGCCAATTCAACTTGCACACAGAGCACAGGCTCAAGAGCAGACCAGGTGCAAAGGGAAGGGTCCCTGCCCGGCAGGAGAGAAGGTAAGGTGCATCCATGCAGAGGAGTCATAGGTAGTTAAGAGTTAGGGTCTTCAGGACACGCAGCATAGGCAGGTAGCACTTCGGAGCATCTACTGCAGAGGCGGAGGATGGGTTGCTGAAGATGCGCGGTCCCTTTAAGACCCCAACGCTCTACTAGCCAAAGGAGGGGTGTGTGGTGGGGGCGCTGTGTGATGGGAAAGTGCCGGCTGAGCCTCACACTTTCTCCCCGTTTTGTAACTTTCGGGTCTGGGATGTAGGAGTAAAGCCTGGTGCTGGGACCAAGAAGGGGTGCGTGTTTGCAGTGGCTGGGCTGCTTGCTGGAGAACTTCCCGCCAGCGCCGGGCGGCCGGGCCAAGTGGGGAGCGGACAGGCGGGCGGGCAGGTGGCCCCGGGCCGCCGCGCCAGCGCCTTGGCTCTGCCCCCTGGAGCCAAGCGAGCCTCTGCTCCCTCTTGGTGCGAGGGCGGTGATGTTTTTCCTCCCACCCACTTTTGAGTCCCCCCTCCCCCTTCGCGCGCACTCAAGTTCTCGCCACAACCTGCGAGCCCCAGACCTCGGAGGAGCGCCCCAGGGAGCTCAGAGCCTGTGCAAGCGTGGCAGAAGGAGGAGGCCAGTGCCCAGGTCAGTAAGCAGTGCCTTAAGCCTTTCCCCTTACCTCTGCCTCGCTTTCCAATCCTTTCACAGGTGGGGTGCATTCTGTTGCCTGGAACTGCCCCTGGACGTACCCACAGTGTGCTTTGAACTTTGGGACCTGCCACCCCAACCAGTTCTATAGTCCTGCTGATAGAATGAAGGTAGAACCCCAGGTACCCCAAGAAACAGTCTGGGGCTGGGGATTTGAACCCACAACTTGATGCTCCCTGTTCAGCCTGTGCGTTTCTACTTGTTCTGGTACTTCTTAGCCTTCCAGATGCAGTGAAGGCATTCCCTGCCAAGCTACCTATGGGTTTTGTGCTTTGCTTTATTACTACATGTGTGCGTAAAGAGCCAGGTTTGCTCCTTTAGCGAAGATTCACAAAGTTAACTAAACAGGGTGGGTGGAGGAGAGGCTCCTGTCTCTTTTGGGCATCCTCCCCATTCCACCCCTTCCTCATTTTTTCAAGCCCAGACCTCTGGGATCAGAGTTTGACATACTAGGCTCAAGAAACAAGTCCTGGATTTCAGGGCCTGAAAAACCTACCTTTTAGCTCTGCCACAAACTCAACTCTGATTTCCCTCTCCCTCCAGTACACTCCCTTGTGTTTGACAGTATAATTGTATGGAGTCAAACAGAATGCTAGATCAGAAGGTGTTTTATAAGCCAAAAGCAAGGCATTCTCTTTGTCAGTCATAAGCACTGTTGAAGGCTCTGCCTCTGACAAGAGATACCTTGGACTCAAACTCTCATCGTTCTTTCGTAACCCAGGAAGAGTCCTACCGGAGCTTTTGTTGTTGGGTAGTAGCCTGGTGAGAAGATTTCAGCTGATGGACAAGGACTGGGGTCCCCAGTGTCTTTCTTATTGTCTGTCAGAAAGAAAAAATTGCTACCCAAGGGGCTATCACAAAGAAGTCATTGACTGAAATTACAAGGTCAGTGAAGCCTCCCCCTGGGCCTTGAAGAGACACTGTCAGGTGTAAAGTGGTGTCTGTCAAATGGATAAAGGTTGGTTGTCTGTTCTTTAGAGATGTCTCTGGTTCTGCTCAGGAGATCTGCTTTCAGAGTGTGCGCCTAGATGATCTTGCAGTTACAGCTGAGAGCAAGGAGCAATTGACCTCTTTGCTTGATGCAAATGAGCAGTGTGAGCACTGGTTTCCTAGAGACACCTGAATTGATGCCTTTCCCTGGGTATCTGACACATTTCTCCATCTCTCTTTTGAAGCCCAAACACTCCCCCCCCCCCCATCTTCACCCCTAGGGTTATTTGCAGGGTTTTGTTTTCTTTGTTCTGTTCTTCTTGGGCCCTGGATCCTTTGTCCTTACCCCAACAGGTCAGTAGTTACATTTCTAAGTAACCTGTAAGAGCCAGTGTAAGTCCGGCAGCACAGCAGTCTGTGTGAAGCAGAGAGTTAATGCAGAAATAACTCCAGTTAACTGGGTCAAAGTATAATTTGAAAAATTAGGGACACTTTGGCTCTTTGCAGGAGTAAGAGTTGGATGTTCCCTGAGTGATGCTTCTGTTTAGTGCTACAGTCTCAACAAATGTCTTGAACAACCTTCTGCCCCAAAATAGAAAGGTAAAGGAATAAGGAGAAATAGAATAACGAAGAGCCCTGGGGAGTGAATCCTTTTCAGTTCATATTTCTGCACAGAACACAAAGGCAAGACTTCAGGATCTTGTAAATCATACGTGAATATTTATAAAACGATTCGTTTTCTGATGTTCTCCATCACCTCCTGGGAGGCCACACAGATGACAGGAATGCCAAAAGAGATTAATTGCTCTCTAGTCACCAACTTTTCTGTTTGCTCATAACATTAGTTGGGACCCAAGAAAAGCAAAAATTCTAAAGGTCATTTTCTTGCCAGCTTGAGTTATGAAGCAATGCTACTGTTCACCAAATCTCCCAACCATTGTACAAGAAAAACAATCCCGTTGATTCTTGCATGGGGAGACTCAAAAGCCATGGTTTCAGAAGCACCCCTTGAGATCCATATATAACTGTGATAAATTAGATTTCAAAATTTAAAAATTATTGTCTTTCGGAGAGTTAGAGGGAAAACCTTATTAAAGTAGGCTCAGGGTGATCCATTGGGGTGATGGCTGTGTTAAACTGTTAATAAAAATGCTTTGCTTCAAAGAGATCTAGGAGCTCTCAACATACAGAGATGTTCTGAATCACTGAAAGTAGATTGGAAGCCCACAAAACAGACAAAAGCAAAAGAATTCAGGCTTCAGCAAGGCTAGGAGGAAGCATGCGCTAGGAGAATGTGAACCTTCCATAATGTGCAGGGAGAGCTGAGAAAGAGGGTACATGGGAGCTAAAAATCGGCCTGATAGCACAGATAATTCTCTATGATCAGCCAGGTGTGCATAGATTTAAAATCTGAAACAAAGAGTTTTTTGTTGTTGGTGGTGGTTTTGTTGTTGTTGTTTGTTAGTTTTTTGTTTTGTTGGTTTTTTTTTTTTTTTTTTTTTTTTTTTTGGTGTTTTAGACAAAGTATTCCAGTGTGGGCCTTGAACTTACAGTGCTCCTTGTGCATCTGCCTGCTGGGATTACAAGCAGGCACCACCAGGCTATGCTGAAACAATGGATTATTTTTTTTTTTTTAATGATCATGGCAGTTTCATAGCCTTTAAGGCAAAAGCTGTGACATCCACTATAGAACCCCAAAAAATATTCAGTTCTCAAAAAAAAAAAGAAAAAACAAAACGAGCATCTTGCATTTTGTTCCTTCAAATAAATAGTTTTTGGTCAATATTTACATTGGATTCACTGAAAACACCACTATGTGTACATTACTATTTATGATTAACCCCTGATTGAATGCAATGCTTCTAGAATATTTAAATATTTTCTGATCACCTGTTGGAAGAATTTCATGGACTCTAAATTCCATGGAAAATCGTCATGACTGGATGCAAGCAAATTGTCTGTGTTTTAAGGCTTCAAAAGCTTAAGATTTCAAGCTTGCCCACCAATTCCTATTTTTAAAGAATTGTGGTTGCTTTAATGGCCTCTTTCGTGGTAGGACAAATAGAATGAATCACTGTTGAAATTTGCTTATTTTCTCTTAAAATTACCCATTTTACATTTCTTTCCACAATGGACTTCATGGGAAGAAATATGTCTGAACTATTCTAAGCAATAAAACTTCTCAGATGTTAAATTGCATCCATTACCAGATTACATCTACATTTTGCAACCTAAGCACCCAAAGTGAAGATTCCTTTAGGTCTCATAGAAGACACAAAAGAAACATGGATTGGGGAAGAATATTTGAACAATTAATGGTAAAATCAGGCTAAATCGAAGGCAACTAAGCTTGTCTTTCAGACATTGTTGTACTGAAATCCTTGATACTTGTGCATCGTTTGCCAGAATAGGCTTTTTAAAAATAAACTCCTAATTTCTTATTCCCTACTCCCATCCACCAAAAATAAAATGTCCAAAAAAAATTCAATTTTTCTTTTTTCTTTTCCTATGACTTTTTTGTAAGGATTTAGCCTCAGTGTTGGACAGGAATATGTACTCAACTCATGAGAATTTCCTCCCATAATCTTTACAAGACAGGAGAGGCAAGTTCTTTTTCTTCTGCAAACAATGCTTGCTCTCTGGTACATTCTTCAGTATTTTTTTTTAGCCAGTTAGGAACCTAAGTATCATTGATGTTCATCAGTCCCTAGGGATCTGTTTTAATTACTTCTTTCTTTTTCCTTCTCAACAGCTTTAGTCCAGCAATCCTCGGAGTCTCTGAATTGCATTTTGCATTAGCTCAAAGAAGAAGAAAGTGGAAGATGGAAGGCATGAAATACATCATTTCCTTGTTTTTCTTCGTTGTTTTCCTAGAAGGAAGCAAAACAGAACAAGTAAAACGTAAGTACCTTGCATTTTAAAAAAATCTCAAATTCATCACATCTTTGAAATTGTCCTTACATTCTGTAGGGATTATGATTAGCTCAAATGTGGCCATGCTGAAAAATAAATGTTACTGATTTATGTGTGAGTCGATGAAAGAATGAGAGCTTTGAATCAAGCCAGCTAAACTTGAGGCTGTTTTTCTGATTATCATATAGTTTTCCTCTCAAAGAACACGGGACACATTTTCGCTTCCCTCTTCTCAACTGTACAAATATCATTCCATTTTACGTAACTCTAGAAATATCTGACAGAGGAGCTGGATTTTTTCCCATTGTTGGACTCTTCCGTTTTTAGTTTATGAAAAAGCATAAAACAAAGGAAGCAAAGAAAGGCAGGCTCTGCATATCTCTATTATTGAAAATCAATGAAGGTACTGAATTCGGACCCAGCGATGAAACTTAAGTTCCAAGAACTATTAGGAAATTAGATGTCATTTATTAAAAGGAATGGCCACACAAACCCAGGGAATAGTTCTAGAAAATCAGTGATCTGTCTGGGCTAACACATTAGAGAAAATGAGGGTGGTCAGAGTGCTGGAGGGAATGAGGTTTAATTTGCCACCCTTGCTGCTACTGACATATCTGTTCTTAATACAAGCTCTCTGCTACATTTGCACACCATAGGCCTCAACTTCTTTTGGCCACTTACAGCCACATTTGAGGTCGATAATTACTCTGTATTTAAGGAGGAAACTAAGCTCTGTTTCTTTTTTAGGGCTCAAAAAAAAGCACGAGGTAGAATTGGTCCAATAGGGGTATATTCTATGCTCCACTGAACTTATTAATGAGAAAGAGCTGTAAACTATTCTTGATAGGAGCTGGAGCAGCATCTGAATCCCATCCCTTGAACATTTATCTCTTCTATCCATAGAATTAAATATGGGCAGCAGAAGGCACATCAATATGGAAGGCAGAACCAAGCCTATTCTATCATTAAGAGTGTGTCTGGTCCATAATGATTTTCATAACAAGCAGTCTTTTTCCTGGGAGAAAAAGTTCATTTAATAAGGAGCTTAAGCATCTTAATCTGTAGTGACATCTAGTATAAGAGGCATAAATGGAAGAGAAGTGGGGGACAGTCTCCAAAAGGAAACTTGATCTTCTTCTCTTGTCTCTCTCACATTACCCACTTTTCCTTCCATCCACAGAGTAGTCCATATCAGAACACTCTCTGTTTATTTAAGTGCATGTGATAGAAATGTTGTCTGCCCAGACATCAAAAATTCCTGGTCTCTTAGAAAGACATTTCCCTTATAGCATGAGTTACTGATGGCCTCATAGGGAATATTGTAACTCTCGATAGATTATTTCTTCTTGGAAGTCTTCCATACTTACCAAGAATTGACGAATATTATCCATTAAACTTAGAGCTTTGTTGACAAATCAAAAAAAGATGATTTATGAAGCCTAAACTGATACTTTCTCATGTTTCTTTGTGCCTATTATTATGTCCCAAGTCATTTTAATATTTGGTTGGTATAACAGATGGCTTAAGGAACTGGTTTTGATCTAATATTTCAGATTATACTCAGATGGTGAGGCTATCATCATGGTAATTGTTTACTGAAATTTCATGTGGCCACACTCAAATCAGAGATATGCAAAATAATCTTTACTAAAGAGGAAATCTCATAGCAAGTGCTTCATGTATTTTGCCTTCACACATGAAATGTTCATGCACATATATTTATGATGATACCCTAACAATGACAAATTATAAACAGTGGAAATATCAAACAAATGGAGAATTTCCACAAATGATCCAATTAAAAGCTCATTTTTTAAAAAAATTGGTGGGCCTATAATTTTTTTCTTAAATTATATCTCAGAAAGATGAATATACACATGATAACCTTCCATGTCATGTTAAAACATTTTTAACAATGTCATGTTTTTCTAATGCCTAGATCATTTTCAACTGCATGTATTAACTGCATGGTTTAACTAAGCATCCTCTATTTGTAGATATGTTGCTTCTAGTTTTTGACATTACAAATTAAGGGCATTAGTGAAACCCCTTAGATGTTAATGCACATATCTGTGAAGAATTGATTTTCAAATAGTTTTTAGTTTTAATCTTGATAACTGCTTTCAAAGTGCTCTTTTATAAGTTTCTACTACCTATGTATAAATGTCCATTTACAATTCTCTTACCAAACATGTTGTTAATATTTATACTGGAGGATCATCATAATTACAGAAATTATATTTCATTTTTGCCTTCATATCTTCCTACTCCTATGTGATCCTTTCAGTAACATTTTGTCTTAATTGGACTTACTAGTTACTTAGTTTTCATGTATAAAATCTTACTAGCTTTTTGTTATTCTAAATATTGCTTGTGTAAGTTGTATTTTTACATCACTGTTTAAATTCTGTGTGGTCAGGTCTGTATTCCTTTCCTCTGTGGCTACTGACTCTCCTGGGAGGTCTCTCCCACCCTATATTATTATATTTTCTTTTGGAGTGTATCCATGAAAAACTTAGATTCATATACGGGATGCACCAGAGAATTACATTTTAAGTCTCTGGGCTCATGAGTAATATTTATGATCTTTTTATATTATCTATTCTAGAATTTCTACAAGTGGAAATCACTATATTTTTAAAAGGAAAAAGTTCTTCTAAGTAAAAAGACACATATTTTTACTGTCTAGTACAGGAGAAAGGAAGTCCTAGGAGTACATGAATAGAAGGGTTATTTTTAAGTTTTACAAAGCTGAGAAAAATAATAAATATAGAAGTGCTAGATTTTTTTCATCTGTTCATACTGTCTGTCTCCATTTTAGTTGAGAAAACCTCAGTTTTTGAGTTTTCAGGTGCTGGTTAGACTAGATTCATCTGAAGTCCAATAGCATGTTTGATCTCCTATCTGGACACCCCGGGTAGGAAGCATGTGAGGTACCCTAATGGTGAAATACCTTTTCTCAATTGCCGTGGAAATATGAAGAGTTTTCAGCGAAATACTTTGTACGCAGAAAACTCTGTTCACAAGGAGTGGTGAAGGCTTGTGTTGCCACTTGCTGCTAGCTAATTAGCCATAGTTGTAGTAGCTTTCACAAGCAGGAAGACAGGCTAAGGACACCAGGAAATACTGATAGTGCACTGCAGTGGATGAATGAGCCATTTGTTGCTTATGTAAAAGTTTGCTACTGTCCAGCATCAGCAAAGTTTGAGGTCCTTAGCCAGGAAAAGATCTTTCTATAACTCCATTATTCTCTGTTGTTAAAGTTGTAGTCAATGAGGCCAGGAAGTTCTTTTGAAGTTCAAAGGAGCGTAACATTCACAGCATAATATTCATGCAAATATGGGACAAATGGGCTGACAAGTTTGCCCCTTTTGGCAGATCTAACTTAGGTAATGAAGTATTGATCAAAGTGAAGTTGAAGAACTGAATTGTGAAGAATATTTTATTATATGTTTCTAATGAACCAGACTATACTAAGTCTGGCAGAGCTGCTGGAGACAAAACTGTGTCGCATGGATTCATTCCTGTTCTATAAAAGTAAACTGGATCTCTGAGAGAATATATTCTCACTCATTTTTCTCTTCCAAGCTAAAGCTTGCAAACATTTACGTTTGGATTAAATAAAGTGGGAGGCTAGAATTCTCAGGAAAGGCGAGCCACCAGCATAGTAAGAGAAGAAAAAGGAAGCTTAGCAATTTGTGGCCGTGCAGGCATCTGCTACATCTCTGGTGAAAGCCAGACAAAAAAGCACAACTTTTCTAAGATCTCCTTGGCATTTCACATGATTATTAAACATTAAAAAGAAGCAATAAAGAGAGCATACCTATTAAAGTTCATCTAGGTGGAAGAAGATGAGAGGAAGAGTACTGTAAAGTCAGATAATTTCATCATGGTATGCATGCCTGTAACTTCAGCACTAGGCAAATGGGGGATTGTGAATTTAAGGCCAACATGGGCTAAGCACGTTCTTAACCCTCAGACAGCTTAATATTTTTAAAAGTAAATTCTGACTTTTTAAAAAATACAGGAGCATGGTGACTTTGGAATTAGCCTAGATTCAACCCCTAGTTTTATAACTGTCTTATGTATTTGGGGAATATTACCCTCTAGGACAGTGGTTCTCAATCTGTGTGTTGTGACCCCTTTGAGGGTCAAATGACCATTTCACAGGGGTCACATATCAGATATCCTGTGCATCACAAATTTACTTTATGATTAATAAGAGTAGCAAAATTACAGTTATGAAGTATCAATGAAATAATTTTATGGCTGGAGTCACTACAACATAAGAACTATATTGAAGGGTAACAGCATTAGAAAGGTTGAAAAACCCTGGTATAGATACGTTTTTCCATTCCTACAATGGAAGAAATAGTGATCACCATTGGATTAATTTTCCTCATTGTTATGAAAAAAAAAAAACTGGCAGAAAAGTTAGGGAAAGAAATATTGATTTTGGCTCAGTATGAGAGTATGTTTCATCATGTTCAGAAGAGCATTTGATGCAGGAATTGAGGCAGCTGATCACATTCTGTCTGTGGTGAGGAAGCAGCGAGACAAATAATGCTGCTCAGTACCCTTTCTCCGGTTCATTCAGATAGGGACCAGCGCCCAAAAAAAGCTGCTCTCCTCAGGATAGTTCTTCCCACATCAGTTAAACTAATTAGAAAAACCCATCACAGGCATGTCCAGTGGTTTGTTTCCAAAGTATTTCTAAATTCTATCAAGCTGACAATCAAGATCAACCATCAGAACCAACAGAATCATTTGCATATTGGCTGGGACAAGATTATCTTTTAATAAATGGTAGCCATTAGGGAAATATTTTTACAAAACCAAGTGACATGGTCCACTAAGTTTGAGATGAAAAATTGAAATAAAATGGCATCAAATGACTTGGTGCAAAGACAGATCGCTGTAAATGCCAGCCAGTGTCAGAACTAAAGCATAGATCTCCAAACACAATATTCTCTTCACTATACCAAGTTGGCTCTGGAAATTCTTTGAAGAAGCCAGTTCATTTTCTTGAATTCAAGCCAAGTCTTTTACATGTGGCAGGAACTTAATATATAAGTGATGATCTAAGTGAATGAATAAAGACCTTTGTAACAACATTTCCTTAAGAGAGGCAGTATGTACTTTGGGACTTAAAAAACAAAAGGCTAGGGTTAGAATTCAGAGGTAAAGTGATTACCTAGCAGGTATAAGACCCTGAATTTCATCGCTAAAACCACTACAGTAACAACAACAACAACAACAACAACAACAACAAAAAGACTGAGACTGGGGCTGGGAAATAGCACAGGAAGAAGACTGTTAAACAAGAATGAGAATTTGAGTTTGAATCCTTATTAACCCATGTAAAACTATATAATCATAGCAATGTAGGAGACAAACACAGGAGTATGCTGAGACTTGATGGCCACCAATCAAACTCTGGATTCAATAAAAGACTGTGTCTGAAAGGGATCTAGCAGGGTTATTGAGCAAGACACTCAGTCTATTCCTTTGACCTCCATGCATAGGCATGACTGTGCACACACATGAGTGTGAACACACACACACACACACACATACATACACCACACACATATACCATATACATTCATACACAAAGATGTAGACACAAATAAAAATAAAAGTTGAATCTTCAAAAGATAGGCTAAGATGAAAAATATTCAGTTACCTAATTGAGACAAATAAAAATTCTGAAAGGTTAAAAATATGTTCCTGGGAAGAAGTACTACATTCTAGATAGAGAACTGAACATCAGAGCATGGACTATGAGGAAGAAACAAGAGAAACCAAGACTTCAGTTTTGTGTATTTTGCATAAAGAACCTGGACTTTTAATCATATCATGATGTCATACTGAAGAGGATTTTATTCATTTAAGATTTATGGCCTGACTATTTCTACAAATATTAGATACAGGTTTGAGATGAAAAGACTAGTTAGAAGATAATGATTTTTAAAAATGAAATAAATCATAAGCCATCTAAATAAGAAAAAGTAGATACAGTTAGGATGTCGTTAGGTAGATGATAGCACTTTTACCTTCAATTTGGTGTGTACCTTCTGAAGAAATATAAAAAAATACCTTTTGGTTTGTTAAAAGTAGCAATTGTGCCTATAGTGTATCCCCATTTTCTACCCCCTATTTAAGCTGTGTTGATCCTGAGCTGCTCAAATAAAGCATATTCAGTGTGGTATAATGAGAACAGCTATAAGCTTAGACTTGTAAGACAAAGAGGAACTCTTTGGCATTTTTTTTTTTTTTTTAGTTAAACATCTGTAAAGGAATAGGGCAGAAATTAAGTAATAACAAAATAAATGTCTTTCAATGATGATGATAAAATGTGCTCCATGGACTTTAACATTTAGGGACATTAATTAATTGGCATACAGTATAATGCAATGATCAAGTAATAGATGTTTAATGTGCCTGTTAGACTAATAGCAGCTGTCAGGCATCCAAAGGAACTTTCACATTAACATGGTTCTTTTTCTAATATAAGAATAGATTCTCATTGTTAAACACAGAAAATAGATAAACATATAAGAAAAACAACAGTAATCTTAAGGTCTATGGATAATCTTATTACAGCCACTCATAGAGTCCTTTTTTTCTAAGCTCAGCAATGCATACAGTGAAACACTGTTTTGAAACCAATTTGAATCAATCAGTACTTGCTATGCCAATTCACAATTGTTATCTCTAAAATGTACCAATATTGAGCATATATTCTCTTGCTGTCCAAAGTGAAAGTTAGGGACTTTATGTTTGCATGAGAAATAAATTTGATTCTGTTGTGAAATATTCGAGAGCACAACCTGCACTCGTGATCAAACAGGAAACATCCCCAGTCAAACAAGTCTCCTTTAGCTAAAACTTGTGATGTTGAGGGGCTGATAGGAAGGATTTTTTAAAAATAAAAACTTGGATTTTTGGCCACAGTCCTATGCCATATGACATGGAACAGAATTTTAGCCAGAAAAAAAAAAATTCAGGTCAAGTTTCACCAGCCAAGTAGCCTTTTGGTAAAAGGATATCCCCATGGCCTCATAGAAAGACTAATGAGAATACCATCCATTCTCAGTTATCCATGCTAATAAGAGATAGAAAGACATGATGAATTGAAATTTCATGGCATATCTCCTGTACTCATCTTAGCCAATAGTGTCAACCTCCTGTGTCAACCATCTTTCAACTGTCGCCCCTGTCTTCCTAGTGCATTTGAGTATCTACTAGTAGAGAACCAAAATTAGCCACAAAGCAAATGAAGAGAGGACAATAATATGTGCACAATACTTTTCATGGGTATAGTGGTTTTTTTTTGTGGAAGGTGTGTATGTGTGTGTGTATGTGTGTGTGTGTGTGTGTGTGTGTGTGTGTGTGTGTGTGTGTATGTGGTTGAATTAGTTTGGGGTAAATGATCAAATATGATTGAGATGTTTATTTAATTCCTGGATGAGGAAATAAGCCATAACTATGGAATGAGGAATTTGACTTCTTCTTAGATTTCCTTTCTCACTGTTTTGCACAACTGAAAATGAGATCTTAAAGTCCAGAGGGAATGGGACAGAAACTTCAACTCTAAAACCTCATGCCAAGAAAATAAGACACAAGTTATGTAACTACTGAATGTTGCCCTTCCTATATTGTGTTTCAACTTTAATAAATGAACAGCGGGAAAGTACTTATGCTTTTCTTTCCCTCCTCACTGTTCTAGGAGCCTTTTAAAGAAATTAATAATTAAAAAAGAATTTGTTTACTTGCTATGTCCACTCCATATAACTCAGAGCAATGATTCATTTTCCCCTTTCACTGACCGTATGTGTTATAGTAAAATAAATATTACTGTAATGCTGACATAGTGATGTGTCTAGAGTAAGGGCTGTTATCAAAAACAGTTCATGGGAATTGCTTCTCGGTTTGGACTGGTGATAGAGTTATTGACCCTTTGACCTAATCTTGGGAAAAGTGCAGAGCATTGATGACAGAGATGTATGTCTCTGTGACTGTTTATATTCTGTAATATTCCTATTAACAGGGGTTACTAAAGTAGCAGTAGTTTCTACTTCTAATTAAGACCAGCTGAGCTATTTGAAAAATAGCATGGTTTCCATCTGTGGCAGGAGACCTCTGCCTGGGCCACCAGGGTTCCATAGCCAAATAGCACTGGGAGAAAGCTAGCCTCCCAGGAGTGTGGAAAAGCCCATGAGAGGGGGTAAAATGAGCACCACTGTTCAGTGGGACTCTTCTGGAATCCTTGAGATACAGGGACTGAGGAACAGCCAGGGAAAGGAGCCTTCCGGTTTACAGCTGTGGCTGGAGACCTCTGCCTGGGCCACCAGGCTCCATAGTCAAATAGTGCCGGGAGAAAGCTACACTCCCAAGAGTATGGGCAAGCCTGACTGCTCAGAGGGACCTACCTGGAATCCCCAGGATGCAGGGACTGAGGAGTGGTCTTCTGGTTTCTTTGGTGGCCGGGGAGCAGATCCTGTGACACAGGACTCCAAACTCAAATAGTGCCAGGAGAGAGCTGGTATACAAGGAGTGCAGACACACCTTCAAGCACAGGCAAGACCACCACTTCTTTTCAAATTCACTGGATCAAGAGGGACCCTTGCAGAGTCATGAGGACACAGGAACAAAGGGACAGCTGAGGATTAAATCCTTCTGGTTTCTGTCTGCACCCCAGAGCTGACCCTGCACCACAACTCGCCAAACCCAAACTCCCCCCAGAGAGAACAGGTCTTCAAGGAGTATTGACACCAAGGCTTGCAGGAAGGACAAGACACAGTCAGAGAGAGTAAGACCAGCAAACACCAGAGATAGCCAGATGGTGAAAGGCAAGGGCAAGAACATAAGGAACAAAAACCAAGGCTACTTGGCATCATCAGAACCCAGCTCTCCCACCACAGCAAGCCCTGAATACACCAACATACCAGAAAAGCAAGACTCAGATTTAAAATCACATCTCATGATGATGATAGAAGATTTTAAGAAGGAAATAAATAACTCCTTTAAAGAAAAACAAGAGAACACAGGTAAACAACTAGAAGCCCTTAAAGAGGAAACACAAAAATCCCTTAAAGAATAACAGGAAAACACAATCAAACAGATGAAGGAAATGAACAAACCCATCCAGGAACTAAAAATACAAATAGAAACAATAAGAAATCACAAAGGGAGACAATCCTGGTGTTAGAAAACCTAGGAAAAAGATCAGGAGTCATAGATGCAAGCATCACCAACAGAATACAACAGATAGAGGAGAGAATCTCAGGTGCGGAAGATACCATAGAAAACACTGACACAGCAGTCAAAGAAAACTCAAAATGCAAAATGCTCCTAACCCATCCAGGATATCCAGGACACCATGAGAAGACAGAACCTGAGGATAATAGGTATAGAAGAGAGTGAAGATTCTCAACTTAAAGAACCAGTAAATATCTTCAACAAAATCATAGAAGAAAACTTCCTTAACCTAAAGAAAGAGATGAACATAAATATACAAGAAGCTTACAGAACTCCAAATAGATTGGACCAGAAAAGGAATTCCTCCCGTCATATTATAGTCAAAACACTAAATACAAAAAATAAGAAAAGAATATTAAAAGCAGTAAGGGAAAAAGGGCAAGTAACATATAAAGGCAGACCTATTAGAATTACACCAGACTTCTCATCAGAGACAATGAAAGCTAGAAGATCCTGGGCAGATCTCATACAGACTCTAAGAGAACACAAATGCCAGCCCAGGCTGCTATACCCAGCAAAACTCTCAATTACCATAAATGGTGAAACCAAGATATTCTATGACAGATCAAAATTTGCACAGTATGTTTCCACAAACCCAGCCCTACAAAGAATAATAGATGGAAAATGCCAACTCAAGGAAGGAAACTACACCCTAGAAAAAGCAAGAAAGTAATCTTTCAACAAACTCAAAAGAAGACAGCCACACAAACATTAAAATAACATCAAAAATAACAGGAAGCAATAATCACCATTCCTTAATATCTCTTAACATCAATGGACTCAATTCCCCAATAAAAAGATATAGACTGACAGACTGGATCCATAAACAGGCCCCAGCAGTTTTGCTGCATCCAGGAAACGCACCTCCGTGTTAAAGACAAACACTACCTTAGAGTAAAGGGCTAGAAAACAATTTTCCAGGCAAAAGGCCCCAGAAACAGGCTGGAGTAGCCATTCTAATATCGGATAAAATAAACTTTCACCCAACAGTCATCAAAAAAGATAAGGAAGAACACTTCATACTCATCAAAGGAAAAACTCTACCAAGAAGAACTCTCAGTTCTGAACATCTATGCCCTGAAGGCAAGGGCACCCACATTCATAAAAGAAACTTTACTGAAGCTCAAAGCATACATTGCACCTCACACAATAATAGCGGGAGACTTCAACATCCCACTATTATCAATGTACAGATCTTGGAAGCACAAACTAAACAGAGACACAGTGAAACTAACAGATGATGTGAACCAAATAGATTTAACAGATATCTATAGAACATTTTATCCTAAATCAAAAGAACATACCTTCTTCTCAGCACCTTATGGTACCTTCTCCAAAATTGATCATATAATTGGACACAAAACACACCTTAACAGATATAAGAAGACTGAAATAATCCCATGCCTCCTATCATATCACTACGGATTAAGGTTGGTCTTCAATGGCAGCAACAACAACAGAAGGCCCACATAAACATGGAAGCTGAACAATGCACTACTCAATGATAACTTGGTCAAGGAAGAAATAAAGAAAGGAATTAAAGACTTCCTAGAATTTAATGAAAATGAAAGAACAACATACCCAAACCTTTGGGACACAATGAAAGCAGTGTTAAGAGGAAAACTCATAGCTCTGAGTGCCTCCCAAAAGAAACTGGAGAAAGCATATACTAGCAGCTTAACAGAACCCCTGAAAGCCCTAGAACAAAAAGAAGCCAATACACCCAAGAGGAGTAGAAGTCAGGAAATAATCAAATAAAGGGCTGAAATCAACCAAGTAGAAACTAAAAGAACTATACAAAGAATAAACAAAACCAGGAGCTGGTTCTTTGAGAAAATCAACAAGATAGATAAACCCTTAGCCAGACTAACCAGAGGGCACAGAGGCAGTATCCAAATTAACAAAATTAGAAATGAAAAGGGAGATATAACAGATTCTGAGGAAATTCAAAAAATCATCAGATCCTACTACAAAAGCCTATACTCAACAAAATTGGAAAATCTGGATGAAATGGACAAGTTTCTAGACAGATACCAAATACCAAAGTTAAATCAGGATCAGATAAATCATCTAAACTGTCCCCTGACCCCTAAAGAAATAGAAGCAGTCATTAAAAGTCTCCCAACCAAAAAAGCCCAGGACCAGATGGGTTCAGTACAGATTTCTATCAGACCTTCAAAGAAGACCTAATACCAATACTCTTCAATCTATTCCACAAAATAGAAATGGAAGGAACACTACCCAATTCATTCTATGAGGCCACAGTTACACTGATACCAAAACCTCACAAAGACCCAGCAATAAAAGAAAACTTCAGACCGGTTTCCCTTATGAATATCGATGCAAAAATACTCAATAAAATTCTTGCAAACCTAATTCAAGAACACATCAAAACGATCATGCACCATGATCAAGTAGGCTTCATCCCAGGGATACAGGGATGGTTCAATACCTGGAAATCCATCAATGTAATCCACTATATAAACAAACTCAAAGAAAAAAACCACATGGTCATTTCATTAGATGCTGAAAAAGTATTTGACAAAGTTCAACATCCTTTCATGACAAAAGTCTTGGAAAGATCAGGAGTTCAGGGACCATACCAAAACATAGTAAAAGCAATATTCAGGAAACCAGTGGCCAACATCAAACTAAATGGAGGGAAACTTGAAGCAATCCCACTAAAATCAGGGACTAGACAAGGCTGCCCTCTCTCTCCCTATCTATTCGATATAGTACTTGAAGTCTAAGCGGATCAAGGATCTCCACATAGTGTTCAACATTCTTAGTCATCAGGGAAATGGCAAATCAAAACAACACTGAGATTCCACCTCACACCAGTCAGAATGGCTAAGATCAAAAACTCAGGTGACAGCAGATGCTGGCGAGGATGTGGAGAAAGAGGAACACTGCTCCATTGCTGGTGGGATTGCATGCTCATAAAACCTCTCTGGAAATCAGCTTGGCAGACCCTCAGAACAATGACCATAATACTACCTGAGGACCCAGCTATTCCACTCCTGGGCATATACCCAGAAGATGCTCCAACATGTAATAAAGACACATGTTCCACTATGTTCATAGCAGCCATATTTATAATAGCCACAAGCTGGAAACAACCCACATGTCCCCCAACAGAGGAATGGATACAGAAAATGTGGTACATTTACACAATGGAATACCAATCATCTATTAAAAACAATGACTTCATGGAATTTGCAGGCAAATGGATGGAACTTGAAAATATCATCCTGAGAGAGGTAACTCAGTCACAAACAAATGAACATGGTATGTACTCACTGATAAGTGGTTATTAGCCCAAAAGTTCGAAATACCCAAGAGTCACTTCACAGCAACTGTTGGGCTGATTGTGAGATCCCAGGTGGAGGAATTGGAGAAAGGACTGAAGGAGCTGAGGGAGTTTGCAGCCCCAGGGAGGGAGCAACAGTGGCAACTGGCCTGACCCCTCTATGCTCCAGGAGACTGGATCACCAACCAAAGAATACACATGGAGGGACCCATGGTCCTGGCCACATATGCGGCAGAGGAGGGTCTTGTTAGTCATCAGGGGGAGGAGAGGCCCTTGGGCCAGGGGGTGTTAGATGCACCAGTATAGGGGAATGCCAAGAAGGGAAGATGAGAGTGGGTGGGTGGGTGGGTGTGGGAATACCTTCATAGAGGCAGGGGGAGGGGCAGGGGATGGGGAGTTCCAAAGGGGAGAGCTGGAAAGGGGGATACATTTGAAATGTAAATAAAGTATCAAAAAAAGAAAAGAAAAATAGCTATAATGATGCAGGCTGAAGCTCCATTTCACATGTTCGTTGAATTCTATGGAGATTCTCAGATACCCGTAGTTAGCAGTAACTCATAAGTTCTCCAGCTGATGTCTCTCAGATATTGCCACTGGATTGTTGTACCTTTTTTTTCTTCATATTTCCCAGAGATTAGTGTAACATCTTCATTTCAACAAAATCAGCTCATTGTTGCTTCATATCCAAGAAGATATACTGGGATTTTAGCTGTGGATGATTACACATTGTAGCTCATTAAATTCTTTCCTGGGTAATGTCAAAACTTTTTACTATCCAAACTTACAAGCATATGTTGAAATTAAATTTACCTTAGTTTGAAAATTGATAATTGTTCGGTGTGCTCATGAAGAAATGTTTATAATTTTGAAAACCACTAGATTTTGAGTGATGTTAAAATATTTCTTAATGACTCTTATGTTTAATTTAACTATATGCTTGAAACATATCAATGTCAGTGATTGCTGGAATATTATTTAATAGCACAAACGTTACTGTTTAGTTCCTTGCCTTCCCCTGGTCCCTGTCTTTTACATCATTAAGGATCTCATTGGCATAACAACCTAAATATATCATTAATAAAAGATCAGTATATGTGATGTAATACCATTATATTTGCATTAGGATTGGTTTTCTTCAGCAGTGGTGTTTTGAGTAAGATTTTTGCATTCCTAAATAATGCAGTTTGGAAGAAAGTGTGATTGTAATGTGACTTCCGTTATATGTGAGCATTTGGGGTAATGATTTGTAGGTTTAAGAAAAGGTAAGGAAACTTGAATTTTGGGTAAATTTTGTTTTCCAAACAAGATTGCTTTGGCTCAAGAGAGCTGTTCTGAACTTTATCTTGTTGCTGATACAGATAAGATCAAACTGAAGCATTGGCTGTCTATATATTTTAAATGTTACTTCTTTACATTTATTTCTCTTATTTGTGTTGTGGGTTGGCACAGATGGAAGCCAGAGTCACACTCACAGGAGCCTGTTCTTCTATCATGTGTGTCACGGGATTAATCTCTGGTAATCAGGTTTAGCAGCAGGTTCTTTTCCCCACTGAGCCATCTCACTGGCTCATTTTGAATATAACACATTTTAAATGTGTAAATGCATTTGGAGTTCATATTTGGGTAGCTTATTTATTTTAGTGACTATGTAATCTTTCAAAAGTTTTAATTTTCCATTATCCCATTTGTTTATCAAGTAAGACAGAGATAAATCATCTAAACATGCAGGTAGCAAAAATTCATCTAACTTGATATTTTAAACAGGTAGACCTGATATCAACCATATAGTACACTAATCCACATGAGAGATAAGATACATGACATACAGGGTCTATTTTTGTGTAAACCATGGATTTGCACTTAAAAATAGCTTCTAAGTGCTATCAATTCATGTACTGCAGCACCAGATACATATTGCTATGCAAAACTAATAATGCTACTTCAAGATAGTAATGATACTTCAAGACTCATGTTCATGAGTCTGTTTGCAAGTATGCCAGTTATTTCTGAAACACTGAAGTAAGTTAGTTATATGTAGATTTCAAATCACTTGATTATCAGTGTGACTATAAATTTATTAACAAAATATCATTTTTTGTCACTAACAAGACAGTAGGGAAAGATTCCTCATTTAGACATAGGTATTGTGAAATTCATGATCATTCCTCAGTAGTTAAAGAATATGGGATTACAGAAATATTTCTAAGTTGTATCTGTAAAAGGAAGTTTTATTTCTAGACTCACCTGAAAACCATATATATTATGCATAAAAACTATTATATTGGGTTTTCTGTGTCCTTTCAGTGAAAGCATGGTGCTGAATACACATTCTTACTCAGGAAATATACTTTAATATAAATTGTTAGGGGAAAATGACAATACCATAAAATTAGAAACAAAAAAATGATTACTTAAAATTAATACATACTAAACCTCACTGTTAATTCAAACAAAATACTGGTTTCATTACTCCCTATAGAATTGCCAATGTTTGAAGCTGTTAGGCTATTCATTGCTGGTCATTTTTACCAACTGATAATAGGAACAAAGGTTAGTATGGGTTTTCTGGGAGACAGTTTGGCAATATAGGTCAAGAATTTAAAAAATATGCAAAACTTTTGGCCCAAGAACTCTGCTTCTTAGAAATTATGTTAAGAAAACAGCCAGTGTAGGAAGATTTCTCATGAATCTTTTAAAAATAGAAATGGCAAGAGTGTAGTTGGCCAAATAGGGAATTGGTTAATGTTAAGGTTAAAGTATACCTTGATATAGATTATTGTTCCTAGGCATAAAGCATGGGAGAATATTTAATGTCATAGCAATATTCCCATCATGGTATGTCAATTTTGTAATAGAATTTCTATCTATATAATATTTGGATAAAAAAATAAAAGTTTCTAGTTTCTTACCTGGTATGCAAAGGGCTTCAAAGTTTTCAGTTCTGTTGTGTTAGAAAGCACCTGAATGAACCGAGTGTTAATGATTCCTCCTAGATTCAGTAAGATGGGAGGTGAGATGAAAAGAATATAGATGAAGGGAAAAAACACAAGAATGTCCATGTAGAAAATTCTAGTACCGTGTTTAATGTAGAAAATCAATTATTTTCCTATATTCTAGCAAAGAACAAGAGAAATTTGAACTAAACATGTGTATTACTACATATTAACACCCTTAAAAATAAAATACATGTATATGTGTGTGTGTGTGTGTGTGTGTGTGTGTATAAAATCAAGAGTGCATTTAATTCAAATTGTAAAGCTTTGATGATATAAAAACCAAAATAAATAATAGTGGGTTGAAATATTAAAGATTGTTAGTATTTGTTTTTCACAATTTAATCTGTATGTCAATAGCATTCAAAATCATAACAAATTTTTTGTGAGTCAAGTGTGTATGAAAAAGTAAAAGACATAAAACAGCAAAAAAAAAATACTGAGAAATAATGATGTCAAAGAACGGATATTACGTGATTCAAGACCTATTGTATAAGCTGGAACAATGAAGATTGTGACGCAGGTTAAAGGAACAATAAATAGATCAATAGAAAACAACAGGAAGCCCAGAAATAGATATGCACAAACATTGTCAGGAAACTTTTAACAAAGAAGGAAAGTTGTAAATGAAATGTGGGATAGTCTTTTCAATAGATAATGCTTGAACAACTGACCTCATATATCCCAAGTAAATAAGTTAATTAATTAAGCCATGGATCTTTCATACTTCACAATAGCCTTGGAGTACAACACTGAACAAAGTCTAGGTAGTGGTGTGGCTTTGGCAGTGATGTTTTGAATAAAACATCAAAAGCACAATTTGTGAAATAACTGATAAACTAGACTGTTAATATTAAAAAACAACCTTTGGCTTCTCTAAAAGACATAGGATCAACAAATACTATACTCTAAAATTGAAACCAC
This sequence comes from Rhynchomys soricoides, assembly GCA_019843965.1. Classification (NCBI taxonomy): domain Eukaryota; kingdom Metazoa; phylum Chordata; class Mammalia; order Rodentia; family Muridae; genus Rhynchomys; species Rhynchomys soricoides. The sequence continues at coordinate 533,480 of JADRCH010007585.1, forward strand.
CATTCTCAGGAGAGCACACTAGGTAACTGTGCCAAACACTTAAGGTTGGCATTACATGATGTCTCTATGGTGGTGTTCCAGAGCAAAACGCAGGAGTACTGCCTAACTCACTCCTTGATTACCCTACTTCTGTCATACCCAAACTAAACAAAAACACTGCGAATAGAAAATAGTAGACCAATATCTCTCATTAATATAAGTGCTGGACTCCTTAACTTTTTAGTTAATAGAGGAACTAGAGAAATGAATCATTGGTTAATAAAAACTTTTGCTGCTTTTGCAAAGTACCAGAGTTTGCTTCTCAGCACATCCACGGTGTGCCATAGATGTGATTCCAGGTCCACGGGACTTGGCAATCTCTTTTGGCCTCTATTGGTACCCACGTGTGTTTGTGTGTGTGTGTGTGTGTGTGTGTGTGTGTGTGTGTGTGCCCGCACACATGTGCGTGCACTTGCATATATTCATGTGCACACAAGTTTAAATAAAAAATAATATTTGATTAATAAATAGAATTTAATGATGTATGAAAAGAATGATTTACCACAGTCAGGTGGGATTTATTACAGGTATGTAAATGTGTTCCAACATTTTAAAAGTCAATTAAGGTGGTCTATCATATCAACAAGCTAAAGAAAATAAACTCATGATATTATCAAAAGATGCCAAACAAGCATTTGATAAAACCTAATACTACTTAGCAAACTAGAGGTAGTGGAGAATTTATTCTTCTCGACAGAGGTCAGCAGTATCATGAAGGTGAGACACTAGATGCTTTCCCATTTAGGTCCAGAATAAGAAAATAAATTCCACGCTAACTTTTAAAATTTGCCTTTTACTAGAACTCGTAGATAATGGATAAATCATGTATGCATACTGAAAGAAATAAAACTACCTTTGTTCACAGATGACATAATTATTCATATAAAATTCTCCCAAAGGCCTGGAGAGATGATCCAGTGATTAAGAGAAGTTATTACTCTTGCAGAAGACCCCAACTTTGTTCACAGTACTCACATTCACCAAATAAATAAATCTTAATTGAAAGACACACACACACACACACACACACACACACACACACATGCATACATACAAAATAAGTGACCGCTACTGAGCACAGTGTCTCATGCCTCAATCCAAGCACTTGGGAGGCAGAGACAGGCAGATCTGTGTGAGTTCAAGGCTAACATGGTCTGCATAGAATTACAAGCTATACAGGGATACATACTTAGAACCTTTCTGAAGTAATATGCTGTATTGATATTTTTAAAAGTACTGCTGTGTGCTTATTAGAATCACCAAACATTGAGAATAACAAGTGCTGGTTGGGATATGGAACAACAGAAACTTTTTCATTGCTGGGTGGGGCGTACTAGCTTTGTTTCTGTTGCTGTGATAAGACACCATGACCAAAAGCAACTTGGAGCAGAGTTTATGTCATGTTACAGCTTATAGCCCTTCAAGAAAGGAAGTCAGGAAAGAAAAGCAGGGCAGCAATCTTGTAAAATCACAAATTAGTTACATACTTTTTTTTTTTTTTACAAAAAGATAGACTAATAGGGCACAGGCACAATCTAATCAAGGCAAAACCAAACTTCAACTTTCTACCAAGTTCAGTTCTTGATGTGTAAGTCCCACTAACCATCCTTTGAGCTCCAATGGGCCTGAGAAGCTCTACTTCTCCAGCTCTACTGTCTGTGGCACACGTGATTCACCTCATAGGATCAGACTAGCTCTATGTCACAGTTGTTTCTGCCCTTGGCGCTTGTCCCATTTTACTGGAATCTACAATATGCTAGAGTCCCCACTGCAACTGAGGCGCCTTCTTCAATAGTCTCTCCAAACCTCTCTTCTGGGACTCTATCCCTGCCACATAGCATCAAACCTCAGCTGCTTCCCATAACCCATTTATGACTTCAAAACCAGCATTTCTTGTGTGACATTACCAATCGTCACTGCCAGCAGAGATGCAGACTTGGCCACACTGTACCACAGTTTCTCTGTGCTGACCTAGAGAAAAATCCTGTCAGAGTATATCACCTCAATGATGTTGTTTTTTTCTTAATCACAATTGATTTTGGAGACCCAGCTAACCAATATCAGTTGTCCCATTTAAGCAAAGGCTTTTCATCAGTGGAGGAGTCTCCTATTCATCACAGCTGATTCTTCAGCTCCTGCTGACCAGAACTACAGATTTTTAATTCAAAATAGCCATGATAGAGTCTTTGCTTCCCCCTCAAACTTCTCAAGCCAGACCTCCATCTTCTGCATTTCATTTTACATTCTTATCATCCAAGCTCCCATTAAGCTTTGAACACTCAAGGGCTTTTCCAGCCCCAAACTCCAAATTCTTTCATAATTTGTAGCAAACCAACATAGTTCTGTCACAACACCCCACAATCCTGGAACCAGTTTCTGTCTTAGTTAGGTTTCTGTTGTGGTGATTAAGATCATGGTCAAATGCAACCCGATGAAGAAAGGGTTTATTTCATCTTCTGCTTTCAGGTAACAATTTCTTATGAACAAACATGAGCTCAACCAAAGCAAGGACCTGGAGGCAGGAACTCATGTAGAGGACACGAAGGAATGCTGCTTGCTGGCTTGCTCTCCCCAATTTGTTCTGTTTACTTTCTTATATCTCAAGGACCACCTACCCTGGAGTATCACTGCTCACAGTGTGATGAACACTTCTCCATCAATCATCAATCAAGAAAATGCCCCCACAGCTTTGCCTATAGGCCAATTTGATGGGGAGATTTTCTCAACTGAGGTTCCCTGTTCTCAGTTGATGAGCTTATGTCAAGTTGACAGAAACCCTGACACTGTGGGCTTGCAAAAATGGTAAAGGAAATTTAGAAGAAAATTACCAATTTCTTTCAAAGCAAAACATAACCTTTCCCCAAGAACTATTTTGTTACTAATACTTAAATGAGGTGAAAACTTATACCCACGCCAAGAACTGTATAAAAGTGCTATGGAATCATTATTCACAATTTCTAAAAGATAAAGTAACCAAGTTTTCCCTTTCTAAGGGAAAAGTTGAACAAGTTTAAGTGTAACTATATAATATATTTTTGATGTTTGAGATACATTATCATTAAAAGTGAACTATTAATAATACCATCAAAAGACATACAGAAACCTTAAATACATATAGCCATGTGAATGAAGCTAACTTTAAAAGGTCACGTATCTGATATTACCAATACTGTAGCATTCTAGAAAAGATACAACTATAGAGCCAGGAAAAAGTCCAATGGAAAGATAAAAAACAGAGCAGAGGAGAATTTCAGGGCAGTGAAATGTGTCTATTTGTTATTGCAATGGTGTATATCTAACATCCAGTTGTAAAAACACATGGAACTGCAGGTTACAAAGAGTGGACCCTAGTGCAGATCCTGTGCATATATTTTGGCTAATGTTAAAAACTCAACATTGGTTCATCAGGGAAAACGAACCACAATGGAGCAAGATATTAATAATATGGGCAAATGAAAATGTAGGTGGAAAGTATTTGTACCTTCTGCTAGTTATTTTTAAACCTAAAACTGATCTAACAGATAAAAACACATTTTAAAAAGAAAAATTTGGAGGGATGTTACCAGAATGTGGAAATTGTTTAATTTCTGGTTGAAAGATTTCATGTGATATTTTTCCCTTTCTGTTGTTTTTATTAATTTTTTACTAATATACAGTTTTCATATGGTGAAATGTCTCCCTCTTTTAGAACAACTTTTATAGATACATTCTGTCCCATAGCAAACACCATAATCAAGGTATAAACTGACTCCAGCACCCCAAATGCTTCATGTTTGCCCTTTTTATTGTTCTTTACTATATATAATTTCTTTTTCCCATTTATTGAAAATAGATTCTTTTATATCTATTATTTATTTGTTTCATATATGAGTGCTCTATCTACATGTAAACCTGTCTATCAGAAGAGGGCATTGAATCCCATTACAGATGGTTGTGAGCCACCATGCCCTTCCAGCAATGCATTATAGTTTGCTTAGTGCAAACCTTGCATATATATTGCTAGATGTGTACTTCAAAGGCTCCTATTTTGGAGGGGCTATTGTAAATACTACATGCACTCATTGGAGCTCATTTGCTTTCATATCATTTTGAGACAGGGTGTCACTTTGTAGTATGGACTGGAAATGAAATCTTTTCAGTCCTCCTGCCTTTGTTCCCCATATGTAAGGAATGATGTGGCATACCCAGTCATACTCCAGTTTCTCCTTGTTTATTATAGACTATGTAAATGGTTGGCCTTGAATCCTACAATCCTGCTAAATTCTCTTACCATTCATAATAACATTTTAATAGATTGGTGAATTTTCTTTTTAGAAAGCAATGACACTCTGTAAATTCTTTAATTTTTTCTTTCTGATATATGAAACTTTTTGGACCTGCTTTCTCATGCTAACATTGTAAAAACCAGACATTACCATATAATTCTATATAATAGGGGAAAAATTCAGTCCTATGCCATAAAGGGAGTGTAATGTTAGTCACAGTTTTGTTGTTGTTGCTTTTGTTCTTAGATGCCATGTATGAGGTTGAAGATGTTTTCTTGGCTGAATGTAGCATTTTGTCAGATTCAGGTTCTACATCTATTGTAAACATAGTGAATTACATTGATTGAACTATGAATGAATAATTAGCTTTCCATTATCAACAAAAACCCACTTGCTCATAAATTATTATCCTTTCCACATCTTACTAGATTTAATTTACTCCCAATATAACTTGCAGGTGAATTGGTATTGTAGGTCATATGATTCATAACTGAGTAATATTGATGATTATTTTTCTCCTCTTGTAGCATGCATAATACCTTCCAACACCATGAACACTAGTCAGTAAGGATGATGTTTATTTGTTGGGCATCTGCTTGATTTTTCTATGTTGGATTACATAAGTGAGTGGTGCCTTCAACAATAAGACCTTACTTCAAGTTGTGATGAGCAACCCATAGCCTTGGCAATAAATAGCCTGTTATGTTTGCAAGGTTCTATGGTTCTCCTTTGACTCCCAAATAAGCAAGGTACAACATATTCCTGGTGTTGGAGACTTTACTTGTTAGTATAAGATGTCTAGTTTGGGCATTGTCTCTCATTATTAGTTGTCCCTCCCCATAGTCCCTCCTTCAACCAGCCGTCCCATCCCCCTCCCCATAATAGTTCTCCTAGTCTATTCTAGTTTCCCCATCATTTCCTTTATATCATCGTATTCTACTTCACCTTCTTAGGAAGATCACCTCCCACCACCAGGTCCCTTACTAACCACAAAATCACTCTGGTTGTTCTAAATGAAACACATATCTAAAGCTTAAATGCTAACTTCCACATCCAAGAAAAAATATGCAGTGTTGTCTGGGTGTGGGTTGTCTCATTCAGGATGATTGGTTCTAGCTCCATTAATTTACCTGCAATTTCTTAATTTCATTTTTCTTAACAGCTGAATATTCCGTTGTGTAAATGTAGCAGATTTTTATTTTCTTTTCATTAGTTGATGGACATCTAGAGTTATTCAATATGTGACTATTATGCATAGAGAAAAATGTACATGGTTGAGCATCTCTATAGTGAGATGTGGAATTCTTTGGGTATATATCCAAGAATGGTATAGCTGGATTTTGTGGTATTTGCTTTCATTTCTTAACCAGTGTATATGGAGTCATGTGATGGAATGAATATAAAGAATAAATGTCTACTTTTTAAATAACAAATGAATGTAAAATATGACAAGTAACATGGAATATGATAAACATCCTGCAGAACAATGCAAATTCCGACTATAAAAAGTTTTAGGAGCTAGAGAGACGTCTCGGTGGTTAAGAACACTTGTTGCTCTTGTAAAAGACTCAGACTCACTTCAGAATCCCAACATGGCTGAACACAAACATTTTATACCTCCAGTTCCAGGAGATTCAATGCTGTCTTCTGGTTTCCATGGGCACTGACATACATGTAGTAAACAGACGTGCATATAGGCAAAGCACTCATACTCATAAAATCTAACCAAATATGTCTATATTTTTAACACTTAAAATTAAATATATTTATTATATATGTATGGATATTTTGCCTGTGTGTATGCCTGTGCACCACATCTGTGCCTGTTACCTCCAGAGGCCAGAAAAGGACATCAGATTGCCTGGAACTGGCATTATGGATGTATTTGAGCTGCCACATTGGTGGTATGAATTGAATCCAGGTTCTCTGGAAGAATAGGAAGCACTCGTAACTTTTAAGGTATAGCTCCAGCCCTATAAAAATATTCCAACAAAAGGAAGTGTATGATTTGAGCTAACTGAAGATTGTTCATGCTCAAGAAAATCTGTATGTTAAATAGAAGCAAAGTGTTCATTATTTTACCTTTGGAAATGAAGCATGTCCTTTTCAGAAATCAAAAGGCCCATGATAGGTTTCCTTATATTGCTATTATAACAGACCTGTAAGTAAGATTTAGAACTCCACTGTTAGATCAACCTGGGTTTGAATATCATCTCAGCTGCATGCTAGTTCTATGTCTCTTGACTTCCTTTATTCATAAAATAAGATTGATAGTCATATTTACTTTATGAGTTATTGTAAAGATGCAGTGAGCAAAATACATAAAACATTGAGCCAACAGTAGGTGCTCTACAAATGCAGTGACTCTTCCCTTGGACAATGGATAGAATTCATGATTGTCTTTGAATTTCGTGACTTGGCCTATATTTTCTAACACTGTATTCTTCTCCCTCTCTAACAGACCCAGAGATACATTGTATGTTTCAAGACAAGAAGTATAGAGTGGGTGAGAAATGGCATCCCTACCTGGAACCATACGGACTGGTTTACTGTGTGAACTGCATCTGCTCAGAGGTACAATGCTTTATGGCATGAGATTTCTTTTTTCATTCCTTAGCACATGGGGAAGTTATCAGTGCTCATTAGGCCAGAGATCCTAGGTGATTACAATCGTAAGAAATATCGGTAAGCACCCAGATATTGTGGTGTATGAGGTACAGGTAGGATAATCAGTAGGAGTTGATGAAAATTCTTGGCTAGACAGCAAATTTAAGACCTACATTAGAGAGGGAGGGGGCAGCACGGAATGGAGGCCAGGTTGCAAAGTGTATCTCTCTTGATTTATTTTCTGTTAAAGTTTGGTTTGTTTTTCTTAAGATCTGTAAATATTTACTATAAATAAATTTCTGTGGACTTCTAGATTAATTACATAGGACATAATAGGATAAAGTAGAAGAATCAGATAGAAGGAAAATTGATCTACCTTCTAGATGATAGGAGAAGTAACCCCAGGTGTGGCAACAAATAATGTCTCCAAATATGTATAGTTCCCTTAATGTAAACCACAGCATCAAGCCAATTGGGAAGGAAAGCCTCATTATAATTTTTAAGAACTGAGAATTCTGAATGCATAGAATGAACTAGTTTCTTAAGATCCAGGGTAAAGGCTGCATGTAACTCCTTGTCTATGCCTAGCTCAAGCAGACACAGTCATTGAATCTTGTTCCTTTTGCTATTTGAACAGATATTTGGGCTTTCCAAATTTTTACCTTGTCTAAAGCAGCCTTCAGCTATTATAATAGCAAGAGGTATTCAGGATTTGTGGAGTTTTAACTTTGCGGTAGACTAATTTTCAGACTCTAAAGCAGGCCACCTATGGTACATGGTATGTTGGGTAATTTACCTATAACCTCTCTGAGATCCCTTCAGTTTCCTCTTTCAAACAGGATAGTCCAGTGTGGGGCAGCATACCTATGGATCTCAACACTCAGGAGGTTGAGTCAGGAAGATCATGAGTTTGAGTCCACCTGTTTCAAAACAAGGCATGATATTACCTATTTCATGTGTTGTATTAAGGATTAAACTCATTAATTCATCTAAAACAATGTATGAGTAATCAATGTTAATGTGTACTACCATCATTATCATTAGAGTTGCCAGTGCTCTTATTAATCTCTAGAGTATAGAAGTAAATTCAGTATGCAGCATTAAAGATTGGATTTTCTTCTCAACCAGGGACTATATTTTCTGATGTGCTTCTGAGAGCTCAACTTCAGATGCTACTTCCTGACCCTGAGGATTGTGGTGCATTATGAGCCTCTCTACTATTTCCAAACGCAGTATTCTAAAACTTTATTCTAGAATGCACATGAGAAGAAAGAATAACTTAGTAAGGTGACTCCCGTCTGGATAAAAGAAGCCTGCCTCTTTAAATGGCTAGGGCTTGTATTAAATAGAGAATCTGGGGGCTGATTAACTGCCTGGTATGGCATTATTTTGTCAGATTCTTGACTCAGTACATTGGAGATGGACAGCTAGCCCTTGGGGGCCGAGGCTTTGAAGTCCACAAGGCAGTGAAAATGTTAACATAATCCCGATGCCAACAGCTCACACACTAGGCATATTCTTTCTCTGCCCACTTCACCACCCTTTACCCTGTAATGGCCTGACAGATGCAAGTCACCCTTCCTTCAGATGAATTATGGATGAGATATGTAAATGTAAATGTAAATGCATTTCCAAAGCTTTCTTTGTTCTAGCAATGACTGAGAGCTGTCAGAGTTGGAGATCATGTATCACTGTCATACAGAGACTAAGTTGCCTCATCCAGGCATACTAGCTGATCAGCTCAATTTCTAGTTCTAGCTTGTTCTCGGAAACCAATGTTGACTGAAAAGGGAAATGAGGAGAGGAGTCACTCAGCCTAACAAATCAAGGAAAAGCTGAATGCAAGGACTCACATGCCATGGATGTCTCTGTGCACAGGGCTGGGAAGCAGCTCTCAGGGGACCTATTACTCACCACCCCTTCTCTTCTATGGCATCAGGCAGGTGATTATGAAATCAGAATAGGCTCTTGGAAAAGCCGTGTAGCTAGAACTGGGAAGAGTAGAATTATCACAGAGCCAGGCCAGAGGAAGCCGCCCATATTTATTATTGAATATGGAAGGCTTGAAAACTGGGTGTATGTTGAACCCAACCTCGTAAAAGGTATGCTGATATGCTTCCAATCAAACCAGCAGAGGTGCTAGGAGTGGGAAGAGGAATTAAAAAAACAAACAAACAAACAAACCAAAAAAAAAAATAAACGAAAGCTGATTGCATTCAGATTCTTGGGAATGCATTATTCACTGTCTGGGTGAGTCCCTGCATGACTGTTTCCCAAACTGGCATAATCCCAGTGACCTTTGAAAGACATATTTTCTCTCTCTCTTTCTCTTTGCCTTCATTTTTTCAGAATGGGAATGTGCTCTGCAGCCGAGTCAGATGTCCAAGTCTTCATTGCCTTTCACCCGTGCATATTCCTCATCTGTGTTGCCCCCGTTGCCCAGGTAATCCAGTTTGCCTCTGTTTCTCCAACCTGTGACTCTCTGTTTTCCCTCTTTGCCTAATCCAACTAATCTTCCTAAACTCCCCCAGAAGTGAAACTTCCAGTCAGAAATAAAATTAGAACATTTTAGACAACTTAAACTGGCCCCCTAAATATACTTTATAGCCCAAGTGGGACATATTCTAGGTTCTAATATATTATTGGGTACCCAGTAACAGATTTTCATTGGGCTTTTAACCATTTGAAAGGGAATGAAAGGGGAGAAAAGAATTATAGCTATAAACAGCCTCTTCCTGCCATGCGCAGTAGGTAACAGGGGAGTTGTATCATCGTGGCATGTGTCCTATACAAATTAGTGCTAGAATTGTATCCAAGCATAGCTTCAAAATGATGAGGAGCAGTTCATAAATCAAAGGAACTGAACCAGTAAGGTTTATGACAGGATAAAGCTGCTTGCCTGCTGAACAGTCACCTCCTCCACACTGCACAGTTGTTATTAGGTACACACTGTTAAGGGCAAGTCTGGGGATAACCAGCTAGAAACTTTTTCACAAAGTTAGGAAGCCTGCTTTCACAGTTTATGGTTAGGGTATTTTTCTGAAGTAGAGGTCTCCTCAATTATACTTTATTTCAACATGACTAGGGTCTAGTTCCTGCACCAGAGTCTTAGAACCATGGAGAGATTCAGAGAATGCCTGCCAATCCAATGGCATTCCAAGGGAAAGCTATCAGACAGTCTTGAGATCTGCAAGTGGAAGCCTTGCCACCCTCTAGGTCAATTCATTATGCTGTAGATGAGATTTGTTGAGATGAAGGTTCCTGAGTAGACTTTAGAGAGTCAGAGAACTCTTCAAAATTAATTGCAGGTTTTAGATTTACTATGTACAGAAGTAAATTCTTTTATAAATAATTCATTCCTTTATTGATATTCATCTATAAAGTACACTTTCATGTCCTAGTAAATACATTCCAATAAACAAAGACATTCATTTTCCCAGCTGACAAAATAGCACACACAGATCTATCTTTCTTTGAATGTTGATGATGATAGGATATGCATCAAGATATGAGCAATTGACCATTATGAAAGTTAATTTTCAGGGTAAATAACTATATTAGCATTCTGGTTTTGAATGTGTTCATTGGCTTCTGTGTAAATTGGATTGTAAGAGTCTTTGATGAGAGAGAGAGAGAGAGAGAGAGAGAACACAGGATCTTTTCTTTAGTATGTTAGATAGCCTATTAAATCACTATAAAATCTCTCCAAGACATCTCACAAAGTGGCCTAATGTCATAGGAATTTATCTAAACCACAGTTTCTTAAATCATGGGTCAATGGCAGGAAATGATTATTAACAAAAATGGTAAATAGGGGCTAGCAGCTATTCTAACAGAAAAGGAAAGTGTTAAGAAAATTGAGTTCATAAATCACAATGTGAAAAAAGGTAAAATAAAATGACTTGAAAAGGTAATTTTACAGTGCATAGAAACTGGTTTTCCTTTCTTTGCTCTTGCAGTTTGAATCTAAGAAAGTTAATATTTCTTCTTCATTATGCAAAGTCTTTTTGTGAGTAGTTGTGCCTAAATTCTCTAATCCTTATATGCAGAAAGTATGAAGTTGTTGCTATTCTTGAATGATAATTTGACTGGGTATAAAATTTTAGGATGCTCATTTCCCCTCAACACTTTTGAAGTTATTTCTAAATGGCTTCCTGGCTTCTTCTGTTTATGGATAAAAAAATGAACTATTTGATTATAGTTCTGTTATAGGTCCTTTTAGTTCTTTCATCTTGAAAGATTTTCTCTTTTACATTGTTGAATAAATTGAGATGTGTTTATGTATAATTTATGTTTTCTTAGCCTGCTTGGTATGATTCCTTTTTGTTGTTGTTGTGTATGACAAGATTTTTCTAAATAACCTTGGCTATCCTGCAACTCACTATGTAGACCAAGCTGGCCTTCAACTCACAGAGATCTACCTGCTTCTGCCTGTCAAGTACTAGGATTAAAGGTGTGTGCCACTGTGCCCAGCAGTATGGTTGTTTTTCAGCCTAAGGACTGAGAAACATTTGTCAGTTCTCTCTCTCTCTCTCTCTCTCTCTCTCTCTCTCTCTCTCTCTCCATTTATTTTTTGAGATAAAGTTTCATGTATCCCACACTGGCCTTAAACTCCTAGACCTTCTACCTCAGCCTTCTTGGTGCTGTAAAACTGTCTTTGATGTAAACATTTTCACCTCATTTACTTTGGCTTCTGTGTCTCCTAATGTCTTCTTTACTCTTTTTCATTTCACATATTTCCCACAATGATACTTCATCAATTCTATTCTCTAATTTATAAATTCTTTTCAGACATATTATTTGGATAATCTGTTAGGTTTTGTTTATTTATATTATCTCCAGCAACTATATTTTCTTCCAAGTTTTCAAATTATATTTTAAAAATGTTGATATGTTATTTTAAAATCCTGTTATAATTTTGGGGGGTTGATTCTCTTTTTGTTTTGTTGTTTTAAGTATTTGAAATTTTCTTGTACTACAGTCTAAGCAGAAATATTTGTGGGTTTTTCAAATGTAAATTCTAGCCTTTCTGCAGTTTCTTGAAAGCTTTTCTTAGTTATGATTTTTTTCTTGTTTTTCTAGATATTACTTAAAAGCTATTCTCCATGAGATTTTATCTTGACTGAGCCCTTTATTCCTTCATGAATGGTTATTTCAGTCCGTTTTGCACATTTAACTCTAACCTAGGATTTTGGTTATCTCAGACTATGTAACTCCTGCCTTGATGGAAACTTTTGTTTCAATGTAGAGTAGTATTCTTTCATAAGTTTCTTGAAATAGGACCTCAACTACAACTGCCAACCTTGGATAATCAGTGTGTTTTGGGAGAACAACAGAGTGTGGGCAGAATTATGTTAGAGGCTTTTTAGATGTGAAACATGTGACCTTGGTCCTCAGCCATGTTAGTCATGTTTCTATTGTTATGACAATAAATGTGAGAAAACCCAAATTAACCAAAAAGAAAAAAAAAGATATTTTTGGCTCACCTTTTCTGAGGTTTCAGTAAAAGGTTATTTGGCTATGTTGCTTTTGGTCATATGAAGTCCTACATGTTGGGAAGTTTTTAGTGAAAGAAATTGCTTGTGTGATATCAGGCAAGCAATCAGGCAGTGGGGGGACAGATCAAGGTCTCCCTATTTCCTTCAAGGAAATACCCCTTCTTCTAAAAGTTCTGCTCCATCTTAATAGTACAACATATTCATATTCACTAATGTTGATGGCCTTTCAGGGATACCAAACCCTAATACCAGCTTCACACAGAAGCCATTTTCAGAGTGTAATTCCACCTTAGCTAGTGTCACCTATCTGTATGTTGTTCTAGTTGCCAACTGACCATTTGATTTGGCACACAATGATTACTGTACTCTTCTACATCTAATTCCACAAATTATTTTACCTTATTCCTATGGGTTTTTTCATACAGTTCAGTTCTTATTTTATTTTATTTAACTTCACATCATCCTTGTTCTTCATTTGGAAAAGAACCAAGGGATTTTTCATGTGCCCTCCTTTGCTATATCAAACCAGAGTGTAAGCAGTTAATTTTTTTTCTATTAAAGTAAACAAAAGCAAATGGTTTAAATCATAACAGAAAAGAATGGGTTTGATAAAAGAAGTTTGCTATGTAGCTGTTGATCTCAGTTCTACAATTGGATGTTTTAGTCTCTTGACTGAATATTTCTAGAAATAAACATCCCCAGCCATGTAAGATGGAGTGTCATAGTCCTCCTATGAGACAGGGCAGTAAATCTGATGGCACCCCTATATTATTTCTACTCCAGTGATTATTAGGCATGAAGAAACTCATGCCTTTAGGGCCACAGAAATGCTTGGTCTAAGAAAAGGCACTACAACTAAAATTACTATATAACCCAGCTATATCATCTCTCGCCATATATCCTGTTGCTCTATTCTCAAAATCTAGGAAATGGAATCACCCTGCACATTCATCTGCAGGTGAAAGGATAATGGAAAATTGGTACATATGTGTAATGGAATTTTATTCCCCCTAAAGGAAAACAAAAATACAGAGTATGCAGGACATTCGATGGAACCAGAAGTTACTATACTGAGTAACCCAGACTCAAAAAGTTAAATGCTACATTTTCTCTTTCATATGTGTATCATAGGTATTGATGTTTGTATATGCATATCTACATGATGTGAGTAAATATAGATGAACGAAAACTAGAAATGGCCTCAGGATAATGGGGACGACAGGCTTCTCAGGAGAGCAATGGGGAGGGGAAAACCATCCATGTGTTATAAAACTAGAAGGGGAAATAGTACTGGGACCAAGGATGCAAGCAGAGGTTAGGGGAGACGAAGAGATATGGGAGAGAACTAAGAAGGAGGTTGTCCAACCAAAATTATGTGTGAAAATCACACAAAGAACCCTGTTGTTTTGTATGCCAGTATTTAAAAGGAAATTATATTTAAAAGGTATATTTATTGATAGAGATAAAGAGAGAGGGGAGAGAGAAAGAATGAGGGTAAATGAGTTCCATAGCCTGAAAACATATAAGCTCTATATCTAAGACAGTGACTTTCCATGATGGCAAACAGCACTGTGAATTACCAGGGAGCACTCACATTGGTAATGGCAAGCTTAGATGAAGGGTTCTAAGTGTCGTGCTTAAAAAAAGATAGAGGGGCTGTGTATTACCAGTTGTTTCTTTGTTCCCATATCTTTTATTGTAGACCATTTACCTTCAGATTTCACAAAGGTCTTACCTATGTTTGTGGCTGTGTCCTGTAGCTCTTGAAAAAGATATAAATCTGAGTATGCAGACTGTGTTTCCAGAATTGCCAGTGATAAATAAATACTAGTTGCCATGAAGAACAAATGAGCAGAGTTTTCTTCTTTTGGTCCACACACCACAGGCCTCTGCTGGGCCCAAAGAAGCTGCTGCTACACAAAGGCTGGGGCGTTCTTCCAGGGAACGTTTAAACTGCTAGGAGTCCTGGGTGCCATTGATCCTGTCCTTGTCCCTAAGCCGGACTGACTATATGTGGTCCTTGAGAAGTCTGTAGCAATGCAATTCCCTATCTTCTCTGTTAGGGTAAAGATGTAGTAAAGAAAAGATAGGGAACAAAACCTTCTTTCCCTTTGCTTTTATATATAACTTTTGTCACCCAAAGAAGAATTTCTCACTGAACAGGACCCTAAACCATGATCTTTATCTAAGAATTCTTAATGTTTCTTCCATGAGAGTTTGCTATTCAGAATTAATAAATTTGTGTTCCCTTGGAGGTATTCCAGCATTCCTAGGTTATTAAGGAGTTGTTATAAAATGGCCAAAATAGCTGATTTGATCTGGTTACTGGCCCCTAATCCATACTGTTTTCTTTCTGCTAGGTGTGAAGAAGTTTGGCTCTTTGACATGATTTTGTTAGGGATAGGGACATAGTGGTTTTGCCTCCCTCAATCCTGGTCTTTTTAATTCTTGGTGGGGCAAGAAAAGGTCTGTCCTGGTGAAACATTGTATTCTTATAAGGGGAAAGCTAGGAACCCCATGTCATTTCTTTTACAAAAGCTGAGTTGTGGATGAACTTGCAAACACAGATATTTCTGCTATAAGGCAATAGAACATCTCTGAAAACCCTCACTTTCTGTCATGTTGTACATTGAAAAATTGCAGGACTTTTGAGAAAAACCAAGATTAGAGAAAACAACTCGTAACTTATGAAATCTATAACTGGAATACTGACAAAACAATGTACTAATAAATACTAGTGGAGCCTTAAAGGGCTTCTTACATTTGCAATTAAGCAATATTACAAAAATATAAGCTTCACCTTATAAAATGGTGACAGTATATTATATTGGGGACAAGGAAGGTTTGAGGCTGCCAAATTCTGGACAAGAGAACAAACAACATAATTATTTGCACCTTAAAAAGAATGTGTCACCAAATCAGAGACAAGAAGAACAAGAGGTGATTGGGAACAAGTTTATAGTTCTTCATCGCATGTTGGTGCAACTCAGTCAATGTACTTGGCATTTAATTTCTGTCACTTGGTAGTGCAAAATGTTATGTACAAATAAAGACAAGTTCTCCTTTGCACTAATCTGTTATTGTTTATATATATATAACAGGTTTGTGTTGGGTAAATCCATATTCTAGCAGAAATCAACTATGTAAGATGAGGTATATATAGTCTCCTTGGTCTTTGACACTATAGAAGAAGGAGAACAAATCACTTGACCCCTATGCATCCATCTTTTTGTATTTCAATATTAACTACACACATTTTGTTTCTTTGCTCCCATCCCATACATTTAATCAAATGACTGTGCCTTTGTCTTTCATTGTCTATAGTAACAAAAGAAGGCCTTTTTTGCTCCTTTTAGTTTTTATGTTAGTACAATAATGCAAGGAGATAAGAGGGATATTTATTTCTTTTCGTTGTAGTAAAATTCTCACAACATAAAATTCATCATTTAAAAGTATGAAATTCAGTAATATTAAGAACATTTACGATGTTGGGATGCTCTAAACACATTACACAGTTACTTGTCATCTCTTTCACCCTCAGTTGCCATCAAGAACTAACCTACTTTATGAATTTGCGGGTGTGACTATTCTGGAGTTGACAGTAATTAATTCATTCAGTAGGGGGACTTGGGCTTAATGTTTTCAAAGTTGGGGCTGTGTTATAGCATGTGCCAATGTTTCAGTACCTTTTTATGGATGAATAACTTCCTTGGTATGGTCATAGTACTCGTTTTAGTCACTATTCTGTTGCTGTGAAGAGGCAGCATAACCAAGGCACCTGTAAAAGAAAGCATTTAATTAGGGACTTGCTTACAGTTTCAGAGGGTTAGTCCATTATCATCATAACAGGGAGCTTGGTGGCACACATGGTGATGGGGTAGTAGTTGAGAGTGAATTCCTGTTCGGCAAATAGTTGTGAGGAGAGGGAGAGGGAAAAGGAAAGGGGGAGAAGAAGATAAAAGATACTTGCCTGGCATTAGATTTGGAGCTTCAAAGTCTACCCCCAGCACCATTCCTCCTCCAACAAGAAATACACCTGCTCCAACAAGGACACACCTAATCTTTCTAAACACTTCACCACTAGGGACTAAACTTGCCAATAAATGAGCCTATGGGGTCCATTATCTTTCACATCAGCATATCACATGTGTTTATCATTTCACCAGTTGGTGTACATGTTAGTTCTTTCCACTATTTGAATGTTGTCAGCAATGCACTATGAATATTTGGCTACAAGATTTAGTGTGGCACATGTTTTGGGTTCTTTTGGGTAGATAACTAGGAGTGGAATTTCCAGATCACTTCAACATGATTCTAGATCTACTTTCAAATTTTTAGACTTTTGTTCTTTTTTGTTTTTGTTTGTTTTCTTTGTTTTAATTATGTTGTGTGTGTGGTATATGTTCGTGGATGTATGCATGTTTGCATGTGTGAGGGATGTATGGCACCTTTGCCCTTATACACATTTAAGGATGATGTTTGTGGTTGAATGACTTCCTTGAGCACTCTCCATCATATATATTGATGCAGGGTCACTCACTGAATCCAAAAGTCACTAGTTTGACTCATTTAGCTAGCCAGTTTACTCCAGGTAGCCCCTTCTTCTTGTCTCTGTTCTAGGATTACATACAGATGGACCATACCCCTACCCCATCTGCCTTTTTATATGAACTGTGGGGATCTGAAGTCTTGTCTTCACGCTTGTGTGGCAAGCACTTTACTCACTGAGCCTCTCTCCATTTTCTTTAGGTTCATTTTTTCTATTCTCTCAGCTGCTTTGTTATTCTTGCCATTACCTATCTCTGATCATTATTTCCTTTTCTTCATTTCCTATGTTATGTTTTGGATTCTGTATTCACCTACCTTTTATATTTTGTTGAAAAGGCTGATGACCTCTAAATAGACAATTAACTTTTATCCCTTTTTTCTAATAGATGAATATTGTAGCTGCAGTAAAAAAATGTTATCAACCCAGAGGAATTTCTTTCTCTTCTCTTCTCTTCTTTCATTTCCCTTTCTTTCGATTGTATTTTAATTACATTTCTTCCTTTCTTCCTTCTAAACCCTCCAATATACTACTCTCTCCTCTCTTTCAAATTCACAGCCTCTCTTTATATTTTAGTTGGTATTACACACACACACACACACACACACACACACACACACACACAGTCCCAAATATAACCTATTGAGGCTATACAATGTCTCGTGCATAAATATTTTCACAGCTATTTGTCTCTACGCAACCAAGTAGTATGTTCCTCCTTGGGAAGGGCCACCTCTTCCACTTTCAACTCTACTCAGTCACTTATAGTTCTTTGTATAGGGTTGAGGCCTTGTGGGCTTTTCACCCTGTGCAGTTTGGCATGTTCATTGGTGACCTCCTTGTTCAGCTTAAGTTTGGGTAGTTATGCTGGTGAGACCTTATGGGTATAGCTTGTGTAGAAGGGTTAGCACATAGTGAGGAGGAGGGGTCGACAAGGTAGGAGGGACATAAGAAAGGAGAGGAGAGGATAATCAGAAGGCACTTGGTATACATTTAGGAAATTGTGAAGGAATAAATTTAGTTTTTAAAATGTTCACATATTTAAAACAAAACAAAATTTCTGCTAGACCTGGTAGCTCATATTTATAATACCAGCACTTGCAAGGTTGAGTCAAAAAATTGTGAGCCCAAGGCCAGCTTGGGCCATATAATGAGTCCCCATGTCAAAAATAAAACATATTTCCTGTGTGAGGTCCAGGGTTCATTCTTCAAATAGCTACTGACGTTTTGCTGGGCACAGTGGCATACACCTGTAATCTCAGAACTTGGGAGTCAGATGCAGGCAGATCTCTGTGAGCTGGAGACCAGCCTTGTCTGCAGAGTGAGTTACAGGACATCAGGGCTACAAAGTAGGACCATATCTCAAAAAAGAAAGAAAGAAAGAAAGAAAGAAAGAGAGAAAGAAAGAAAGAAAGAAAACAAAAGGAATGAATGAATAAACCACCAGACACTTTGCTTGAGATCCAAAGCTATCCAGAAGTGTATGGATTCTGTACTGTTGGCCTCTAGTTAGTTTATAGTTTATTTTATGTTATCACTATTATTTTATCATTAATATTAATTTTATTGTTCCTATACAGTTTCATGGATATTATCAAAGGACATGTCTAACCCTAGTCATTAGACCCTCTATCTACACTGTCAGCTCTCTCAGACCTCTTCAGTTATCTACCATCTTTATTTACATCATTTTTCTCATTCTTTGTCTTTGGACATTTTGAAAAATATGCAGTGTTAACACCTTTTTAAAGAAAGTGTCACTTGTCACTTTGCTTCAGGTTAGGCAGGTGAATTTCTTTTTGCCAAGAGTTTGATTTCCTATATAAGAACAAGGCTTTCAGGAACAATATGTAATGTCTTCTGTAATGACAGGACAGGGAGCTCTTCAGCAGATGTTAGCTGGCCCCTCACAAAGGTGGAAAAGGCAGTAGCAGCTAGTTCAGAATAATTCTTCTACTTGTTTTCTATATTTAAAAATCCCTTGGGGCTGGAAAGATGGCTTAGTAGTTGAGAGTCCTTGCTGCTGTCCAGAGGAGCTGAGTTCAGTTCCCAGCACTCATGTCAGGCCGGTCATAACTATCTGTAACTCTAGCTCCATGTCATCCAATTCCCTGACCTCCATGGCTTCCTGGACTCACATGCTCATATCCAAATGTAAAACCAGCACTGTGACAACCCCCCAACATACACACACAATGTAAAAATAATAAAAATAGATATTTAAAAAACACTATTATAATGATGTTTCTTAATCTGGATAGTATTTAACAAAGTTTTCTTTAAGGAACATACCTTCATGGTGTGGTAAAAGGGTTTTTTAGGGGAAATATTTGTATGGTCAAGTATATTTGGAAGTTTCAGAATTAGACTACAACCAGCTACTTTCAAATGCAGGACTTCTCAGAACCATTAGTATATTAACATGCATCATATATCAGATATATATATATATATAGGATGCAGTGTTTCTCAAACTTATTCAGCCATAGGACTCATGATTTTGTAAAGCACCCTGCAGGATTAGTGCTCTTTGATACATTGGATTACGTCACTCAATTACTAAAAGCTATGTGTGTCATAGCAATAATCTGTTAGGGGCTAAGGATGCAATTCCTTGGTAGACTATTTACCTAGCCTACAGAAAACCTTGATTTTGATCTCTAGTATCACATAAAACTGGATGTGGTGGCACATGCTTGTAATTTAAGCGCTCAGGAGATAGAGGCAGGAAGATCAGAAGCTCAAGGTCATTCTTAGCTACAAAGAAAATTGGACTCTAGTCTGATGCATGAGACACTCTTTGAAAGACATAGTAGGTCTTTTTATCATTTTTTATCATTTCTTTGGGACAAGGCTTCATTCCTGTCCCCTATTTCTGTGCCCTGGAATTCACTGTGTAGCCAGGTAGCCTCAAGCTCATGGCAGCTCTGTACCTCAGCTACCTAGTTACTGGGATCACATGCATGAGCTACCAAGCCCAACTTTATAGAGACTGTCTTAATGTGGAAGAATTCCTTAGCATAACAGGCTAGCTTTTCCACACGTCTGTAAATATGTATACTTTATAGTTAAACATGTTTAAGGACAATCTTGGGGAATATGATAAAATGTTGATTGCCAGATCCTACACTAAAAACTCAGATCCAGTTGGGCTGTTAGTTTCATACATTTAACCCAGACACTCTTATTGATTTCATCTCTTGCATTTGGAAAAGGCAATAAAGTTATTTCATCCAGGGGAGACTCTGGAAATGGAGCTCAGGAGAACTCAGAGAGCAGCAATCCTCTGTAAGACTGAACTGGAAAGAGGACCCTGCTAATCTTCAAAGGGCCGTGGGCACTATGACAACATTTTGCCCATGTAACATTTCCCAAAGACTAAGCCTGCAATGGCATGCATACAGTGTGCCATCTGGCCTGCCTTCGCATGCTTTTCCAGTACTCCCACCCAAAGCCTTTCTTTTCTGCCACCAATGCACATTCAGAGGCCCTGGCAGTCATGTCCAGAAAGCAAGACCCTCCGTGGGGAGCTCCCCCTTCTACCCCACCCATTGTTCATGACTTCTTGTTGGCCAGAAATGAATGGCATTTCTCGGAATTAGCCCAGGAATTTCTGCTGATAAACAAATGAAACTCTCAAAGGGAAAAGCAATCAACATAGTTTGAAATAAAATCAGTGTTTCAACTTAGTCTGTTTTCAACTTGGTTTGAAGCAAGAGTCACATCTAGGGTATTTTAAGGAACAGATTAGTGAAATGACCTTCAGTGGGTTTTCATCCTAGTTGCAGGGTACCTCTTCAACTAGGGCCTGACTCCTGCTCCAGCATGTGGAAGAGGTGATTATTACATTGATTTCCTGTGATCTGTGCTTCCAAGTCCTGTTAAGACAGCACATCCGCCTCACTCATCCCCTTTTTCCCATCAAGGTCTGACACCTGAGGTCAGCACCATTTAAGCATCTTTCTTTTTATGTAAACCAAGATTACTGATATATTAACTTTCTTAGGTGCATGCAGGAGTGTCTGTGCATGCATGTGCATGTGCATGTGCGTGTGCGTGTGCATGTGTGTGTGTGTGTGTGTTTTCGTATGTGGGTGTGAACATGTGTGTGTACATGCATATTTGTGTGTGGGGGCCAGAAGTTGACATCAGATATCTTCCTTGATAGCTGTCCACCTTCTTTTTGAGATTGAAAGAGCCTTAATGACTAAGGCGTTTCTTTTTCCAAGGTTCCAGTGCTACAGAGCACGAGGCCTCTGCTTAGCAACAGGATGTTCTCTATTCATGGCAGAGGACATATTAGTTTCTAGAATATGTTGCCAGTTCTCAAGTCTTTTACTTTGGGGTTAATTGAAAACCAATATGTCCTCAAAGTAACCAAATATCCTTGCTATCTGTTGCCTAGAGCCAAAGGGTTTCAGTTCAGGGTTTTGGATACAAAATAACTATAATCTGAAAGGTTTGCCAGATTATTTGCAGCCACTAAGATAAATAACAGTCTTTATTAAAATGATTTTGTCTGATTTTTGTATTTAGATTTTTATAGTCAGCTGTTCCCTAAAAGCCATTTTAGAAACTGGCAGACATAGGGTATCAAACGATTGAAACCTATTCCAAAATACACCTCCTGTCTATAGTTGGCCATCCACATATTCTATTTGTTAATGTCTTGATGTGTTTATTATCCCCTGTCTTTGCCATGTGCTCACTGAGACACAGAAGATGAGAAGTGATTCAGCTATATCTGTGTGTCTACTTGCAACGTGTTTCTAGTCATTGTTTTCCCTCAGAATTGGACAGAGACTATAAAGTATCTATACACATCTTCTAAAGAAGACCTCTCAATCCAAGTTGTCCACAGGAGATGCTCTACCTCCTTGTCTGGAATGCTGGGCTTGCAGGTATAAGCCACCATGCCTAACTTTCACTTTCATATCAATGGGGGAGAAATTGAGTTAAACATCAAAAATGAGGAAAATGTTACTCTACTTCCTGATGTCTTGGTGTCTGTGCTTCCTTCTTGCCTAACGTCCCTCCTGTTTATTCTTTTTATTTTTAAAGTTTTGATTAATTGATTCCATTCTCTTCTGTGAAGTAAAATATATAAGGCATGCAATTAATCTTTTAGGCCATTTTGGGTTTACAAGTAGCTCTGTGTCATTCAAGAACATTAACCTTGTTATATAAGCATCATCAGCATTATGTCTATCCAGAATATTTTTCTTTTCCCAAACTGAAACTCTGCACACATGAGACACAACCCCCCTCTCCATCTTCCCTAAGCTTCTGATAACTGCCAAACATTGTTCTGTCTCTGTGAATTTGAGGTACTTAATAGAAGTGGAATTAAACACTCATATCCTCTTTTGTCGTTGATCTACTTCATGTAACAGTCTTCCAAATTCATCCATGATGATTCGTCTCTGTACTTTAAACTCCTCCCCTCCCCTTCTTCCTCTCTTCTCTCCTCCTCTCCCACCCTTCCCTTCTCCCCTCTTCTCCTCTCCTTCCCTTCCTTTCTTCTCCCTACTCATCTCTCTTCTCTTCTCTCTGTCTTCTTTCTTTCCTTCTATCTTGGAGCTGGAATTCAGGGTTTGAAAAAGAAATCGTAGAGTAAGTAAGGAGTGTTAGAAGAATCTAGCAAACATTGGTTTGTTCAGAGCATGTGCCCTGTGAGATGAGGAAGATTCCAAAAAGCAAAAGAACGCTGACAAAGACAATCATGACAAGTAACAGCCAGCCTTGATGACTATGAAATGCTGAAATTTGAAAAGCACAAAAATCCCAAATTTCCACCTCTGGGGGACCGCCAGGGAGACTTCTATTAGAAACTGATTAACAGAAGCTTGTCATCTGCTCTGGGGACCTCCACAGTCCTAGAAATGTTCCCATGTTTCCCTTTATCTGGAAGAATATATTTCTGAAGGCACTTTCTCTGCCATTGCTTTCTGAGGGAAATCGTGTCTGCAGCCATTCAATATGATTTTTATTATAAAAAGATAATTATAAGATTAGATTATCAAGGCAATGAGTCAATGTTGAAGGAAAACTGTAATTACTGAGCTTGCTGAAAGAAATACTGAGGGGACTTCAACAGCTTCAGAAAGATTAATGACTTTTGCCTTCCGTCTCCAAAAGGGGGAAATGGACAGAAATAAGCTTCAGCACAAGAAAGTCCCAGGGAAGTATTATCAGGCTTCAGTAGGGAGTAGATATTGTCTAAAAGTCAGTATACTGAAGCTCAATCTTAATATTGAGTTTAAGCAAGATATGCATGTGTGTCACAATAGTTAGAATGGCAACAACTCCAGTATATAGGGAAAGTACCTACTGAGGCTGAGATGGCAATTAGTGCACCTGCCTGGTGACTATCTGGAGAATTCATGTAACATCATCCATGCAACTATACATTTCTGCTTTCAGTATACACGTCATATTTCTCAGGATCACATATTTTAATTACATAGTGTTTTCATTCATTTGGAATGGTGTGATTGGAGGCAGAGTTGATCAAAGTGGGCTGACATGCAGGAACCAGCATAGGATGGTCTTCCTGGTGTTTAATTTGCTCGCTATCTCTCTTCTTCCTTCTTCCTCTCCTGCCTTCTTGTGCTTTACCCATTCTTCCTCTCCCTTTCTTCCCTCCCCATCAGGTAAAGCAGAACAGTCCTAAAGTTTACGCATCTACAGAAGGACATATTTTCTAAGTGGGCTTTTAAATATGTAAGAAGGTATTTCGCTGCTTTTGAAACCATGACCTCCAAGCTGCAGAAATCACAGTATGTTAACATCTGGATAAAGGCATCTAGTTTCAGGCCTAGATCAGTGATTCAGAGGGGTCTTTGGCTTCCAGAAAGTCAAGTTGAGTAAGACCTCTTTTAGGGGAGAGGAAAGCTCCATTCCAAGGATCAGGCTCTCCCCCGCGGGAAGGGCTAAGTCTAGCCCTGGTCTCTCCACAGTTGACGCTGAGAATCTTACAGAGTGGGCTAGCTTCTTTGTATCCATTTTGTCAACCTGGAAAATGTGTGATGATTCTTACTTCTACTCAGGCTTGTATTAATAGGAAAAAAAGGAAGATGATGTGGGGCATTGTTTTGAAAATGCTAAACATTTTTATTCATTACTTTTCTGTCACTGAAACATAATACCTGACAACCAACTTTGAGTAGGAAACATTCATCTTGGCTCACAGTTTCAGAGAGATGTCATAGACCACTAAAGACAAAGGTGTAGGCATAGGGAAAGGTGAAAGGGCATGGGGCCGCAGTTTGTGAAGATAGCAGCATAAGAGTAACTGCTTATTCCATAGCATAGATAGGAGATAGGGAGCTAGGTCAGAGGCTAAAGCAGATAACACCTTCAAAATCCTATCCTTTAAGCCTGTGTCCCACACATCCTGCAACCTCCCAAAATAGTAGCACTATCTGGACACTAAAGGTCTAGGGAAAGACCTTTCAGACTTAAAGTATAACAAGGATATATAAACAAGACAACATTACATCACTGAAGGGGGAAGGATTTTAAACCCAGGGTCCCAATACCGCATATGAACATGTCTCCACTGGTAATGAGAACCTTGATATTTGGTACTTGATGCTCTAGATCCTGATGATAGTAGCACCAGAAATAGACACTGACCATTTGTTTCCAATTCCAGGAGAATGATGTGTGAGGTTGCAAGGAAATTGGGTGGCAGGTTTACATGACAGTCAAGAAGGCAATATTAAATCACTGGCATCCTGTGTCTGCCTTTTCTTCTGATGAGGCTCTGACAGGTACCTTCAGTCATATACCTCATCATGATGCTGACTTCTCAGAACTGGACAACTTGTTGCAGGAGAGAATATATTTGGAGACTAGGTGAAAACCTCTCTAATTCCTTGGAATCTTGAATTAAGAGAGTGGTTTAACTTGGCTAGACTGGACTCCTCCTCTAACTAGCTCACTACAATGAAAACATTCCTTGCTTTGAGCTCTCATACACTGATTAGGCTACCATAATTTCCGTCTGCTGGCTAGGACTGCTTTGCTCCCTCTGTTTTCACTAATTCATACTCTGGCTGGAGCCTGCCATCCAGCATTTCTTCCAGGAACATAGCCCATGTTTTCAGGAAGTGTCTCAGAATTCAGGGGGAAAAGTGCCCTCGCTACAGTGCTACTTCCAAGCCAAGGAGGAGCAATCTGGTTTCCTTTCGTTGGGGCTTTGCAAATGCCTTGATTGTCATAATATCAGGGGAAGGATGTCATCTACATTTTGAGAGATGAAGCTAGGGAAATATGAAGAGTTATTCAATGAATAGGGTCACAATACAGTAAAAAGGTGTCCTGTACAAAATTTCATTGCTGTCCCTGTTGAGAAGCACCAGATTGGATAACACCCCTAACCACAGAAACCCACAGAAAGCAGTCTTCTCCTAACAAGAATTCAATGGTCTGGTTTTTTTCCTCCCTCACTCTGTCCTTCCCTCCCTCTCACATATTCATTTCAAAAACATTTAGAGAGTACAAGATTTGAACAAAGTCTCAGATATGTTTTAGTGTTCCTGTCTCAGGGAATTTATAATCTAGTGTGGTCCACAGGCATGAAGAATATTATTAAAAGATAATATGATGGATACTATGGTAGAGGTTTGAACAAAGCCTATACAGGCAAAAAAGGATGAATATGGACAACCTAGCAAAGGTAGGAGATAGGCAAAGCCTCCGAGAGGAGTTTACACGCAAGTGGATTCTGAAAGATGAATGGGCCATTGCCAGATGAAGATAAGGTATTGAGCAGAGGATATGTAAAGGCATGTGTGTGATATGTGACCATCCTAGCATGGTTCATGCATGAAAAGAGGAAGGTGGAAAGGTCACGTGGATAGAGGCCAGTCTTGGTTGGACAATATTTTGTAGAGGTAGCACGATACAAAGCAGGGAGTCAACAAAGTTTGAGTAATTCCATATGTCTTACAATTGCCTGCTTGTCTTCGATTCTTCCCATTCCAATCTCTCTCCAACTACTCAGCACATGTAGTCTCTAACATCTGATGAGAACGAGCCTCATTTACTCTTTCTGAAATATTTTGCCATTTATTGACAGAATTGCAGTAAGAATTCAACAACAATAGAATATTTCATGACTTTGGAGAATACACTTTAAAGGACTGAATACGGAGGATAGGAACATAGACGCCACATTCATTTTATACATACTTTGTGTGATTATGAGAGAGAGAGAGAGAGAGAGAGAGAGAGAGAGAGAGAGAGAGAGAGAAATGGTACCGTAATCCAATCATAGATGTCATCTGGCCAGTAGTATGCCTTTAATAAATTTAAGTTATTGTTTTGTTGTTGCTATTGTTGTTGTTGTTGTTATTTCAAGCCATGGGGCTACAGTTTAGTATGGAGAACTGGAAACATGTGATGATCAGAAGAGTTATTGAGTGTGTCAGTTAGTTTCAAATATGTCCCTAGGCGTCTGAACTGTTGAACAATATAATGTTCACCATTTTGCTGTCAGAATGTAGATGTTCTAATATGGGACCAGAGCATTATTTTTTCACGCATTTGGGCATTTTGTTTCCATTCTAACAATGTGGCATGTAGAAAGCTTTTGTCTTGTAAGCTGTAGACCTAAGTTCATCTCTGCAGTTCCAACACTCAGGAAACTGAGGTAGCAGGATCAAAACCAACAGGCCAGTTTGGGCCACATTGCAAGTTCAAAGTAACCTGTACTACATAGAAATACATGTGTTCAAAAAAAAAAATACTAAAGACATCCCAGTAATAGAATGCTTATCTAGCATGTGAGGAGTGCTGGGTTTTGTCTCTAGCACCACAGGAAATACATAAATACACACTCAGGTAAATATTTTTAAAGTGCTGATCTATGTTAAAGTCCAGGCCAACAAATCTGCTCTTATTGTATGGGAATATGAAATAAAAGACCCACAACAGTTAGGCCAGAGCCAAGGAGATGCATTATAAAGAAATTAAGTTGGGAGGGGCTGGATAAAGGAACAAAAGTCTGAACCCAAGAAGGGAGGGAAAGGCAGAATCAGATGGGGAGCTCGGAAGGACAGGACAACATAAGATCATCCAGCTGCCCCCAAACTGAACTTACAATGTTTTCTGTGTTCTCTCTGGTAGAGGGGTTGACTTGTCCAGCATTCAATGGAAACTTGTTGATTGACACTAAGTTGGGCACAAGTTCAATGTGAGTGTGCCTTTAGCTATTTATTTGATTTTTAAAAATTGCATCCTTTGCAGTAAGACTGTTTAGCTTCTACTGGCGCCCTGGGGCAGTAAGTTTAGATTGTTAAAATAGCAGCCATTAACACTCTCTGTGTTATGATACTGTTCTCCCTGCCCCCCTTTACAGAAACTGGGCTGGAGATTCTTTGACAAAAGTTAACGTCTCCTCTCCACAACAAAAGAAACAGAGTCTCCTCAAAGCCAGGGCTGCTTTTGCCTAGCACTAACCCCTAAAGCCCTCAGCTCTGCCCACCCCTGCCCCATGCCCACATGTTTCATTCACTCTGGAACATGCAAACTCATCAGTTCACTCCCTATAACCCCCACCCCTCAAACACATCCCACAAGCAAGAGGGACCCCTTGTGCTTGCTTTGCTTTCTTTCTTTGGCTTGTTTTTATTTGAAATCAGTTTGTTAAGATGACACTGGATATTTTCTTTCTTGTATATTAATCGTGCTGTGGACGTAGCATGTAACGACTTTGTTCTTAGTGCTGGTCATGCTTATTTCTCTAAACCATGAGGTATAATTCTGAGTCTATTGATCAGTCAAACTGGTCTCTGTGGACTTTGCATACAATGCCTCTTAAGCAAATAGCCCAGGCAGCTTCTAAAAGATTTATGAATTCCTGGATTATCTAGATTATTCATAGGTCTACTTAAAAGGGAATTTTTCATGAGAGGACTGGATAGCCTGGCTTTCCTAAAGGCCCTTGGGGAAAGATCAAAAGGACAGAGACAAAGGGGACAGTGTGGAACTGCTCAGCTCCCTGAACAAGGCAATAATCGAGACCAGACACACAGAGCCTACCAGCATCTCAGAATCTGCACTGGTCGTAGCTGAGCCACCACCTTGGCCTAGCAAGCACAAAAGGGAAGTTCTGTGTTCTCTGGATAACTTTGGCATGTTATCTCTGCTGGCATTTTCCAGTGGAACTCTGCAATAGTGGCCACCTCCCATTACAGTAGCCACAAACACATGTGACTCTTGGACACTTGATATGGTATGCGACTACTGTGAGACTCAGAAACTGCATTCAGATTGGGCTTAATGGTGATTAGTTCAGCTGTAAATTGATACAAATGACTGGGGATTTCTGTCCTGCATGGTGTCACTCTATCTCATTCATTGGGAGCTTTTATGCTGAGTTGAATTTAGTTTTGTACCTTCTATTTGTTTAGTTCCTTACAACTGTCATAAACTTCTTAAGAGCAGGCACCATATATCCTCTGAAGACAGAAAATCATACCTTGAAGTAGTGTTTGGTTCAGCCCTCCATCTCCATACTTGACAAAAATGATCATTTAAGAAAGACTGTAACCTACCTGAAGCCACAGTGCTCTGTAGGCACAATTCAAGTTGCCTGGAGCCTAAATCGTCCTGCCCCCTGGATTATGTTTCAATCACATCTTCCTTTCAGAAAAGACTTTTACAAGTGAATACTCTCTTTGCCTCCGTCTTCACAGTTCACAATTGAGGCTCATGCTTTGTCATTTGGAAATATTTTGGAGACAAAGTCTGTCGTCATCTCCTCATACGCTAAGATACAAAGTAGCCTCTGCACAATGGTTTGTAGAGTGAGTTAATTTCTCTAAGTAGTTCTCAAGCTGTGGGGCAAATCCATAGGGGTCACCTAAGACTGTCAGAAAACACAGATATTTGCATTCTGATTCATAATAGCAGCAAAATTAGGCTTATAAGGTAGCACTGAAAACAATGTTGTGGTTGGGGGTCAGCACAACATGAGGAACTGTATTAGGGTCACAGCGTTAGGAAGGTTGCAGATCACTGACCTAAGGCCATGATGGGGCCAGTTATCTTTTACATTCAATTTTGAGGGAAACTGGGTGTGTTTCCGTGCCTTTGAATCAGCCAGAGCTCATGCTGGCTTTGATCAGGGAGACAGGATCTTTGCGTCTGGCCCTGACCTATGCAGGTTTTCAGATATACAGGAAAGGATGCTGGGAACACTTGCTCCCAGCCCCTCTGCATTCTGAATTGCCTTGATTTCCTGAACGCACTAGTTGTCCTTTGCTGGCAACCAGGGACATGGCACAACTCCCTCGCTTCTCTACCCTTCTAAAACAACCTACAATTAAACATGTCCAGGATTGAACTTGGAGGAATTTATCTTTCTGGTCACTTTAGAAAGTGATACAACGTACTGACTCCAAACTAAGCCCAGAATCCAGTGCTAAAACACAAGAGAATTCAGTGTATAGGAGGAAATAAAGTAAACTCTTATAATCTTTGGCCTCTTCCTCTTACCCCAGGCCTTTGCCCTTAACCCAGAGCTAACCAATGGTAACTAAGCACTTGCTGAATTGAAGTAAAACCTGTTACCAGCCACCAAAGGTCAAGTTGCAGCCAGGCAGTCCGGCAAAGATCCAGGCCCAAGCAAGGAGGCAAATAGTTTGTGTCCCATCTGCAGCGCATGGTCTGCTCATTTGTTGGTACCACCTAATGAAGAAGCGATCTGGTCCTGAGATAGAAGGCTTCCAGGGACCCACCCAGTCCTAAAATTCTGAAGCCTAAGTATAAGCTTTGGGTGCCAAGGACACTGGAGAAAGTCTCTGGAGCATGTAGAACACCAAGCCAATTGGAGTGCCTGCTAAGCCAGCCCAGGATTCCTAGCATTCCAGCCACACCATATCCACCCCCAACCCCTGAGGGCAGCCAGTGGCCACAGCAGAGCCCACATCCAGCTGGCTGAGACCCACAACAGACCCTCCAAAGGCCTGCCTCCTCACTAATGGCCTGCCTCCTCACTAATGGCCTGCCTCTTTGCTTTGTGCTGAGTTCGGGGAGGTGGGCAAACTGTAACACCCAGTTTAGCCTAAGAGTTTGACTTGCTGTGGACTCTCTGGGCAGTGAATCATTTTGAATAAGCACTTAAACAACTTTCCACTGAGTCATCCTGAGGACTGTCAGGTTCACTAATCCTGACATATACTGTGTATATCCTTTGTTCAGATCCTGTCCCCAGGCTGATACTGGGGGCTGGATATAAACAGCAGAACTTTAACTATGTGATTGTTGGAAATCATTTGTATTAGGACTTCCATTGCCTGCCTCTCTCCAAAAATGCCTGAAACACAAAGAAAAATCTTAGCCAGTACCAACTCTTGGTCCCTGTGTGTGCTTTTGGCAACATTGCTACCAAGAATATGTCCTCTTTGCTTTAAGTGGCACTGCATGTTCAATTTCTTTTCCAGATCCTCCATGGATCTGTTTTCATTTGGCTTCTTCTAGGCCAGGGCTGGCATTTTCTTTTCCCTGTAAATATTTCAGCATTTGCAGGCACCTCTTGCTACAACACATCCTTTGCAGTGTGAAAGCTGCCATAGACAATATGCAAATGATGGCTATGGCTGCCTTCCAATAAAACTTTATTTACAAAGACAAGTCCCGGGTCCATTTAGCTCACACCCCTGTTCTCAACATAAAATAACCTAAATTGGTACATGAAACTAGTCTCTTGGGTTAGAAAGTCTGAGGACCATTTAGAAGATTGGCCAGTTTTCATTCTCCTTTTTGGAAAGAGACATAGATATTGTAAGAATAGTTTTTCTCATTTTGACTATCAGAATCCATTTCTCAAAGGTGATAGACACATTTTGATGGCTAGGATTGGCTAGATGAAGATGTATTAACAACATATAAACTTCAGAACTTAAAACACTTAAAGTTGTTCATCTCAGGTTGATATGTCATTCTTACCATTGACCCTGGCTGACAGAGCCTTACCATCAAAAATTTAGTCCCATTGGTATAAGAAGAGAACATAGTGAAGCAGTAACTGGCACTCTGGTTCCTAAGTCTTTTTCCCTTGGAATAATAAATCACTTTTGCTTGTGTATCACTGGTTAGAGGAAGTCACCTATTCTCAGGGCATGATTCTTAGGGACAGGGAAATATAATACTATCATGTTTCTGGATAAGTAAGTGCTGTTCAACGACTCTAATAGAAATCTATTCCTAGCATTCTTCTTCGTGACTTTTCTTTCTTACCTTTTTGATTGGCCTAAATGTCTCTTTTGCCTAAACCCTACCTGGCTTTCCTCATCATAATAGCCATTGAAAGTAATACTCGGGAACACAGCTGAGGGGCTCATATATTGGTACACTAAGCAATACTTAAAATTTTGTGTAGTCCAGCCATGAATATGAAGTCAGGCCTCTGAGCCAGGTCCTACATGCCATTGGATCCAAGCATTGATTGCCATTGGGCAGCAAGCCTGAGAACAATTAGACCTCCCATGTCTCTGGTTTTGATTTCACTTTTATTTACTTTTAGTGGGAATTTGAATCAGAGAGGGAATTCTAAACACAATGACTCTAGGCAGTTCCTGCCTTTACTGCTATGAAGAACAGTTGTCAAGACAGAACCAGAACGAGGTGCATGAGGGAACAGACAACACAGGTGATTGTGATGCTGTGTTGCGAACTGTATGATAGCTTTGGAGGAGGAGACTATAAGCAAAAATACAGAATAGCCAGGAGAAGCTAATTGTGCTAACGATCTCAATTGCCCCATGACTATAAATACAAGGCTAGGGGCGGATCTCTAACTCTGCTACATGTGATTAGCCAAGGGTCCTAGGACATTTTCTTTAGTACTCTCATCCTTCTAGGACATGGGAATCCCTTTGTTAGATCTTTTGTATGGGACTCTCAGTCTGGGAGAAAACAAGCTAAGGAAATGTTTACCGAACATCTGACAGCTCAGTCTTCTAAGGCGCTTGGGTCACTTATCACCAAGTTTTATTGGCAATATTCACTCCTAACTGCAAGAAAATCCATGAAACACATGTATGTAACTGGGTCTCAAAATGGATTTGATGAGCATGGGATGTCTAGCACAAGGAGGATTCTGTACAGGAAATGTTTCCACTGGCTGAATCGTAGACTGAAGCTTTGAATAACATACTGTCAATATTGAAATATTTGCCGCTCAGAGTGTAATGCACTACTTTGTGACATAGCAAACTTTTTCTGCCTTTGGACATCTTTGTATATAAAGAAATATGGCAGATTCAGTTCATTGTATCTCACTTTTTTCTGTGTACTTCATGTGACCTTTAGCCCATACCTAAAGGCATTTATATTTTCATGGACACAGAGGCTTTGGATCCTAGAGACAGAAATGTGAAGATGTCATTCAGTGAAATGATAATCAGGAAGACCAGGCAACTTATTCTGAATATTGAACCATTCAAAAGTCACACTTATAAGGTAGGGGGCTGTAGCTAGAGAGATGGCTCCCTGGTTGAGAGAGCTCACTGCTCTTCCAGAGAAGCTAAGGTTGCTTCCCAGCACCCATGGTGAACTTCTCACAACTGCCTATAGATTCAATGTTCTTCTCTGGTCTTTATGCACACACATGCACATATTCACACAGAGATACGCACATATGTATATACATAAATATACATATTATATACATAAATAATAAAACAAGTCACTTCTCTTTTTTGAAAAATATATAATTTATTTTATTTTTGGTATTTTTTATCTTAAATCCTTTATTTATTTATTTTATTTTTTCATACTTTATTTACATTTCAAATGTTTCCCCCTTTCCAGATCTCCCCTTTGGAACCTCGCCATTCCCTCCCCCTCCCCCTGCCACTATGGGGGTATTCCCCCAAACACCCATCCACCCACTCTCGTCTTCCCACCTTGGCATTCTCCTATACTGGGGCTTCTTAAGTAAAAAGCAGACATTAACATGGGGAAAGAGAATAAGCTTGCTGATTTGGTCCTGTAACACATTCCACAAATTCAGTTAACCTCTTGGTGGATATTCTTGGTAGTTACTTCCTGGGTTAGGGGTTTGTTTTCTATTTTTATGTTTAATTACATTTTCATGGTAAATACTATTTGTAGCAGAAAGAAGAAATTGTAGGTATAATTTCTTGTTGTTTCATCTAATGTTAGGTTTGAAGACTGGCATTTATATAAAAGCTTTTCTGTGTTTTTTGTGACTTCCTAGGTAGTTGATTTTACATGATGTAGTTTTGGATACTTATTGTGAGAAACACTCAAGTGCTTAATGTCATTAAGAATAGCTAGTGCTTTGCTACCTATCTAGAGCTATTAAAATGAGAAAGTTCCCCTTATGTCTATAGTATTTAAAGATTGGGTACAGACATATAAATGACTTCTTTTAGTCAAGGCTAGTGCTCATACACTCTGAGGACAGAGTGTTCCTTTTCGTCGTAGAATCTTTAGTACTTTCCCTGGCTTCTGCCTACTGAATGGGAGCAACACATCCTCCACCTGTGGCAATCAAAACTATCTCTGGCTATTGCCACATATCCCCTCAGGAAATATTATCCCAAGTTGAACCGTCATGTGAAACAGTATGTGTCTTGTAGACATTGAGAACTGTTGCTCTAGTGCTAAGGGATTCATATTTGCTTACTTGTGGAAATTATTTTCACTTGTTTAGAATTTTGTATTCTTTCATGATTTCATAAATGTATAGAGTGTAACTTGATCATACCCAACCCATATTCTCTTTCTCACTCTCCCTGAGACCCCCCAAATACTTCACTGTCCCGCCTTCATATTCCTTCTTCTTTATTTTTAATAATCCACTGAATCCAATTAGTACTGCCTACATGCGCATAGGTGTGGGACCACCTACCTAACCATAGGAAACCCACCAGTGACCACCTCCCTGAAGAAAAATGTTTTTTTCCCTCTCTCAGCAGCCATCACTTGCCGGTAGCTCTATAGGTAGGTATGAAGCTGATATATAGACCTCCCTCAGAGCCCTACTCGGGAATTCAATGCATTTTCACATGTCTCCCAGAAATAGGAGTTAGAGACAAAGGTTCTAGGTAGTAAGAACTTACTGATAAGCATGCTTGTACCCAGATTTCTGAGAAATATTGAAAGAGGCAGTATGGAAAAATTATCCCATGTGTATGTTCAGAGCTCAGATTGAAGAGATTGTCAATACTCACTGGCCTTTGAGAAAGTCACTCTTCAAGGATGTTTTTGATGACCTGCATGAGATGGGCACTAAAGCTAAAGTCCTAAAGCAATACTTCTCAAACTTGAACCTGCACATGAACTTCTGGTCATCTTATAGTTCTGCAGACACTAGGTCTAGAAAGTGGGGTGTGAGGTTCTGCATTTCTACCTAGCTCTCAGGTGACACCAATGCTGCCCACCTCCATACCACTTCTGAGGAAATGGTTTGTATTCTTAGAAACAAAGAGCTGCTCATCTGTATGCTATATTCATGTTCTATAGAGGGAGTTAGTAGCCAGTAAAGTCTTATTCATTAATATTTCTTTATGATGCCTCTCTCAAAAAGGTAAAACCAATATGACAGCCCCTCTTCTTCTTCATTCTATGCAATCAATTAAGATTAAGTAATTTAGCCAGATCTTCCTATTAGTCATAATCTATGCCATATATATATATATATATATATATATATATATATATTACATATTAGAAAGAATATTATGTAGGCTGACCTCAAATTCACTATTTAGCTGAGAATGACCTTGAACTTCTGATTCTCCTTCTTTTACTCTCCAAGTGCTAAGATTACAGACATGTATCCTCTTACAGTTTACCAAACAGAACAAAATGCATGTTTTGGGATAAGTTTTTTTCCATTAATTCTTGGATGCTGGCTGTAATTTTTCTTCCTTTAGTAAATAAGATGCTAGCAATAAGCTCTTTCAACCATCTTCAGACAGGTCCTGCTTCCAACTTTATTTTCTCTCCTCCAGTCATCCCAGAACACTTTCTTAAAACTACAAAATCTCACTAGATCACTTCCCTGCTTTAATCACTTCACTGGCTTCTCATCATATACACAAGAACTACAAACTGCTGGACTTGATATCTTAGTACCTCCAGGTGCCTGATGTCTGATGTCATTGCACTATCCTTGTGAGGACCAAACCATGGTTTCAATCATTAACACTCTACAGTATTTCATGGGGGGGGGGCGCTTTTCTCTTGTTTTAGATGGCTTCATAGTAGAAATAAAAAGGTCAGGAAAGGGAAAAGACACAGGAGTTGCTGGAGGCAGGCACATGCTAGGTCTTAGCTGATATGGGTAACTAAGGGTAAGAAGTGGGGTCTTTAAAACTCACTAGTTACTATTATCCAAGAGATGACAAATATCAAGATTCTCATAATGTCTGGATGTTAGATGTGATACACAGTGGTACTTCCCAGAGGGTGTTCCTTGGATGCTCTGAGCACAGGAGTTCAGAAAAACACTCAGTTGTGACCATACATGTTTCTTTACTGTGAGACTTCTGGGACCCTTTAACATGATGAGAGAGGCATGGAGTGCCGACATTATAAATCTTTCCCCAACTTTATTTGATGGCCAGAATCTTGTTTTCACTGAACAT
This sequence comes from Rhynchomys soricoides, assembly GCA_019843965.1. Classification (NCBI taxonomy): domain Eukaryota; kingdom Metazoa; phylum Chordata; class Mammalia; order Rodentia; family Muridae; genus Rhynchomys; species Rhynchomys soricoides. The sequence goes on from JADRCH010007585.1 coordinate 569,067, forward strand.
CTTGTGGACTAGTAGTGCTCTGTAGAGCAGACTTGGGAAATGCTGCTGTAGGCAATACAGAGGAATGCCTGACCAAACTCCCTACTGTCTCATCCAGATGCCTCACATTGTTTCTGTAAGTGCAGCTTGAGGGTAGTGACTAATTTGTCCATTTCAAAGGGGCATTGCCCTTCAAAAAATCCCAGTTCCCAATGGATTAGAACTAACGGGGTAATAGTAGAACTCATTTGGGGAATTTATTTGGGGGAAGAGAAAGGCAGAGAGTGACACATGTTACCACAAACCTGTCATTAACAATTACAAATCATGCATAGCAGTTTTAACATTTTCGTTGCTCCTGCTAAGGCAGTTAAGATACCTCTCGAGAATTAGAAAACATAAAAACACATAGTTAGCAACAAAGCAATAATAAACAACTGCCACATCCATGGTAGAAGGGTGTTTTGTTGTTGATGATGATGATTTTGTAGGTTTTTGCTTGTTTGTTTTCTTTTAGCCTACATATTACAAGGGCAGATGACCATTTAAGATTGAAAAATTAGCCTCTGAAAAACAAATTTGTGTCACTTAAAACTGCTTCAGTTGTTGGACTGGGCTTCTGAGGGATGTCTCCAGCCCTCTTGTTTTTTGATCCTGACCTATAGTCCTTGTTTTGGCACTACACTACCGATCTGTGTCCTATTTGCATCTTGGGGCTTTATTTCCATGTGTCAAAAGAAAAAGGATTTCCAGTTTCCTCTTGGAGGAAACCCTAGGAGATTTGTGTAATGAGATTAAATTAGTTCATGAGCTGAATAATGAAGCTGATGAGCAAAGTGGAAGAAATCTGGAGAGGGAAGAACATAGAAGTTCCTTCTGAAGACTGAGCTATGAGGAGGCTCCATCAATAAATGCTCTCAGCCCACACAAGGCTGCTTTCAGATGTGCATCACTGTGGATGCAGAGAATGTAGAGCAAGTTTTGTGCCGAGCTTGGTACTACTGGAGCACTCTTTTTCAGCAGTGAGGGCTCCTCTTTTGCATCATGTGATAATCTGAATCTGACAAAACCTGTTGACCATTTTCCCAGAAGGATACACGCACTCTCACACATTCAAACTCCAGTAACTCACTTCATAATGACATTTGGGAGTCATGATTCACTCCATTAATCTGAGCTTTAAATGAAGAGCCTTTTGGCACCAGGGTGTGTATGTTTACATCTTAATTGAATTAAAAATGGATTCTATACAGTCAAGCCCATACCATGTTTGTTCATTTGTGTTATTCCCTGTTTCCATGCTAAAGCTAACAGGAGATGGAGAAAGAGAAGACACGGACCTTATTTTCATTGCAGTTATTGACTATTTAGAAAATAATACAGCTGGGGTTCGTGAGATCACACATAGAGACACAGGCAATGAAGCCTAGTGATCTGAATTCCATCCCCAGAGACTGTAAATTGCTCTCTGACTTCCAGAATATGCACAGTATAGTATGTGTGCATGCCTCCCTCCATATCCCTGGTATCACGTGTTATGCATTAGGAAGAATAGGAAGAGACAGATCGTTTGAGTTGCTGCAAGACATCAGAATGAGTTTAGTAGACCCTAAGGGCTAAGGAGGATATGAATAAGCAAAGGGCAGTCTGTGGGGGTGTTTGGCTCTAGCATGAGTCAGAACAGACTTGGCAAGGGAGCAGGGGCCTACCAGTAGAGCATTCTTCAGCTCAATGGCATATCCTCAGGGGAAGCGTATTTGAGATATGTGTCACGCCACTGGCTGGGATGCTCCTCCATCTGGGCAGGTTTGGCTTTGGGTGCTTGTCCACAAGACAGTTGATGAGTAGTCCTGCAAGGCCATCCCTGCTACCTGAAAGGCAGCAAGTCACCAGCATAGGGGTCCTTGCTGCTCTAACAGAACTTGAATAGGATATAGTAAGCTCTCAACTCTTATCTAGTCTGCTAGAACAGACTCAGTCCCAAATTTTCTCTTTACCTTTAGATGGAGTGCCGTCAGTAAAGTAGAGAGACCATGGTTAATGGACTGTTGGTATGGTTTACTGCACCCCAGTACTTTAAAAGGGGGGGGGGTTGTGCATAGTATAAGCCCTGCCATGTAGAAACAAGTAAAACACGATTCCTCTCAACAAATCCACATATACAGTTATGGAAAGCTTTTAGAAACAGAACCGGGAAAGGCAGAGCTACAGCAGCCTCATCACTCAGAAAGCCAGTCCCAAAATCAGACTCAGAGCACACAAGATGCCGCCAAAGCCCAAATCTGTGCCCAGTCTGAAAACATCTCTTACTCCCAGCCTTTCCAGCCTTCTGCCTGACAAGAAGGCGTATCAGGCAGGGTCAGCTACTGCCTGACATCAGCTGAAGCACGAACAGGAATGGGATGAAAGACAACCTGCAGATGGACTCCGGATGAGGAGGGGAGAAGTGGGATTTAACCAGGGTGTGAGCTTTCAGCGCCCTCTTTCACTCTCTTCTCTCCAGCTGCAGCAGCAGAGGACTGTTTCCCCTCACTCGGCACCTTCGTGCCTGGGACAGAGTGTTGTGTCTGTCTGTTTAGCTGAAGAGTGATCTGCCGAATCTGCTCCAGGAATTTCCTGGCTTGGGACCCCCGCTGGGGGGTTGGGCATGGGGTTCAAGCTGAGAGGCCACTTGTCTTGCTGAAGGTGTGCACACAGAGTCTCTTTAAACTTTCCATGCAGGAATATCTTCCCTGCATCAGTCTCTTTGTTTAATTCAGCAGTGTATCAGTTGGACTCCATTTCGCAAGGCAGATACTGGGGACAATAGGAAAAACTACAGCACAGGATTGGACCCCCCATCCTTGATTGGTCTCCATTTATTTTAATATGTTATCCTATTTCACTTCCTCTCTGTCACTGGGGTACAACATACCTTTCTTATGTCTGGGAGTGTCCCATTTTGCCACCCATTTGTCTTCATTGTAGGATGTACAGCACTTACGTTTTCTTCTGTACCATTTTGTTATTGAGATATTTTCATGTACTGTAAAATTCACCCTTTTAAAATATACAGTCTAATGAGTGTTAGCATATCCTTCATTGAAACCAACACAATTATCTCACTCCTGAACATTTTCATCTTGCCCAAAGGAGGTTCCGTACTTACTAACAGTCACTACATTCTGACTCCTATCCCCAGATTCTGGCATCCACTAATTTAGTTTCTGACCCTTCAAATTGATATTTTCAATTCATTTGATAGAAGTGGAGTCATAAATGTAGTATTTTGAGACTAAGTTTATTCATTTAGTGTAAGTGTGGTTATTATTATCTTGGTTTGGAAGAGACTTCTAACACTTTAAAACAGGCTTGTGTTAAACTCACTATTGTAGCCCAGGCTGGCTTTAAACTTTTCGCAATCCTCCTAACCTTTGAATACTAGAATTAACATCCAACTCACTTATACATTTTAAGGAAATTTTTATTTATTCTTCGACAATTTCATGTTTCTATATATTTTGATCTTATCCACCCAAACTCCCGTCCCATCTTCCACGGTGTTTCCTAGGCCTTTGAGGGGTGGTTGATATAGATGTCCCCTTAGGGCTAAGGACTCAACAATCACTTACCAGTAATGCTACTATATAACCAGAAGCAAAACCACCAAAAGCCTTCTCTTACCAAAGTTGAAAACAACAGTAACCTATGAGCATAAACATGAGTATTTATTAGACTGTTTGGCAACATGTTCATTTTGCAAAACACTGGTAGTAGGTTTCCCACTAGGGTTTACAACCTTCTTAAACAAGGGCTTTGACCAGGTCGACAATAGTAGACACAGATTTCTTCCTCCACAGCAAGTCTTAAAGACAGTCAGAAAGCAATTAATTAGTTCATTAGAAACATCAGTGGCCATCTGCCCCTGCTGGCTTCTGATTCTACCCACCTCAATGAACATCAAGTGAAGATGTAGTTAGGTGAGACTTCTCCGAAGAGGTGAGACTAGAGCTTGACCATGGTTGGAGCGAAGTAAGAGGATAAGTGAATGGAGAAATAGAGCAGAATCCTAAACTGAATATTTTTATGTAAGCTTTTCTGGAAAGCAGCTCAGATACTGATTCAAAATAAGATGAAGCTCAACACGATCAACACCCATCTTTGTTTAGCAATTCCCCAAGATATACAGCAGGAAAGGGCATTGGAATTGATAGCTTAAGTGCATTGAGAGGGTGGGAGAAGGAGCTCAACTTTTGTTTCTCTTCCGTGGCTGTGGAAACCACCCACAATGACAAATACATTTGTGACTATTCTGACCCTTAAATTCTTCTTTCTGAGCACTCTAAGTGATCCAAAGCAGAATCTAGCATGTGGGTGTGATAAGTGACTCTCACCAGAAAACAAATGTTGGGACAGAAATTACATTTGTCAACTTGGGGAGATGGCTCATCCAGTAAGACCACTTACTACACAAACGCGAGGAGCTGAGTTCAAGTCTAAAAGCTATATTTAAAATGCCATTGGTCATAAACACTTATAATCCTAGGGCTGTTGGGGCCAGAGACAGAAGGATAGCAGAGAACTGATAGCCACCAGCCTAGTTTCATACTCAATGAAAGACCTGTTTCCTGGGAGGAGGACAGAGTGCTATAGCACATGTTCCTCTGGCCTCCACTCCACCACACAGTTGTGTATACCCACATACACATACGTCTGTATACATAAGACACATGCAACACAGAGAGACAAATACTAACACCGACTTGGCTATCACTGACAGGGTGAAGATGAGGTACATGGTGTCCAGAGAACTAGGGTATATTAAGACAATCCACTACATACTATGAATTTTAGAGTTTAGGAATGAGTGACTATCTAGTCACCATCCAGGATCTGATAACTTTTGAGAAATTCTACAAGAGATAAAGACTACATTTTACTTCATGAAGGTAAAAATAAACATTGTCACTGTGTCGAAGGCCTGGATAATTTCTAACACAGTACATAGTATTGGCTGAAATTATTGCTTCTCCTTTGGAGTTTAGTGAATACATTGTACAGAAGCAGGATCTGCCAGTGTAAGACCATACTCACTGTAAGAATTATTCATTATCCTCCAGCTCTTCCCTTGTAAAAAAAAGGCTTTCTGCCTTCAAGAAACCCCATCATTCCAAACAAGTAATGATATAATGACATTTTTATGTATTTATCAATAATATGTAACCTTTATTATATTGAAAACATTAGATGTCTGCTTACTTCTCACAAATCATGAAGCTGGTATCTTTAGCATCCCCATTCACAGATGAGAAAACTGAGGTAAAGAGCTACTGAGCAATCACCTCAGCTGCTAAGCAATAACTGATTATAACGAAGCTGAATGTTAAACCCAAATAGGACATTCTGAAGTTAGGTATCTCCATCTGCTTATGACAGGTTCCAATGGCTACATTTTCAGCAGTCTCCCTCACATGAGTCTTATGTTGGAAAAGTTCTACTTCTTTTATTCTGTACCCTACAGCCTCATCATGCATAATGCATCGAAGGATCACATCATAATGTAATTAACAAACAATCTATTTTAAAATATGTGTTACCTTTGGCACCTAGTATGAATTTAGTTAATGAGACTAGGGTACTCATTAAGGACCAATGATAGGACCTTCATAAAATGAGCAACAGAATAATGAAATTTTATGATGACAGAGTTTGGTAAAGATCTGAAAATCATAATAATATACTCTTAATGAATCTACTTAAGCCATCAATCCAAGGGTTCCTAGACTTGCAGCTCTGGAAGTGTGAACCTAAATAGCATGTGTCACCAGTTCATCTGGTGAACCCATTTGGTCTCACTGAGAATTTCAAGTGATCTGAACCCATAGATCTTAAAACTGTGACCTTTTTGGAGGGGAACCACAGGATCCTGTCATAGGGGATAAAATCATTCTGCATGATACCTACTTTCATTTAGCCTGACCACAATGTACATCCTTCTGCTCCCCATCACACTACAGTATCACTTGGTCCGGAGTCACAGGTGATTTCTTAAGAGTACCCTAACTTGTGTGCTTTCTTTCTACTCTGACTAAGATTTAATAGGCCTGCTCAGATTTACACAATGACATAAGGAATAGCCCTCACTCACACTTTTCCTAAGGATACTGAATTAATGGGACTAGGAGAAATGCCCAGTCGCTGGAATAAGACTGCAGAAGTTGTATTTATCTGTTCCACAAGTAGGAAGAGAGCTAGGCTACAAATGGGCAGATTTGTAGGATGGAATTATGAACTCTTGGAAGAGACTTAAATGGTTATCCTATCTAACCCTTAGCCTTCATATTGAGTCTTTAGAAACATTGTCTTCAAGATAATCTTTGAAAGCGAAATAGCTTTGTATAATTCAAGAACTTGAATTCAGATGAAAGTTTATTCATAGATGCTTATATACCTATGTATATCTAAACACACACTATTTATACATAAATATGTGTATGTGTGTCTAATTCACATTATTCTGCATAAAATCATTTATCTCTCCACAACACATAATTTCTTCAAAGTATTATAGCTTTCTTGTGTAGCTTTTCTTAAGGAATAAAAGTGAATATGAATATCTACTCTTTAAAGAATATTATCTAATGCATAAGATATAATATAGAGTTCATAATCATTTTATACCTTCTTATTTTTTCATAATCTTTCTGTTAAGTCTCTATTTTTATATTCCCCCTCCATTCTGACATCTTGTCTGCTGAAGTAAATTGAATATATTCTGGTACTGAATCAGTGAAATATTACAAAGGCAGAAGTTATATTCAAGCTCACCCATGACAAATAGAGTATAAATGAGAGTAATGGCAACAGAAAGGTAGTCCTGCTCCATGTGATTAGCCTTGATCCTTGGAAGTCCTAAGAAGTTTTGTACTTATTTCATGACACTCTGAATTTGCATGTCTCCTGACCTCGAGGCTGCCTTTTCTGGGTAGCCAAGAATAGCCCCACTAAGAAAACACCAGTCTGGCGGTGAGAAGAATAGTGAAGAGAGCAGCCAGCATGAAGGATTTGGCTTCCAGAGAGTTCAGAGAATGATAGGACCAGGCAGGAAAAAAAATGATGTACCACAGAGTCTTTGGTAATATTTTCCAGCTACTCTGAAGAGAAGAACAAAAGATAAAAGAAAAAAGATTGTGACACAGTTATTCTCACTAAGATAGCTGTGGTAGTGTTGTTGCACAGGAGACTTTTCCTAGGAAGATTCAATGTGTACACATCCATTTGCCTCAGAAAAAGAACCCACAACAGAACCCAGTAACAGTTACACCATAGTTCAACTTGGTCAACTGATGGGTTTTCACTGAGATTACTAACAGGAGTATGGGTGAGGATCTACTTACAGGAGCAGAGATGTCTCAGAGGCATTGGTAATATATATTTTTAAAATCAACAATAAAAAACAAAGGCAACATGGGTGACAACAGTCACTAAAGCCACATCCTTGGATCTCTCTGCAAAACTTGCATGCAACGCAGCAGGTCCAAGAATCGCTCTTCTGCCCTGATCTGGCCAGAACCTCTTCCTCCAGTGATTGTTTACTGTCTTAATAAAGCAGGGCAGGGGCTTTCAGAATTTTATAATTATCAGCCTTCCCAGACATGTGACAACCTCCTGAGACTTACCTCCTTCTGGAAAGTGTGTTTTGATTCCCAGGGAAGTCTATTAGATTGCAAAATCTAACTTCAAAGTGACAACCACTTAGGCAACAGGATGACTCTCCAATAGCAGTATTTTAGACTTCAGTAAGAGCAAAAATAGTAATAAATATTTAAGGTGAGGAAGTCTTCTCTATGCATCTCAGAAAATATAGTTCTGTTCATTTATAAGGTCATTCCTCATGTAACAAGAAGGAAACAGCTTCTTTTCTAGTCCATTTCTAACAGTATGTCTCAATGCTGGTCTGATTTCTTCATGGTGTCTTTTTTCCACTACTTTTCATAGTGTTTTGTGGGAATTTAAGTAGAAACGGGGGACATAGAGAGACTAGAAGCTATGCAGCCTGGATACTTTTATTGTAGTATTCTCCTGAGGGGTCCTGGAGCCAGCTTGGGTTTATACTGATTTCCTGCCAGTTTTCAGCTAGGAGCACTGAATATGTTCCAAGGATAGTTGGTTCAAAGCCCAGCCACCTCAGAAAATCTGGGAAAGGAGAGGATAGAGACTGGGGTGGCTTTTCTTGCTTATGTGGTTGGGAAGCATGCTGTGTTGGCCCTATAAAGATTTAAGAGGAGATTTGAAACATGTGCCCCATTCTTAGATAGAAAAACACAAACAAGGAAAAGTGGCTTATGCAACGTTATAAGGAACTGATAGTGGGCTGCCATTATGAGTCATAGATTGTATTCTAAAACTTTAGCACCTGTTTGTGAAAATAATGCACACTGGAAGGCAGGAAAACTGTTTGTGAGTCTACTCTCCAACTGAGCAGCTCTGTAACATGTGTCAGATCTTTTGGGGTTATCTGTGGCTTCATTTTCATAATTCTTTCCCCCAAACCATTAAGAATATTAGAAGAGTAAAACCAAAGATACTGATAGTTTTGTAGCATAATAATTGGTGGAAGCTTGACTATAATTTCACTCATTTGCTTTGATTTCCATTCTTCCCTGTCTTCTGCTGCCTCTCCATATTCTGTTGAGTAGATTAGTAGACTCCACATAACTCAGAAGACTACTGCAAAGAAGACACTAAAGGTTTTACATCAAGTGGGAAACTTACCGCTGCAAGTACTCTGCCACTGATGCTGTCGAAAGTCCAGTGGAAATGAATCCACATTCTTTTGAGGCTAAATATTTCCAAAGGTTGTGTGTGTGTGTCTGTGTGTGTGTGTGTGTGTGTGTGTGTGTGTGTGTGTGTGTGTTCCAACGATCTGCCAGCTTCTGCGAGAGTCATGGCAAATATTGTTTTGTAGGTCATTGTACGTTTCCTTTACCACAAAATGCTGAGATTTGGAATAATTAGAGCCCAGGGGGCAAATGGCCCTGCTTTTCCCTAAAGAGTTCCACTCATTTCTGCCAGCTGCAGTTGTCTGCTTGTATGCACACATGGGCATGGCCAGGGACTCATGGCCCAGACAGAAAGTCAAGTAGTATGAAATAAAATCTCTCTTAAAGCGTTCTTGTTTTTAAGGCAAAATTCAGGAACTATCCTGATATGCTATAAGGGTCATGGATAAGTAATTAACATCGGAGGGAAGAAAATGTCAAGGTTAGATCAACTTATATAGAAAAGTAGAAAACAGAGATTTTAGCTAAATCGTTGAAGTTGATGAAAAGTGCAGTTTTCTGAGTATTTTAGGACACAGCATTGTAGTAAGACAACATAGCTCTCATAGTCTGTTGGTTTGTAGTTTTGTTTTAATTAAATGACCCTTTGCTTGCCATGAGTTTTAAGTGATTGGCACTTTTCTTGATAGTGGATTAGAAGGAATTGCCGAATCAGATATCAGTCAGTATCCTGGTGCTGCCAAACACAGGTTATGTGACCTTGAACAGATAAATTATGTTTTGTGGTACTGCACCACCAACTTGAAGGCATACACTCTACCACTGAACTATGCTACAAACCCAATTCATTAAATTTCTTAATTCTTGATTTCTTCATCTATAAAATTGGCATGATCATGTGTACATCAGAATGTTATGGTTGAAAACCAATGAAATAACGTACTTAAAAACACCATGTGCATAATGTCCACTTAAGACTCAATAAATGTTAACTATTTTTATATTATGATAATGATGACAGACATTGTTATTATTAGCCTTTATCATTTTTACCGCATCTTGAGAATGTCAGTTTGTTTTTAACAGTTATAGTGATGTGTAATTTATCCACATAAAGTGGACTCTTATTCATTGTATTCTTTACTGATAAAATCTCCCTACTCCCTCAGTCTCTCTCTAATGAAACCCACAGCTCCTGTTATTTCACTTTTTCCACCACCCTGTAGCAAACACCTTCCACACATCAGTGATTAGTGACCTTGGAGTATAATCATTACTATTTTGGTGTATATTCTCTGTGTGAGCATGTATATATGAGGAGAGAGACAGAAAGGCAGAGACAGAGATAAAGAGAGACAGAAAGACAAAGGCAGATACAGAGATCAAGAGCATACATACTCATGCAATATAAAATATACCAAAGGAAACCCAGTGAAAAGGATCCAGAGATCATTCACTGAAAGTTAACTCACTGAGTGAATTAATTTTCTGCTCTATGACAGTTGGATGCTAGACTCTGTCAAGTAGAAATACATGAAAAAAACTCAGTATTCAAGAAATAATGCATACTCACGTGTAAATAGGCTGACCAAAGGTGAAATTTAGTTTCAGAACACGGTGTATTTTGAGTCTTCTTTTTGCTGTTTACTAGTTTTGTTACTTCAGGTAAGTCAATCTCATGATGTGTTTCTCTCCAACAAGAAATGAAGGTAAGAACCTAACATGCTTGGCATAGGTTGTTACGAATCTCACTTTCAATAATGTTTCCGCAGTCTCTTTGTAATGACTTGCTATGTGACCATAGTCCACAGACACACATTCCAGTAAGATCCAAGCTCCAGATTGTGTGCTTTAGATGTCAGGTGCCTTGAGAGGTCCACAGCGCAGGCTGGAGTCTTTGCACAACCTTGGGGAGAAAAGGACATGAGAGTTGAACCTTCATAGGCAAGGACTTCAACAGGTAGAAAAGAGAGAAGGAAGGCTTTCTCCGTGGAGGAATTATTAAGTAGCAACCAGAGACAAGTGGAAATGAATGCAAATGCATGATAAGCTATATAAAACATTACAAGGGATATTGTTTCCAGAGCAGTTACAATAGACAATAGATGGTTCTGAAGGCCTAAGAGAAAACTAAATACTAGTAGTATGAACTCCTTTTTAGGTAAGTCAATATCTTATCCACTCTGGACCACGTATACGTTCAGTCAAGGCAAGGCCTTGTCTGCATTTCTCTGGTATTTACGGTAGTGCTTGGCACATAGCAAGTGTTCAATAAATTCTAAAGAATACTAGATTGTCAGCTGTGATTTTTCTGTGGCTCTTTTAACCTCTGGTGCAAGGATTGTGTTTTAACTCCCTCTGTGTAGTACAGCCCCACCTGCTGTTAAGAATTATGAAATTTGTTGCAGTTATGCCAATACTTGATGTGTCTTGTTTGTTTTCCTCCTCCACTCTGTTCCAGAAGACTCCTTACCACCGGTGAACAATAAGGTGACCAGCAAGTCGTGTGAATACAATGGAACCACTTACCAACATGGAGAGCTGTTCATGGCTGAAGGGCTCTTTCAGAACCGGCAACCCAATCAGTGCAGTCAGTGTAGCTGCTCGGTAGGATCCTGCCTCCCAATGCCCCTGCCACTTCATACCTAGATAGGGAAGTAGCTGCCTCTGCAACTGTGTTTTCACGGAAGCTGACACTATCAGGTGTTTGAATGAAGATGAATTGAATTGAAACTGTAAGCCTCTCTGCCTGTCCAAGCTTAACTGTCAAAGAGGTCCAAGTCAGTTGTAGCCAAGGCTTACAGCCATAAGAGTGCTAAAATGAGCAAAGATGAGGTGTTTGATTTAATCAGCATGTACTTTTCCTATGTGTTTATACCACCTAGCCCTTTACCTGAAGGATCCATAGCTATTGAAGTCTTGGTGACACCGTAGGTACAACACTACTATTGCTGTAGGATCACTTGATCCAATTTGCAAGAAAAGTGGGCATCTTCTTGTTCCCATCCTATTTCTAGGGCACTTCATCCCTAGAACATATCACTCTTCTTTTCATCTTATTACTAATATGTAGTCACTCCCAATTTTCCACAATGAGAAAATTATGCTAATGCCTGATCACAATGATTCCAGTGCACTGTCAGTGTGTATGCTTTATAAAGTCTAACAGTTATATCCATTCCTAATTGCTCAGGACAGAGAATGTTAGACCAAACAATAAAATAGAGTAGATATTTAGAATGAAGCACAAGAGGAACAATAAATGGATTCTTAGAGCTAGTGGATTCTGGGAATGGGGGCATCAGTTTTAAGGACATGGATCCTAGTAGGTGACTCATTCTCCAGTGGATGTTCCCTTATGCCCTTGAGTATATATGAATAGTAAAAATATACTTTGTGGCTTGGAAAAAATGGACAAAGCATTAGGAGGGGTTGGGGATGGGGGTGAACTGGGAAGAGTTAGGCCAAGAGTAAAGGTTGGATTTGATCAAAATACATTAGCATGTATGTGTGAAATTCTCAAAGAATGAGTAAAATTGTACGCTTTTAAGAAACTAAGTATTAGAGGGTGAGCCTAGAAGTTGCCTCAAGTTTGAGAATAAGCTGAGCTACACAACAAGAACTTGCCACAAAATGACAACAAAATGATAGAAAAAAAATGAAACTAGGAGGAACTTAGAAACATCTTTACTAATTGACAGAGGCAATAAATACTGGATAATCAAGGGAAATGATAGACTCTTCCAGTTGGGATTTTTAGTGAAAATATCTTAGCTCAGTAATGTGGGAGAATGTTATTGTGACATTGTTTCTTTAATGGCCTTTCTGGCCTTAGTAGCATGTGTAAAACACAAAAGTTCAGAGATAACATTTAAAAGGTAGAATTTTAGGAAATTGGAATCATTTAACTTACAGATACAACTCGCAAGTAAAATGGTTCCTCTCCCTTACTTAACATGGGATTGAGCTCTGAAATTAAGATAACCTTGTATAATTTTATTCTCCACAAAAAAATCCTGTCTTTTCGGTTTTGAGAGAAGACTCTACTGAATTTCTTAAATAGTGACTATAGCCACTTCATTCCCATCCACTCTTTATGGCCAGCTTGAGATATGATAAGGACCAAAGGAAATAGTAAAATTAAGAGAGAGGAACAAGATTGTGAGGGTTTTGAGGCTGGTGACATTTCTTCAGGAACACTGTTTCCTTAAGCCAGGATACATGACAAAGATTGTGAACTATTTGGAGAGTTCATCTCTTTCATGAAGGAATAGGAAGTGGGGAATGAAACAGCACACAGTGAAATGATAGAAGACAAGTCTAAAACTAACTCTAAGAAAGAGAGAGCATTGCCACTATATCCCTGGTACTGAGGTAATTCCTGACATATACTTATCTTAGATCATCCTAGAAGTAATTATCCTTTTCCTTTTCCTTGGTAGGAAGGGAATGTGTACTGTGGTCTCAAGACTTGCCCCAAACTGACCTGTGCATTCCCAGTCTCTGTTCCTGATTCTTGCTGCCGAGTATGCAAAGGTAAGTGTCCTATATTCCAAGAATCTGAATACTGCCATCCTAAGTAGCAGAATTTAGGAAAGAGCAAAATATCTCTCAGCCTTTGTTTGTAGAAATGCTCTCAAATCATGTACCAAATGGGCTCATCATCACCTTAAACTAGTCTTTTCATCCTTAGCGTCTATTTTTGACTTTACAGTCATACTGTATTTCCTTTCTAGGCTCCTGGGCTCACATTTGTCCTTTAACTTGTCCTTTGTTGCCTCCTCTCAAGTTACCAAATCTACCAACAGTCCTTTCTAGTCCTTCCCAGTAGCAATATTAATATTTTGTTTCTTTAGATGCACACAATCAATGAATGTATTAATCACCTCCTGTGTGCTAAATTAAAATGAAACAATGCCCAAGGCTATGTATACAATATATGCTTATGAGATATTGCTAGACTGTTTATTATCTCTAGGTGAATTACAAAAAGGAACCCATACTTAGGACAATCTGTTGTCGTTTTCCAGAAAGTCCTTATACCTTCAGTTGTGATACCCTGGGTCAGGACACAGCCTATGCAGCCATAGCAAAGAAACATTCTTTGCCCCTTTCAGAACTCATATTTCACCAGAGAAGACATAAATAAATAAATAAATAAATAAATAAATAGTGAATATCTACGTATATACAGTATAAATATTATTAAGGTAATAAATAGAAGAATATAACTTTTTAAAATTCAGAGGTTTAAGCTTTAGTTGTGAGGACGGCACTGACTAGAGAATCTTGAAACTCAAACTTGAAAGATGAAAAGCAGCAATCCATGCAAAGAGCCTGGGGAAGAGAATTCCAGACAGTGATGAAAAATAGTTCGAAGGCCCTAGGAAAGGAAGTGCTTGGAGTCTGAGGAACACTGTGGCTGCAATAAGGTAACTGTGGTTGAAACTGGCAAGAGATGAGATGGGACTGAGGAAAAGAACAGAAGTTAGGACATGCAAGTTTTTAGTGCCCTGGGAAAACAGTGGAATCTTGTGAGCAAGAGTGATGCATTGTTCCATTGAAAAGGGCTCAGTGGCTCTTTTGTCCAGGTTGCATTAAAGAGAGGCAATAATATCAGAGGAGAGACCTGAAGGGTTGGTAGACCTTCTCAACACGGAAGGAGAACACTTGCTCTGGGACTGTGATGCAGAGAAGTTGTTGCCTGTGGGATCATGACGCTTCAGTTTCAGGCCAGCGTGGCTATTTTCTAGCTGCCTGAGCACCATCAACCTGCCTAACAGTCTCTACAATAAGGAGAATGGTTGTGGGATTTAAGTGGGATAATGCAAGAAGGGATGTAGGGCAGTGCCTTGCGTAGTCTGAGGAATCAATAGTGAAAAGTAGACAAATATGATATGTATCTACCACATGGTTTTTCAACCATGGATGTACATTGGAATTGTCATAGTGGACTTAATCTCACACCAGGAGAAAGTAATTGTAATGTGTTGCCATAGTTAAGAAGCGGTGAATTAGAGGGAAAGCTTCTGTGATTTCCTTGTGGAAGTAAGGTAGATAGATGAGCCATATACTCTTATTTCCATCTTACTCTTTCAAAAGGATGGCCTTAACTATGTTATACCTGTATGTAAAAGTCCTTATCCTCACATATATCATACATAACAATATTTCTAACATAATTCTAAGCACGATTCCTGGATTCTCCTGAGTTTGTACATTTGCCCTCTGCTCTGGTTCTCAATGTTTCCATCTCATGAACACTGTGTTGATTCATGTTTGGGCCACACCTCCAGTGACCTGGAAGTAGAACTCAAGAGTCAGTATTTAAACTGATCCATCGTTGTTTCTGCAGTAAAATTATGGTGTATGGACCAGCACTTTGTTAAAATACTCCAAAGACCCCTGAGGCGAGCCCTCAGGGATAGTTTGCTGTCTGGATTATGCAAAGACATTGAGCTCTCTGAAGCTCTGAGACTGAGATAAATGGATATAAATGTAATCAACTTTAATATCTGATTTCTTGGCCAAGTAATCATTCTACTACCAGTGTATACTTATTCCTTTGAACATCCTTCTTTCCCAGTCCTTGTAAGTCAATGTGGATTCAATTACAGTCTAATCATATTTTTTGCTTCAATAAGGTCATACATCTTTCCCTACCTATATCTCAAGGTGTTCACATGCATGTGTATATATGCATTGCCACAGTATTGTTATTACATTTGAGTCAGAATAATAGAAATTGAGATAGCATGCCCTTTCCTGTCTTTTGACCTTTGTTCCCATTTCATTTTCATAGCCTAAAGGCTAAAAGTCCATTATGCACAGAGATGTGCATGAGGTTGACAATATAACCATATGGTCATTCTAATCTAATCATTCGGCCAATATTATTTTATTTGAGAAGGGGGATACAAGAAATATAAACTGTCAAACAATTAATAAAAGAAATGACATTGGGAAATAGAGTATTATTACATCAAATAAGCTATATGCTGCAGCAAACAGGCTCTCAAGACACAAGGACATGGGTTTGACATTATAGGACCACCAACTACACAATTCCACTAGACAAGACACCTAACCACCCAGAACCTGGGATCTCTCAGCTGTGACAATGAAGGATGTGATATTCACCACCAACAGTGGTTGTAAAGACTAACTACAATGGCATAGAGTGCTAGGATGAGACCTCTTAGGGAGTGATTGTTTAAGAAGTGGCAATTATCCCAAAGTTAAGTAGAACTGAGCCTTCTCGTGTTTGATAGATTTGCCTTTTATTTATTTAATCTCCACAGACAGAGCTTTATTTCTAGTCCTTCTTGTAGGAACAGATCCTAGCACTGACTGTCTTCAATTCTCTTGTCATGATTTAAATTTTCCCTTTTAGTGAGTCCTCAGAAGCAGCAGATGAAAGCTCATTATTACTGATCATGTATTGTCCCTTCATAGGCTTGACAATTCATTAAATTCTTCCTTTGGCATCTCTAGTCTAAATACACCATTTTCTTTCATCTTTCTCTATAAAGACTAAATCCCCCACTTTTATAAAAATTGTTTTTTCTGTGCCTCCAATTTCTTTACATCTTTCACTTGTATATAATGTGCTTGAAATGCCTTTGAAGTTCCCATTTCTGAAGCACCTAGTTATTTTTTCTGTTGAAATGATGTTTGTACAAAGGTGTATCTTGTAGAAGCATATTACTCACACAGCAGGGAACCCAGACACTTCTTCCTTATGCTGACCACCCTAACTGCAGGCCAAATGCTGAAGAAAAAAAAAAAAACAACCTTTTGAGTGCTGAACTTGCAAACCTTCATATAAAGGGCCCCATTGAAACAGCCTGTCTGCACTGTCACCAAACACTAATTCTCGCCTTTCTACCTGGGTCAGACGGCAATCCCAGACTCAGATTGAATCTCAGCCCCAGCCTCAGTTGTTTAGACATGTCTGTGAGCTTGGGACAGTCAAGAGAGTGTTGGCAGGGTGCGTGTCATTGCTGGCACCTCAGCAAACCTCATCTGGACTGGAAGCATAGTGAAAACAGCCGCTAGAACCATAAGGGAAACTTTATCAGAAGAAAACATCTCTTCAGATATTGTACTACTGCCATATATGGGGCAGGCAGACCTCAAACTAAACCCACACCCAGCTTTCCCTCCCACCATTTATCATTTCGGCTTCCCGTCTCCTGCCTATGTTGCCAAGTCAAAGGGGAAGGCTATGTACTTGGACTATGGACAAGGGAGAAGAATTTGGGGTAAGCTGCTGAATGTATTTAAAGACAATCGTGGATTTTATACATGGTGTGGATGTGTAACACTTACTATGTACCAGGCAGTATGTAAGTACTTACGTGTGGAGGACCTCACTTGATCTGTACAACAGTAGTGGGAACTGGTTTCATTCCTATTCTACAGCTACAAAGTGGAGTCTGAGACCCTATGTGATCTACCCCAGAGTAAAAGACTAAAAGGCAGAATCAAAAATTGAGCCTAGTTATTGAGATTCCAATATCCCAAATTAGTAACCACCACAAAAACTGTTGGGCTACTTTTCTTATTTACTTACATCATTATATGCTAAATTATCCTCTCCCCCACCCAAAAAAAAGTCCTAAGTGCAAGTTCCAAGCCTAGCTTTGCCCACCATTTTCTCTCTAGCACTGAAATAGGGCAGGGCGCATAGTGGTTACTTGACAATGTTCTTGTGAATGACTGGAAGCAGATATCTGCAGCCAAGATTCTTTGAGTATGAAGAGAGAGACAGATGGGATGAGAAGGATGAGACAGTCTCCTCCAGCTGTGAAGTGAGTAGATTGTGACCTTACCGAGAAAGGTAGGCAGTGCAACTTCCTCTTAAGAGGATTTACCTACACCATGTGCTGTATATGTTCCTTTTCCTCCTTTCCTGTGTTGCACCAGGAGACATTCTTGTCACAGTACTGTAAATGTGTCACAACAGTTAGTGAAGCAATTACTCATTTGGGGCTCTGGAGTCAGCATGACTGGGTTCTTTTTTGTTGTTGTTGTTGTTTCTGATTGTTTGGTTTGCTTCTTATTCCCATGGATTCTTGCACAAATTGTGTAACTTACAACATATATCATATACCACCAAGGACAGGTATTATAAAAGTCAATACCTGAAAGGAAGGAGGATTCAGTCCAGGGAGTAGGACTGGAATCCCTGGAGAAACTTCCTTCCATCAACTCCTGTGATTTCCAGGTCACTTTGTGCACTCGGGAATGAGAAAAGTGGAAAAAAAAACGGTGACAGTCCTATAGTCTCTGAATCTTTTAATTTCTGATGCTACCAAGAAACTAACACTCCCATCCATGCTCCCCTCACCACCACCCTGTTGTCCTACATCATATGTGCTCCCTGATTCTTTAATTCATTGTTACTTGTTTGGGTGGATGAGTGAACAGGTTCGTTGAACAGTGCTGTTTTGGTTTTGCTTTTAAGCTTGAAACGGAATGTCCCTATATAGCCTAGGCTTGCCTCACATTTGTGATCCTCCTGCCTCAGTTCCCTACTGCTGGGATTATAGGCATGCACCACTGAACCTAGCTCTTTGAAGACCTTGGCTTGTTTGTAAAGGCTTTAAAACAATCTGGTCCTTCCTTTGCCTGCAATTCATCCCCCATTTCATTGACAGGAACACACATGCAGACCCTGTGGCCCGGACTATGTCGTTTTCCCTTGTGGTACCCATCTCTCTTCAACTTTTCCCACCATAAGCTCTAAAATGACACCTCCCCTTCACCTATTATAATGTAATCACTTTTTCAGGAGCACAGCTGAAGCCATTGATTTCTTTTTTAAAACACTCTTTATTTATTACTTGGCAATTTGATTATATATATATATATATAATCATATATATAATTATAATTTTGTTCATAATCACCCCCTATTGCCCTCTTATCCTCCGCCTCCTGAAGCCCTTCTTCCCTACAATTCTCCCTCCCTACCCCTTGTTGAGCAATTACCGGCAGTCAATGAAACACTACTTCTAATAGCTGTGACCAGTGCGTTGGGCGTATTGGCTTCCTTTAACTAACAGTAGATCTTACTCATGTCCCTACATTATTGTCTCTCTTCTGTTGATATAACACAATTCCTAAGACAAGATTATTTCTAAAGTCAAGAGGTTTTGTCTCAGAGTTCTAGAGGTTGGAAATTTGAGATTGGGCTACTCTGTTAGGTGAGGGCCACATGCTTTTCCATCCATGGCAAAAAGTGGGATAGAAAACTGATAGTTTCAGAAGCAAAGAAGAGTACAGGAAGGCTGAGTTGCTTTCTTTCTACTCTTACAAGAGATCCAGTCTCCAAAGAAAGATGGTAACCTCTCAAACACCACACCTTGCAACACTATCAGAACCAAACCTGTATGTAACTTCTGACAGGAGCTCTAAATTTTAGCAAGAGTTTAGCATTTAAAATAGTCTAGTATTCTCTTGTGTTGTTCATTGTTTCATGTGTGTTGTCTTCTGAATTGGGCACTTCTGTAAGTAAAGGATCATCATTTCTTACCTTGTTCTCTGTAGCATAGTATTAGCCATCTAGCTTGCTGATGGCTTTCATAAAATCTAAGGCAAGCACAATTGCAAAAAGCTCTTGACATAGTTTCAAATTCAGGTCTCATCTGGAGACAGAAGAGGTCATGAAGCTCACAGCTTGCTCATTCCAAACTCATTGCTCCAAAGTTTTTTTTAGTTTTAGAAATGAAGGAAAATCTAGACACACGCCTTTAATCCTAGCACTCAAGAAGCAGAAACAAGCTTATCACCTAGAGTTCGAGGCCAGCCTGATCTATGAACTCTGGGTTCCAAGACAGCCAAAACTACAGCATAGTGAGACCTTGTCTCAAACAAAACAAAACAAAAAAGAACTGAAGGAAAAGGCTGAGATGATAGGAGTATATCCAAACCCAGAGCCTCCCGAATCAGTCCTGAGTTATTACTAATTTGGTCCAGAAGGAAATGTTGTTGATGGGAAACATTAGTTGAAAGCGAAATCTGGGCTGTGGCTGTAGCTCAGTGGTAGAACACTTGCCTGGTATGTGCACGTCTCTAAGGTCTATCTCCAGCACTATCATTTTTTTTTAAGCTAAAACTCATGTTGTGTAAGTGAAACTTTATGCCTGTTCACTAGCAGCTTTCCATTTCTCTTTCCAAAATGAGTAGGTTATACCTCCATTAAATATCATCTCTACAGTGAACAACAGGGACTCATACAGTTCTAAAAAGACATTCCGTCATAAAACTTTGTAGTGAAATAAAATAATTTTTAATTTAGTGTATTCTCATCTACGCCTGAAAACAATTGAAATACCACATTTTCAAGGCTGTATAAAGTCTGACCACTGTCAGTAATATCTTTTTAACAGTGTATCACTTCTGGTCAGGAATATGCAACCATATTAAAGATTTTCCAGTGTTGCCTGCCCTCCCCTCCCCCACCCAACTCCCAACTAGAACCTTTACCTTCCATGGAAATTTTCTTGGTTGTTTTTGTTTTCTCTCCGGTCTTTGTTCTCAGAATTCATCCCTACATTATTATGAACTGTCTCAGGGCCCCCACACTTCTGATACCATGTTTCTTTTTGGCATGTATCTTATTTCTGTGCTATTGCTTCCTTTGTACAGGAGATGAGATACCATTGAATTTCATATAGAATTTAAATTGGAAGTCAACTGTTCTAATTGGCCATCTGGGATAATCTGTCAGGGTCAATAAAATCCCAATCCTTTTGTAGAGTTATATTTTTTTTTCTGTGATTGTGTTAGTGTGGTTATAAAAGGAAGAATTCCCAGTACAGTGTTTTATAGCAGTTGTTTCTTTATGGGTGGTTAAAGTCACTTTTTAGCCTCATCCTTTTTTAAAGTACTTTTAGAAATCCTCTAGCTGGCCGGAAGCTCACTATTGGATGTGCCTCTTGCTCACATTAGAATAGTCTCTATGAGCCTAGGCTGATAGAAATCCGTTTGACCTCTTGGTTACCAACATGAGCAAATGGTAAAGAACTATGAAAGAACCTAAGCATGATCAGAAAATCTGAATCATTCCCTGTCTCATATATATGTATAGGTATGTGCATATGTATATATGCCTCTATCTTGGTACTTATGGCTGTGTGTCTGTTTATATGTGTTCAAGTCCAGAACCTTGGTATCTGATGATTTAGAAATAAAATGTTCCTTTTCCTGTGTGAGGGCAAAATTATCTCCTTACTAGGCTCTGCTTACTTAGTTAATCTAAACCCTTTCTTCTGTTAAATACTTATACATTTGTAGGAGTCCCTGAAGCTTGGTTTTTCCCACTCACTCTGTCTCATCTGTTTTTGAGGGGAAGGAAGAAAAATCAATGGAGAGGAAGGAATGGAGGAAGGGTAATAGACAATACTGACATGATAATTTCCATGTGCTAGGCACAGTTCCAAATATTTTCTATATATACTAACTCATTTATTCTTCAAAGGCCTTCAAGGTAGGCATTACTGCAGCTGTTTTAATAATAAGGAAAATGACACACAATGAGGTTGATGGATTTGTCCAAAGTCACACATGCAGAAAGAGGGAAAGCTTGGGTTTGCAGCTAGACTCTGCAGTTCCACTCTGCTCTCTTAGGCATTTTATATATGCTGCCTTTCAACTTGGGAAAATGAAGCAACTTTGAGAATTCTGTTATCTCTGAGGGTACTGAGAAATGTAATCTATGTGACGAGTCTGTCTCTAGGGACTAGATATGGTACTCTGGGAAGCCATGATCCCATTTTTAATGATTAGTTTGGATATATTTAGCTATATCACCATTGAAAGACTAGAGTATTGATCATGTGCACCAAGTACTTACCGGTTGCTTTACCATATCTATGCCTCTGAAACTCAGCTGCAAATGGGTTCATGCTCACAATGCAGCTTTATAAAAGTATTGTTCGTTTTTCTGAGTATTTGCCTTGTACATAGCAGGTGGAGCTCTCATAATTGCTTTCTCTGTACTTGATCTTCCATTTTCCCTCCAAAGCTCATTCACTATCAGCCACCGTTCTTCTGGTCTCAACTCATTCCTCTGAAAATCGGGAAATACCACACCTGAACCTGATGATTCATTTCTTAATGATGATTAGAGTGATTATATAATTCACCACCTAAACCAGACATTTCAGAAATCAGAATCAAGAGATAAAGTCATAATAATTGTGCCTGTCAGATAAAAGGAGACAATAAAACTAGGTTAACCTAGTTTTAGAATAATGGGCCTTATGGCTACTGTACTTCAGATGTCCTAAGTGGTTCAGAAATGACCACACACTGGCATCTTTTCTGTTAGGGCCTATCTTCCGTAGGTCTGTCAGAATCTCATTGTACACATAGT
This sequence comes from Rhynchomys soricoides, assembly GCA_019843965.1. Classification (NCBI taxonomy): domain Eukaryota; kingdom Metazoa; phylum Chordata; class Mammalia; order Rodentia; family Muridae; genus Rhynchomys; species Rhynchomys soricoides. Next base: position 591,192 of record JADRCH010007585.1, read on the forward strand.
CTTTTGAGAGAGCAGAATTTGTTTCTTTGACCTACTCAAGCAAACCAGAGATTAATGGAAGCCATGTAAGTTATAAAGAGTCTGAATTTAAACCTAGTTTTTGAACTTTTTTTTTCCAAAAACTTGTTTTCCATTTCACATATTACCAGAAAGCCAAGTCATTCCAGTTCCATAGGGTACCATTCAGGGTATAATTGAGATTTGAATGAACAACACATGTAGGCTTCAAGGTTAAATGAATATTGTTTGACATATAGTACACTAGAGTTGTTTTTCATTTTGGCCTAAAAAATGGTGAAAATTACATCTTGTTTCTTCTCAGGATTAGCTAGAATCCATCTGTCTCCATTAGAATCAAAATAGTGGTTGAAAGAAAAAAATCATATCACTCAAGACAAATTGTCCAGTGAACTGGAAAGATGAAGCATGATTTTAGGATATTCATGCCTATTTTCCCCCATGATATTAGAGCTAAGATTAAAATGAATATGCAGTATCTATTTTTAGTAATCAGACAGGCACTAACCATGTCTAGAGAGCTACTTTTAGACATACAAAATATTAGCAACTAAAATGACCATTGCAGTCTGTCAATGATTTCAATTAAGTTGAGTTGAAACTTTTATCGGTTGTTTACTAAAGTGATACAATTTAGGTAATGTCATTTTTATGATTTTTAAATCTCAAAGGTGACAGAAATACTAGCAGTCTCTGATATATGTTATAGAAAGAGAGGGAGAAATATTGCATAAAGAGTTTCTCTCTGCCTTTCTCTGGCTGTCTCTGTCTCTGTCTCTCTCTGTCTCTCTGTCTCTCTCTGTCTCTCTCTGTCTCTGTGTGTGTGTGTGTGTGTGTGTTTACTCAGAACTAATGGCTTGAGTACTTTGTAAGTGGGTTAGATACTTCATTTTATGCACATGTATCCATTTGCAAGTGCTCAGGCAGTGGCACGTTCATCTGACCCTGTTTTTACAGGGTATTAATCTTCTGCTGTCATTCTCGACACTGCCTTAGCTCATTTGCTTTGCCATCTTAAGTTTCTGCCTAGTTGTGACTGCATGCTTCTGCGTTTGGACTGGACCATAAGTACTTAAAGGCTCTTTAACGAGAAACCCTTTCAAAACTACAGTGCCTTTCAAAACTGAACTTCGGAGATGGCTAGGCTAGGAAACCTCTTGTTTGCTAATATCAATCAGGAAATCATTAAAAGTGAATTTGATGAAGAGAGCTGCACTGTGATTTTTCTTTTGTAATTTATTTTCTCTCTTCGGCTACTCAGGTCTGGCTCAGAGCCATATCATGCAGCTTTATTACATTTCATTTTACCATTTGCTGGTAAATCCCTTTCTAGTTTCCAATCTTCTCTCTGGTCTACTTTCACTTGGCTCAGACCCACCACTGCCAACTAAAACAAGGCAAACAAATCTCAATTTATCCCTACTCAGTCACGGTCAAGGACACTGAACACCTCTCCAGATTTTCAGGCTGACAATCATTTCATTCTCTGCTTTCTTCCTCCGTGGTCACATCAACCACCACCAGTCTTTACACTCTCTTTTGGTCTTCAGCCATTGGACTCAACTTTTCTCTCGGAGTAGTGTGCCTGTGACCTCTTACTACAAGAGCTGCATTCTGATGATACTCTAAAGTTTTAGTGATCCCCAGCTAGTCTACACTCTGCTGCCTGAAGAAGCTTCTTGGGTATCATTTGTACTATAGGGCCCTCTATCTAAAAATTAATAGCAGGGGAAATGAATTCTTCAACCTGTTTTTTTGTTGTTGTTGTTTTCTTTTGTTTTGTTTTGTTTTTCGAGACAGAGTTTCTCTGTATAGCTCTGGCTGTCCTGGAACTCACTCTGTATACCAGGCTGGCCTCGAACTCAGAAATCTGCCTGTCTCTGCCTCCCAAGTGCTGGGATTAAAGGCGCACGCCACCACTGCCTGGCTCAACCTGTTTTTGATGCCCCCATATACAGCCTCTCTTTAACTTCAAAACCTCCCTACTCTCACTTTCCTTCTCCTCCCAATCCCCTTCTCTCCAATTACCAGCCCCGTATTTTCCCAATCTGAAATTTGTATTCAAACCATGCCTGCTTACTTCCTCCAGTGTGCATCTCGCTATTTCCAAAGTGCTGCTTCTTCGCAAATGTCATTCATTTCAGCTGAGGGATTCTGCCCATGTCCATCTCCCCGTGTCCCTGTAAATACTCTTAACCCACCTCTAAAATTGGGGCCTAGTTCATTTAAGATGCTTTTTTAATGATTCCACCTGACTTGTTCATCTTCCCACTCAATACGTCCTAAGCTGTTTTTCCAGCTGCTGATCTTCATATGTTTTTAAACTGTAGCTTAAACTAATGGCCAGGCATTTCCAAATGCAGCATGAACATCTGGAGGGCCAGGGCCCGACATGATTTCTCTTACTTGCCGTGGTATCAGTCTTTCCACTCGTTCAGCATTCAGGGCTTGTTATTTGACTCTTCAGTATTATTTCCAGTCATAGCCAACTCTCACTGCAGTCAGCCAAAATTTCCACATAGGTCTTCATATAGTCTTTGTCTATCTTCCTTTGTCCTGCACCCACATAGGAAGAAAGTTGTTCTCTCAGCCACACACTTTGTTATTTCTATTGAAGTTAACTTTAGTTATGTATTAAGCCACCGAGTATATGTACCCAACAATATAGCAGCTGTTCGAGCCCAGTTATTTTTAAATTTCCGTATGCATCCAACTCCATTGATGAGTTCATCAAAACCTAAGTTACTGAAGTTACTGGCCTTCACTCCATATTTTCTGATTCGGTAGGCCTGGGGTGGGATCCAAACTTTTGAGTGTCTAACAAATTCCTAGTTGATGACAACAAGACCATACTTTGGAAAGTAGTGACCAAGAAGATACAAAAATAGTCTAAGACATAATCTCTTGTTTTAAGTAACTTACAGTTTGTCCAAGAAGGACCAAGAAATATTTAGTAGTCAAAAATATTTATAATAATTTGTTATTCATTCATGTAGCAAATGCTGAGTGAATACTATATGCTAATTGCTATTGTTAGTAGTAACGTTACATCAGTGATCAGGGTATGCAAATATCTTGATTTTCATGGTGGAATTATAATGAGAGAAAACAGAAAGTAAACAAAATATTTAAAATGTAAGGCACCTCAGCCAGGCAGTGGTGACGCACGCCTTTAATCCCAGCACTTGGGAGGCAGAAGCAGGCGGATTTCTGAGTTTGAGGCCAGCCTGGTCTACAGAGTGAGTTCCAGGACAGCCAGGGCTACACAGAGAAACCTTGTCTCGAAAAAAAGAAAAAAAAAAAAAAGTAAGGCACCTCTAAATTCTCCGGAGAACAAAAGTGGATAAGAAATATCAGGAGGCTCAGAGGTTTCCCAGCTCCATCATTTGATGGTGATGCAGTCATAAATGGCAAAGAGTAAACCATACTCTTATAGGCTGAACATGATTGCTCAGGAATGTTGCCTGCAGTTTGGGTGTTAATTTCCATGAGCATTGTTTAACTATGAATAGCTATTTCTACTCTCTGAGCTTTGGTTTCTCTATTTGTTCCATGTAAACTTGGACAAAATTGTGTCTGAAGTTCTCTACATTCCTAAAGGTACAGGATACCAAGAAAATGATCTAGGGACTCTAGATCAAGCCTGTAATCTTAGCATGTGCGAGGCTGACATAGGAGGCTATCAAAACAATTTTCAACCTTTTCCAGTGCTTAAAAAATATATAATTTTCCTCACTAGTTCCAAGGTTTTGAAAGCCTGAGAGATGAATTATAACACACAAAAAAATTCTGTTTTTCCATATTCTGTGTTATCCACTTCAACAGCTGGTTGAGGTTTAGCATAATATATATTAAATATACATTATCCACACACACATAATTATATATGTACTTGTATGCTCATAGGTAGCCAATACTTCTTGAAAATTATTCAATTTGTTTTTATTTTAATCAACCAATGAATACCCATATCTTTTGTATGCTTATGTTTCACAAAACCACAATGTAACAATAGTTACTCTGAGTTGGGTGTGGTGATGCAGTCCTGTAATTCCAGCACTTAAGGCAGAGGAAGTATCATGAGCTCCAGAACAACCTGAGCTACATAGTGACTTCCAGTTTAGCCACAACTGCATAGAAAGATCCGCCTTAAAATAAAACAGCAGCTCTTCTGGAAGACTTTAGTAATAGGGAGTTTAGTGTGCAAAGAATGGGTCATATTGACCTAGAGAAATGTGTCTCAGATCAACATAAAAGACAGTACTATGCTGTCTTTTTACTATAGCTCTCTTATATAGCTTGAAATGTGGCCTAGTAACTCCCTTCTGCATTATTCTTTTTATTTAGGATTTGGCTTCCACGTGATTTTTAGAATTTTCCATATCTATATATCTGTGTAGATATGTGTACACGTTGGTGTTAATTTGTGTGTATGTGTGTGTGTGTGTGTGTGTGTGTGACAGTAATAACTAAAGAAAAGGAATTCATGAATTTGAGAGCAAATGAGGAAGGACATTGGAGAAATTGGGGATGAAGAGAAGAGAAGAAATGTTGCAAGTAGAGCACTCAGATATAAATGTCTAAAGATATATGAAAAAATAAAAAGACAGCATTTTGGATATCTCTTGCACTAAATAATCATAGCAAGTTTACTTTTACTTTCAAATCAGTTCATAGCTTCTCAGAGACATAATGGTGAACTTAAGTCTTGACCAGTGAAAATTTCAAAACTCAGTTTTAAGGGTACTGTAAACGCAAGTTAAATATGATCTGCAAAATACTTAACTGTCACTAGAATAAAATAAGCAAAAGCGTGATGATGGCTATATTAAGGTGAAAAGCTATTACTTTTCCCTTTTATATTCCAAGTTCTGGATAATGTTACCAGTTGATCTATTTAGAAAATGATAACTTTTTTCTGGGTTGTTTTGAATCATGAGGCCCACCCAGAGAAATTATCGAGTGCTGTTTCTTGAAGGGTAGCCACAAGAGCTAAAATGCCCTGAGAACTTAAGAAACATGGCTCCAAAAATGTGGCTGCATCAAAATGGTGATAGTTTTCCCTTCTATGTATGTGTGATTCTCTCTTTATTCCTTTTTAATAAACAGGGGATGGAGAATTATCGTGGGAACATTCTGATGGTGATATCTTCCGGCAACCTGCCAACAGAGAAGCAGTAAGTGTGACGAGCACCAACACTTCCACACTCCACAGTACCTAGCCCAGCTTTGCTCTCCCCATGGCTATTAGTCTGTCAAATCCAAAAGAAGGCCCATTTCTAACATCAGTTTTCTCCTTTCTTGGAAAAATGAAATGATGGCATCACCAATCTGTAAACATTTATCACTGGTAATTACAACAAGAACAAGAACACAATGCAGCCATGATCTTCTGTCTAGGGCTGAAGTTGAGACTCTCTTAGAATGACCTGAAAAGTCTATATATTCTCTCTAAGGAATACAGTCACCATGACTATTTTCAGCAGTGAAGACTTTCTGTGGCACTTTAACATAGCCCACTTTATTCTTTTGATAAGATTCCTTAGAAATCTGAGACTTCTTGGACCATGTAGATAAAAAAAAAAAGAAAAACTATGGGCCAGATTCTTCTCCCCCTTCCCCTTATTTCTGTTGTTAGCACAAATCTTAGAATAAGTAGGCCTGACAAGTAGGACTATTTTTATATATATATGAGATATATATATATATATATATATATATATATATATCATATATATATGATATTTTATATTATACATTGTATTATAATATGATACAATAATTATATAGTATCATATATTATATACATTATCTTATGGGTATATTATCTATTATATTTAATATCTTCATGTATATTACTATATATAGTAATAGTGTATGTTTAATCAATTAACAAAATATACCATCTCTAAGAATGACTGTCTAAGAAGAGTTACTCAGACACTCAAAATTTGAAAAGAAAATTTTCTAGCTCAAAGAATGAATCACATTAAGGGACTTATAGGAAAGAAGAAGACATTTGAAATGTAAATAAAGAAAATATCGAATTAAAAAAAGTGTTTCCAATGTACAATGCTGTTTGTCATTGCACACAAACAGGTGAACCACCTATGGAAGAACTATTTTCAAAACCCATTATAGCATTGCTTTCATAAGTTTAAATCAAATGAACATAAATATTTATCAATGTATGGCTGCATACACCTAATCATTGGTATATAATAACATTGTTAGTTAGACTGTAACACAGGTTGACAAGATGGCTCAGCAGGCCTTGGCTGCCAAACCTGAGTTTTATCTCCAGGACCTACATGGTGAAAGGAGAGAACCAACTTTCCTCTGACCTCCCCACACTACCACTGTACATGTGTGAACACACACACACTAAATAATTTTTTAAAGTAATGTTATATCTAAATGTTGGAAAGCAGAAAGAACGAACTCAGAAATGATAAAACAAATGTAAAATTTGTATGTGCTTTTTATAAAAAATGTATAAATGAGAACTATCTGAAAGAGCATATATCAATATGATAAGAATAGTAATAAAGGAATAGAAATAGACATGAGGAAAAGCAGAATTTGACATCTTTATCTTCTTGTTATTTCATGTTTTTCTATGGTATGAATTAGTTTTATAAAAACAAAATTAAGTGATTTTGTAAAACCTTAGAAACTGGAAATAAGACAGTAGACTAGGTAATTATAAAGCAGGCTATTTTCATAAATAGAGAGGTCATGATGAAGAAATTCACAAAAGTTGCTACTGAGTGACAGTTGCAAACACCACCATGTCACTTAGATTATGATTCACTGTCATCACAGTGACTAGTTCTGACTTGCACAGCCTATCTTGCCAACACCGAACCAAAAGCTCCAGCAGTAATAGTACGTAGTTTGGCTTTCCTTTATTATTCGGTGGTATTGCTTTCTAAATATTGCTATTTTAGATTTAGTATAGAATTGTGGACAAGGTGGAAACCAGTGCATTGGGCGTCTTACAATAGCAGTATTTGTCCCACAAGAAAGAATGACTTCTCACATTCAGGAAAAGATTTTCTCCATTCCAATCTGTTGGATTTAGAGTAAGATCCTAACAAGGCATGGTCGCAGTCTCAGTTTGTTTTGTGTTGTGGGTTTCCTCTTTTCTTCAACCCAGGTTTTTGTTTTTGTAAGAAGTTGAGAGCAACTGCATTAGTGGCTGTCACTAAATGTCATTCAAAACTTTAGTCCCAGTCCCATTATTCTGCCTGGCTTCCGCAGTAAGCACTGAAACCACTTTAGTAGTATTGCTACTCTTTTATTCCATGTATGCTACTCAGAATTCCCATATCTTGTCTATCAGCTTCACTATTCCTCCTAAACTTCAATAAGGGATGACTCAATCTAGGATTGTAGCTAGAAGAGCAAACATTTGGCATTGGTAGACCACAATGGCCAGATGGTTCCACTTTATTATGAGTAAAGATTTCCCTTTGTTCTGAGGGGGATTGTTATTGTGGAATATGATTTGAATAATGCATAGCATCTGTAGTAATGGAAAACTATGTACCTGGCACACAGTAGGCACCCAATAAATATACATGTGTTGAGTGAATGGGTATATAAAATAGAATAAAATATGTGTGAAGATTGACTCTAAGTTTTACTCCCCATTAAATTTACCATTAGGTTAGTGAAAAGTTTGGTATATGCCTTAATTGGGGTTACCATTGGTATAATGAAGCACCATGACCAAAGCAGTTTTGTTGATGAAAGGTTTTATTTCACTTACACACTTGCAGGTGTATCAATGATGTCCATCAATGATGTAAATGAAGGGTAGAATGCAAACAGGCCATCAACCTGGAGTCAAGACCATGGAGGGGTGCTGCTTACGGGCTTGTTCCCCATGGCTTGCTCAGTCTGTTTTTTTTAAAGAACCCAGGAGCACCATCTCAGGGAAGATAACCACCCACAATGGGTTGGGATATCCCCCACCAATCCTTACTTAAGAAAATACCCTGTAGGCATGTGTACATCCTGATCTTATAGAGGCATTTTTTTTTCAATTGAGGTTCCCTCATCTCCAATGACTCTAGCTTGTGTCTAGTTAACACAAAACTAGCTAGACTATATAGAAACAACATTCAACAGATAAAAATCCACATGCCTGTGCCATGGACTGCTGGCTGCCCAATCCCTACTAGCCCTTGAGGCTTGGGGATGAGGTGGCACAGAATCAACAGCACAGACTCTGGAAGCAGTTGAGAAATGTTGCAGCAAGCTCATCTGAGCACTGCTGCAAGCTCCTTTAATACCCTCCACCCGCTTCTCATTGGTCCCAAGAAAGCATCTCTTCTAAACAGCTGTTCCCGATTGGCTGGCATTGTCTGCATCAGCAACCCTTGGGGTCCTCCAATTAGGAGATTCCTTTGTGACTGCAAGGCTCCTGGCATTTATGCAGAGGCAGCTGCACTGTTCTTCCTACAATCAGTCACATTGTCAGGAAAAAAATGTCAGCATATCTATTCTAACTATACAGAATTTTGCTGAAAGATATAGGCTTTGGACCTCTTTAATTTCAGTATAAGTTATTCTTATTTTTTAATTTTTACAATAAAGCTAATTACAATTTTTTAATGTTTTGGGAAAGACATTGGCCAAAATGTTCTTGTAGTAGGGACTGTAGGTTCATAGTGATTAAGATATAATGATTTTGATTATGTGGGTTTGCATATATTCTGAAGATACCTTTCAAACCAAAATTTCGTTTTAGCTTCAGATGGCTATATTTGCAATTATAAGAGATAATATGGAGAAATCCCATGTGTCCTTAGCCTAGTTTCATCCAATGGTAATATCTCACAAATCCATAAGAAAACATATAGAACCAAAAATGCCCATTGAAGATTCTTTTTGGACCCTAAGGTTTTTCATTTCTACCAATAAAATCATTATCCCATTTTAAAGATTTCATTTGTAGTTTCAATTATGTGTATATTTATAAACATATTACATACATACATACACACATACATACATATGGAAAGATGCATGCACCTAAGTGCTATACCCATAGAAGCCAGAAGAGGTTATCAGATATAGACCTGGAGTTACAGACGTTTGTGAGCCACCAAACACAGGTGCTGGGAAGCCAAATTAGATCCTCTGCAAGAGCAATGTATTTTCTTAACTGAGGAGCCACCTCTTCAGCACCCCCCACCATTATCCTTTCTTTAAAAATTCACTAATACATAAAATTTTATCAGTTATTGGGAGTACCATGCAGTATTTCAATAATGTATACACTGTTGAATGTTTAAAACATGTTAAACATATCTGTCTCCTCATTTATAATCTATGGTCAAAGCTTTCAAACTTCTTTCTCCTAGACGTGTGCAATATGTACTTTGTTATTGTTGTACATAATCAGTGGTGTCCCAGATCTTCTTGCTGCTGTCTAAGTAAGACTCAGGGCTCATCTTTGCCCCATCCCTTCCTCCTTACTACTTTCCCTGGTAACACATTCTATATTCGATATACTTTTTAGATTCCTTATATGAGTGAGATCGTGTGAACTCCTCATAACTTTAAACACAAGAGCAAGGAAAGGAGGAGTTTCTGGGGGAGTGTCTGCAATGGAGGAGCTTTTTCCAAATGGAAAAAAAAATTCTTCTAGACCGACCTTAAAAGTTGAATAGTGTTTTGAGATCTTCAAGTACCAGAATACTGAGCAAAACATCATATTTGTAGCAAACATTTTTTGGTCCTTCTTCTCCTCTCAAGCAGCCCTTTTACAACTAATTTTTAAGATAAGCTCCAATTTCACTTATCATTCTAAGGCCTTGATGCCTTTCTTCTATGCTCCAGTTTATGAGGTCAGACTGACACGTGAACGTTTTTTATTTAGCCAAAACAGCCATTCTCCAGCCTGTGAAGGTTATATTTACAAAGATACATGTACATTTGCACACAATAACAATTAATGAAAACAGCCCATAAATGTGAAAGAAAGCAAGGAAAGTTGGAGGGAAGAAAAAGAAGGGGGAAATTCTACAAATACGTTATATTCTCAAAACTATAAAAAAGTAAAAACATTCACACACCATCACCCCCTACCTCTTGCCCCAAACATAAAACTCTTTATGCTTATGATTCCCTACTTCTTGCTCAAATTAGATGTGTCTGTAGAATGTATAAAATTTCTGATGCCCAGGCCTTACCTCAGACCAGTTATATCAGAATCTCTAGGGGTGACAACCAGTTCTTGGCATTTTTTTTTACAGCTCCTTGGGTAACCTTCCCATACAGTCTCAATAGAATTCTGTTTATATATCCCGTTCTAAACACTATAGCTGAAAGTCTTTCTGCTTGGAATAGCTTTTAGCTATTCTTCTCCCTCCTCTTTCTACTTCTTTTCTTCTTTCTTCCTATCTCTTTTCTAAATACTCCCACTCCCTCTCCATCCTCAAAACTGCAACCTGGTATTCTGAACAAATTCTCGTTACTTTCTGTCCCCACTTCACTAGCTGCAAAAGAAAAGATGGATTAGTTCTCTTAATGCTGTGACAAATAATGGACAGAAGTTACTTAGAAGGAAAGATTGACAAAATCTCAGGACATATGAGTCTATCATGGTAGAGGGGGTACGGTAGCTTGAGAAGATCAGTTTGTAGTATTTGCAACAGTGATTGGAGCTCTTCACGGGGTATATACACACCTAGATGTAGAGAACTGGACTGGAGCAGGGGGCAATTGGTCAGTATCTAGTGACCCACCTCAAACAGACAGATCTCACATCTCAAAACTTCTAGAACCTCTCCAAAAAGTAGCACCGGGCAAGGGCCAAGTGTGCAGACAAGGCTGTGAAGACGTTTCAGAATTAAGATGAATGTGTGCAGCCAAGCAGTCTACAATAGACCGTCTGCTCAAAATCTTGATGCTTCTGGTTTTGCTGTTTGTTTGCAACCATTGCCCATACTACTCCCCAGTGCTAAAGAACAGTTTTGCATTTTGTACTCATTATTGCGAATCAGAGAGCATCATGTACTTGCCACTTTTCCCAGGTCACTCACTGACCCTCTCTAATTGTATCGCTGTTGAACACTTTCGGCAGCAGTGGAACACCCACCATGCAAACTTGCTTCTTCATGTTTCTTTAGCAAAATATTGTTGGACAACAGGAGGGAAAGAACAGCCTGTAATGGCCTTTGTGAAATGCAACCGATTATGGCAGAAAGAGACATTATGGGAATTATTAAACCATTATGGGAATGAGAAATATTTGCCCTAAGAATCCCATCCATGTACATGATAACAAATTGGCGCAAATTCTTGTTTGTGTGAACTCTTATGCAATGTGCCAGAGTAGACTCTGAGATATAGAGAATAATCTTTTATGTCAGAAGTCCAAAGGAGTCCTTTTAGTCCAGTTTCTGTTTACTTTTCCCTTCTCCCAAAGCAAAAGTTTTCAAAAGATGTGCTTATGATACATAGCAAAATAAATTTGCCTTATGGTATGGTGTGGTCGAAGGATTCCCTAACTATCTAAGTTTGTCTGTTGTCTCTATCAGTGAATATAAGGATCTTCCTTTTTTACGGCCTGTGAAACCCTTTCATGGACTTTCCCTTCTTTACTCATAGTATATGTCTTTAAAACAGTGCATATTAATGCTCTAATCCTTAACGGTTTATTATTATTCAGGCCACCCCCTTCTCCCTGCACTCTACCTGCGCTCCAGGGAAAGAGAAGGAGAAGTCTAGTTGAGCTTGTTGTAGCCTTGGTCTGTTGATGAAAGGGTAGTGGTTACTGAATCAGTACCAAAAGACTCTGCAATTTCCTTGGGAAAATACTTTTATTCACTTAACAGCTATGGATGCATACAGTCTACATATTGCACATTTTTATTGGCACCAGAGATATAGCAGTGAACAAAACAGTGTCCTTGACTCTGTAGAACTTGCATCCTACAACTCTGCTGTATCAGTGAAGTGCTCTGCTGTGTGACCTATCACGTTGCCTGTGTTTCCACTCTCAGGATACATTGTCAAGCCCCTATCTGACTCCCAGCTTTTCCTCTTCTCCAGTTTAGGGCTTTGAAACAAACTTTTGGTTAAGTCACTTCTCAACTTAAGAAAAAAAATTCCTCAAAGGCCTCCACACTCCCACCTCTATCATTTACCAAATAAAGCACTTACCCCTTAGCTTGTCATTTAAAGTCCTCCATGATCTGGCTCCAACCTCCTTTTGGAATGTTATCCTTCAACTGTTCCCTTTTAAGGACTCTATGTTCTTTGCTACACCTTCTCAATTTGGAAATTTCTGCCTGGAATATTCCCCACAAACTGCCTGTTTTAAAAAAGCCAACCCACTGTTCAGGGCCCTGGTGACAAACCCTCCCCAACAAGCATCTCTCCTCATAATTTAAACACCACTTTGGACTTTTTCCTGTGACCTGTTACCTTCTGCTCTGTGTTGCAGACTAACTCTTAAACTGGGAAACATGAGTCTCTTAGCAAGAAGGTGCTAAAGGACTGCTTTCTTCCCCAGGAGTTTCTCTGTGAATTTAGTAGCATCTACAAGAAGAGAGGAAAAACTCAGCAAATTGTCAGTGCTGCTTTCACACAGTGGCATCCTTACCTTTGATGGTTTAGGAAGACATATCATTAAGATCTGTGTTCATCACTAAAAATCAAAGCCATTGAATGTTGCTGCCGTATATAACTCAGTACCTGCCATCTCATCGTTGATATTTGTTTTGAACTTTTTCTTCTTGTCATTTATAGAGACATTCTTACCTCCGTTCCCCCTACGATCCTCCATCAAGCAGACAAGCTGGAGGTCTTCCCCGCTTTCCTGGGAGCAGAAGTCACCGGGGAGCTGTTATAGATTCCCAACAAGCATCAGGGACCATTGTGCAGATTGTCATCAATAACAAGCACAATCATGGACAAGGTAAAGGGTAACCTCCTCAGCATGCCTGATATTTAGAGAATGACAGCGTTTATGGGACAGAGCACTTAATCCTGTTTTAAAAAAAAAACCTACATACTTATATGTGGACCATGTAATATGAAGTCTGCAAAGTAGATATGAACAAGTGACTGGGGTAACTTATAGGAATTTTCCCAGATGCACCCAGAGTAGTGTACACAAGAACCCTTTGTGCTGATGAGGCAGCCTCTAACACTTTTGCCTATGTCTCTGGGAGCTGGAGGTCATTTGGGAAAAAAAAATCCACTTTTTTTTAAAATAAGCAGGACACCCCAAATTCAAAGGTGCTTGGTGCCCAACACTTCCGAAACTCTTTTCAGTAGTTAAGTGTTAATTGTTAATAATTAAGCGTTAAGCCTTTCCTGGAATTCTTGTTACATATTCTTGGATCCAATCTTAGAGATTTTGCTAATGAGGGTCATGCTTCCAATTGAGTGAGCCAGTGAGATGTCCAGATCACCTAGCTGAGCACCTGGACCACTGAGCAGGTTAACACTGCAGTACACTCAACCATGAATCTGGTTGCACATGCATCCATATATGTTCATTGGTCCTATTTTCTCCCCTCTGACCTCAAATATCCCAAATCCAATTGGAGAGGTGGGAAGAAGAGAACACAATAATATTGTTTGTTGGGTATCCTGTCAATCAGTTCTTTGGAACCAAAGCTCAACTGGTTCCTTTTTACATAACTAGTAGCATGTTTTATTTTCTTTAGAGAGAAAAAATAAATCAAAGGCAATTCTTTGAACAGGATAAAAGTAAATTATTAAACCAAATGAATGAATAACAGGGGTGAAAAACAATCCATTACAAAGAAGTCCTAGGATAAAGCCCAACAGAGCTGGTCAAGCCAAAGCTAGTTCAGTCACATCTGTTACTAGTTAGATGTAAATTTCAGATTATACATAAAAAACATCACTTTTTAAATCTACCGGCTAAAGAGAAAACTCCAAATGCAATTTAATAAAACAATAGTTATTAAAATAGTTAGAAATATGCATTATTGACCTGTGTTTGACTTGAAATGTACGGCTTTTAATTTACAAGGCTTTCTGCTACAACATTATGGAAGGAAGAAGAGTTAGGGAAAGATACAGTTGGAGTTTTCAATCCTAAATTACCCCCAGTAGATTCCCTCTGCTCTGGAAGCATTGCAAACCTTAAAAAATGATCAAGGACAAAAATAGACTTTGAATTTCCCTAAGAACTCTTCATTTTTCACAGGAGAAGCTCATCCCCTGACAGCCTTGGTGTCCTACAAAAGCCCTGGCTGCTTCGAATTTCTTTATCTGACACATTGATTTGGATACGGCCCTTCTCTTTTGACCTTTCTGTTAGAGTTCACTGAAGGATCTCTTGTCTTCACCTTAACGCCCAAACCCCAGCTGGATGATTCAAAATCATCTACAATTTTGTCGGTGGGAGGAGGCTGCCTTCCCTTCTACATTTTATTCCACTGCAGAGTGTGGGATTCTGTTCAGTCTGGATTGTTACCATAGTCCAAAGGTTTAAAAGGAAGACAACACTTAGCTATAGAACTCTTAGTAGTACTGCCTGTCCTGTGTTCCCTGAGGATGGATCACACTTCACCTGCGCTCTCTCCATAATGACTGAGGCGCATACTCTCAGATTTTTGTTATAAATCACAAAAGAAAAGCAACAAGACTCCTCCATTTGAAACCTGAATCCTGCCAAAATGTTCTTGAAGCCAACTCTGTACCCACTTGTTCAAAATGTTCTAGAAAACTGTGTTACTGTGTCAGGAAAAGAGAGAAGAGATAAGGGTGGGAAAAAGAGCAATACATCCTGTCTGATTTCTGTGATTCTGTTCATAGCCTTGAGCCTCACTCTTTAGTATCTATTGAGAATCGCTATGCACTGGGATCTTCTCCAGGTTAGGTTCTTGGAAATCTTTACACAGATTGACCTGTTAGAGGGCCCAGTACTCAGGCAGTTCTTGCAAAGTACAATAAAAGACAGTCAACATCGTTCATATTCCTTAATGTGACCCAGTGGACTTGATGAGAAAGAAATAGCCCAATGATTCATCCTGAGTCTGTGTTGCAGCCAAATCAGTCAGTTCCTAGAAACGCCCCGACTGGGAATATGTCTTCCCCCAGCCCTGCCCAAAGCAATCCACCCTACCCTAGAGATAACGTTGATCAAGATGCCGACAGGTCTCCTTGGGTGTGATGAGGGGATGGAAATAATAAAAGACACACCCAGACCAAATTACTGCCTGCCATATCCACAGCCTTAACCTTTTAGAAATGGAGAAGATTCATTCTCGGACATCTCCATTGACATCACTGCCTGCCCATTTAATTTCCTGGAACCTAGCTCCTTAAGGCTGACATATATGGAAGGATGTTCTTTTTCCCTTTTCCTAAATATGTCCCCTCTGCCAGTAGCCCAGATACATGCTCTTTCAAAGTATTTCAGAAAACATTGAGTCAATGACTATACTTGCCCTCAACAACTGCCTGAGGGGCAAAAGATATCTGTCTGTAAGGCAAGTTCTTACTTGCTGTAGCCACGTTTCTACCAGCTACCAGCTACCAATGGGAAACTTGGAAAAATGAGTGCAGATTTAAAACATAAAATGCCACCATCTCACAAGTTACCTGACACATGTATGTCCTTTTCCTCTCACTCTTGACTTAGCATCCCTCCTCCTGTACCAAAACATAGTTTGGTAATATTAAATCCCATGCCCATCCATCTATATGGGTAGGTGAGGCCCTCATAGCATTTAATATTCTGAATGGATTTGATTCAGGATTTACTTAAAATTGGCCCTTTGGAAAGAGAAGTCGTTTTTGCATCTAGCCCTCCTAGATAGCAAATCTCTTTGGGAAATACCCAGAAGCACAACCACTTAGACCACACACATTTTCTGTGGCACTCAAGATATTTAAAATACTACATTCTACTTGAGATTCTTTATCAGATGTTCAAGACAAATAGAACTCCATTTTAATGTATTCATTCACTGCCTATCCCATTGAAAAACTATTTGCAGTTTGCCCACTATTATCCAGACTATTTGTAAGCTTCCACAGACTGCTGCAAATGCACATGGATAACTATTGAATGTCGCTTATCACTCAGGCAGTGCTATGGTAGGAGACTATCTCTGTAAATGCATCTTCTTGCCCAAAACAAAAGATGTTTGATATTTTAAGGAATTCCTGAGTAGTGCTCTAAACCTAGTAATTCGTCTTCACTCTCTCTGCTCCTGTGTTCTCTTCCAGTGTGTGTTTCCAATGGAAAGACCTATTCTCATGGAGAGTCCTGGCACCCAAATCTACGAGCATTTGGCATTGTGGAATGTGTACTATGCACTTGTAATGTCACCAAGCAAGAATGTAAGAAAATCCACTGCCCCAATCGATACCCCTGCAAGTATCCTCAAAAAATAGATGGAAAGTGCTGCAAGGTGTGCCCAGGTAAAAAGGCAAAAGGTGCATTGGCTGGAGGCCCTGCCTTTGGTTGAATAAGATTCACACATAGTCCTATTCAGTCTTCTTTGTGCATCAAAACTATAAATGACCTGTCATATAGTTCTAACTATAATAGTTATAGCAAGAATGAACTTCATCCTTCCCTCTTCTGAGACACTGATGGTTGCTTTGAAGGAATTAACTACTCAGAGTTTCTTTTGTCTACAACCTCAAACACATGCCAAATTGCTTAACTTGTTCTTGCTTTTCTAAATTAGAGAGTTTACATTATCACTGTTTTAGGAAAAGTCACACCTTTCACATTTTAAATCACTAACTAACTCACTTCAAGACATAATCCAGTACTCTTTTCAGATGAGATACACATGAGTTATAGTGGAGAGAAATTAGGTTCTGATCCAAATCTAAGGTCATTATATGACCTTGAAAATACATCAGATCCATATGTATCTAACCCCATGTGAAAAATTAAAAAGGTTATTACTGTGCTCCATATTTATATTTTAATTTGCAATTTCTTTTTAAAATTTTTGAGACATCATATCTGTATATACTTATGGGGCACAGTATATTAATTCACGATATATATACACAAGGTATAATTATCAAATCAGGCTAATCATTCTCTCTACTCTGATGTTTATCTCTAGACTCTTCTACTCATTTTAAAATTTATCATCAATTGGTTTTTTGATATGGTGACTCCACTGTGCTATAGAAACAATTCATTCTAATGGTATTCTAGGATCTATTATCTAACGTCTATCTCCCCCTCACCACTTTCCAACACTAAAATCCTATAATTATATTATTTCTTCGTTAATGACAAGAACTGATTTTCCCAGAGTAGTGAAACTAATTGAAAATACAATCAAGATGTCAAACCCAGGTCACTTCCAGCCCATTATCTTTTCTACTTGAAAATGTTGCTGATCTATTCTAAACACAAATTGTTAAAATGGTGGTTTTTAAGACATGAGCTACATTTAAAAATTACAATCTATAATATTGGCATTGTAACTTTGGCTTGCTACAGCTTTCCTGTGTGATCTAGAATAAGCACCTTCACCTTTATGAGCCTCCATTTCTTTTTCTTCAAAATGAGATCATTAAAGCAAGTATCTTCCTACATCCACCACCACACCCACCTCCAATCCCAGAATTCCACTATCAGTGAATTAGCCATTCCCAGGCACATAAATTTATCATTTCTTTGGCCTTCTGAAAAGAATTTATGTAAATGCAAGTGAAAATCAAACACTTTTTAAAATGGAGATGGATAGATCATTTATCTCTTCCATTAAACAATCGCTCTTGCCTAGCAGGCAAGCAGGCATTCAGTGTAAATACATGAGTATCTTCATGTGAGCCAATGACTCCTGAAATTGTCTGTACATTGGAATCCCCAGAGGGTTTCTAATAGTACCAGTGCCTCATCTCCAGAGATTGCAATCGAATTGTTGAATTGTGGCATGGGCTTGGACCTCCTTTTTAGTGCCTTGGGCTCCTTTGATGTGCAGAAAAGTTTGAGAACAATTGCTGTCTGCTCACAGTGGCTCATGGTCTTGTCTTTAAAAATGTGGTTTATGGACCAGCAGCACCTAAGAGATAATTATAAAAGCTGACTCTCAGGCCTCCACCTGCTCTGCATCCAAATCAGCAGTTAAGATCATCAAGTGATTCTACTTGAAGTATATTAAAGTTTGGGAAGTGATGATTTAAGGTAACTCTAATGGCCTTCATCTCCCATGGTAAAAGTCACAGGGACAGAATATGGATGTATAAAGGACAAGAGCTAACCAATAGTAGAGAAATCAGCATATTAAAATTCAGGTGGAAGCATGCTTATTAGGGGTAGGCAGGGAATGATATGGATATCAGAGCCACCCAAACATGGCAACTTATTGTCACTTAAAAGTCTGTTATCTCATTTAATCCATAAATCTTTATGTCAGTTGAAATCCCCAATCTCTGGGTCCAAAGGTCTAACACTTACACTTAAAGGATAATCTATGGTAAAAACAAAAGACAAAAAACCAAAAAAACAATAATTACCTAAATACTGAAGATAAGGTATTCCAATTTGATTCTTTTATTTTCAGACAAAAATCTTATTTCACACTGTGCTTAGGATTTTATTCATATGAGTATTTGAAATAAAAGGAGGAAATTGGAACTTAGCATGCATTAGTTTAAAAAAATAATTTCCCTCTCAGGTTGCCTATATTTTTAAAGCATCCAAATAAGCAACTCCACCTCGGAGAAAGTAAATGGAGACACATAAAGGTCTAAAAGCCAGGATTTTTGGTGCAGTGTTATTTATAATAATGAACACTTGACAATGATCAGAAAATTCACTCATAAGGGAATGGCTAAGTTATGGTATAAGTGTTCTGTGGGAAATTATGCAGACATTAAAATCATTGTAGACCAAGACTGCTGACATGGAAATACTAAAGTCAAAAAGCAAGCTACAAAAATATGTGTGTTATACTTAATTTTTGTGTTTAAGAAAGAGTTTGTCTGTGTTTAGATTTTTTAAAAAAGCCTGGAAGGGACGATGATGGAATGTTTACAGAGATCATCTTTGGATAACTGACTTATTAAGTATTCCTATTTTCTTCTTTCACTTGTATTTTTAAAATTTTCAATAGTAAACATGTATGACTTTCATCACTTGAAATCATAATAAAAGTTGTTGTTTTAAAAACCACCTTCCAGAATCCCAATTGTCAATATATTATACAATCTGACTGACTGAATTCCGTTTCCCCTGGTGAGCTATTTTTACTGTTTTCCATCCTCATCCGATATGTTGACATAACATATCCATCAAGCATCATGGAAAGAGAGAGTTCCAATCTCAATCTCATTCTATATACTTCTCTCTCTCTCTCTCTCTCTCTCTCTCTCTCTCTCTCTCTCTCTCTCTCTCTGTCTCTGAGACAGACCTGGGTTTGTGCACTTTAAATTACTCCTAGGGATCATATTGCTCAAGAGTCACTGTCTGCATGGCCAGGCACCTGTACAGAAATTCAGCACCTGCAAAGCATTAAGGAATATGTCTTGTGATCACCCTAAAAAACACATGCATGGAAACACAAACACTGAAGAATGTGAGGTGAACAAGACAGGCAAAGGCTATGACCTGGTTCTTGCATTGTCATGGAGAAGAAACAGTGAAACCAAATCAAGAACATAATTTTAGCAAGTGTTGGGGACTGTGAAGGGGAACGGCACAAGATCAGGAAATGGTAACTAGTGAAAAAAAAAAAACATTTCAAGACAGTAGTCAGGGAAGGCTTCTCTAAAAATGTGATGTTCAAATAGACTCCTGGATGACATGCAAGTGTCCACAAACAGGAATATAACACCATCAGTGGCCTCTTAAAATAATGTCACATATCTAGAGGAAAACGGACAAAGCAGTAAAAGGAAAAGAATATTGTTTTGGTAGGGAAGAAAAGTACACTGGTGACCAAGCCTAAAATTTGATCCTAACAAATGATAGCAGGTTCCATCAGCAACAAACACAGGCCAAGCAAGGTAAATGATGTAAGTTCTGCCTCTCTTCTTATTGCTCTGGTAGAGGCCAGCCTTCCCTTTCATGTCAGTGTCCACTTCCTGGATATACCTAAGACATATACCTTCTACAGTTTCCCAACTCACTTTTCATATCCCTGGTCCTGCTGCCCTGATTCCTGGAATTCTTTACATACTTCTTTTGGATTTGATCATCAAATGCCCTTGTCACGACATAAAAACTTTCCTGAGCTGAGATAACACATCCTTATCTGTCATCACCACCTCCCAAAATAATGGCATCTAAGTTTCTTAGTTCTAGATGGCGCAGGATAGTGTTCTCATGGGGAATGGACATGGCCAGCAATGACTTCAATTGTGGCACGGTTCGCTGAAAAGGAGATGAGAGTAGACGAGCATGGAGGTGAGGTGCCTTGAGATGGCAAGTGTGAAAAGTGCAAGATGTTATCGAATACATCTGTCTAAGGGCAGAATTTGCCTCTTTTAGGGTCTTCCAGTTTCAACTAGGGCTGAGTCGCTAATGGGATTTTGTTGTTTGTGGATTTCTTCAGTTGTGTAAGTCCAGATCTTAGGAGGGGTTGGTGTTTCTAAATGACTGGTTTGGATACTGAGAAAACTCTGAACATATGACTTCTAGTGACATCATGGGTTGGATTACATGTGTCAGTTACATTCATAGCCAACATTAAAATAAACTCAGCCCTCCTTGTAAAGGTGACAATTGAATTCCTAGAAGTCCCTTTTCCCATTTGAAAACTTAGCACACAGCCATTAATTATCATTACCGAAAAAAGACTAGCCTGCCAATTAATCAAATGGCTAAAAAGAAAGACAAGGGGAGAAAGAAAGCTTGAGTCTAAGGATAATCCACAAAATGAACGGTCCAAGTTGGAACTGTCAAGAGATCACGATGGTTTTGTCCTCCCACTGCCAAATGGTGTGAGGTGGAGGTAGAAAAGAAATGTAATCCGGTCTAAAAGCGATATACAATAGCAATTTTATCACAATGTCCAGTCCGATATGTCTGATTAGACAGACAACAGTGAGTATGAGCCACAGATCCCCCAAACATTCAACCCTTAAGTGGTTTCATGGCTGACAGTTCAGCTATTCAGATAGATGGCTTCCATACAGTCTCAAAGTTTTTATGGTGTGTAAGGCTTTTACTTCATTGTTCTTTATTTGACTTATTATTTGAATACACGCCTAGCAAAGGAACAACTCACCAATAATCAACCAAGGGAACTTATTTTTTGGTATGGGGCCTGGACAAAGGGGAGTGTCGTCTGAAATGCCAAGTATTATGGGGCTGGTGCCTTTCTTTATTCCTGGGAGCTGAAGTTCAAGAGTTTGGTATACATAAGATATGATCCACACACAGATGGTGGATCTGACCAAATTTTTGTGTATCTCCCAACCCTTCCTTTGGCATAGCATACACATGACTAATATGACATCTAGATTTTGGCACTGGTGTTGATCCGGTATTATCATTCATCTTACAAACAAATCAAGGAGCATTCAGAAATGTCAAGCCAATTTGGAAGGATATGTTGGGCAAGTATATGCACATAAGTGAGTGTCATGAGTGTTTTCTAAGTATACAGAAATGATGTCAGAAAAGCTAACCAAAGCCCTCTGTCAGCCCATTTCCTGGGCCTCTCTTAGCAACATGGGGCTGAACAGAACACTATTCTACTCTAGTATGGAAAATTCTGTTCTCCCTTAAGTACCTAAGAAATGTATACCTGGCTATACTATTCCTCCTCATTGAAGTCCACTCCTCAGTGACTGCTGTAGAGAGGTCCAGCTCAGTTTGTGGGTGTACCCTACACAGCCACGGATAATGTCATCACATGGACTCATGAGAGGTGAGATGTATCTCAGTGATTTGATGGCTGCTAAAGGATCAACTGGAGCTGAGTTAGTGAGGTAAATCCGGAAACCTTGTTTCTGTAAAAAATGTTCCTGTTGGTTGTTTACTACTGATCAGTGTCAGCTATTATAAACAGTGAGATGGCTAAATACAGAAGTTCGCTTCTAGTTTTAAAAAAAATCTGTGCCAAACCTCTACTTGCTTCCTGGTTCCAGAAGAACCTCCAAGCCAAAACTTTGACAGCAAAGGTTCCTTTTGTGGAGAAGAGCCAATGCCTGTATATGAGTCTGTGATCATGGAGGATGGAGAGACAACCAGAAAAGTAGCTCTGGAGATTGAGAGACCACCTCAAGTAGAGGTCCACGTTTGGACTAGTCAAAAGGGTGAGCAAAATGGCATTGAATTTGTGATTTTATGTGTAGCATAGAAAGGATGGCTCGCCTTAATTCTGCTTCAACATGTTCCAGTGTTTGGGTCAGAAGTTATCCTGTTGCTTAGAAACTTGCAGGTGTCTAGTGTAGATATTATGCTTTCAAATTTAACACAGCCTATGCTAAAGATTAATGACTAACTCTTCAGATTCCCAAGGTTGTCTTTTTCACAGCACCAAAATCTGAAGGATTTCTTCTTCTGGTCACGAAGCCTTTTGTTTTCATTCAATTTTTCGATAATAGACACATTCTCTCCTATATATCCTTTCGTCTCTTATTCTTCTGTTATTTTCACTTTTATAACTTCTAGAAAGAAAAACATGTGGTTCAATTTTGAACAATATGTCTTTTCTAATTTCATTTTTATTTTTGAATTAGGTTACAAAGTAGCAGGTTTTCATATATAGTTAGCTAGTTAGTTAATTAGTTAGTTACTTTGACCCATCCCATTTCCCTGACAAGCTTCCATAGACTCCTTCACTCCTGGTATTTCCCCTTCCGCTTTCATATTAAATCCTGTTACCCTCTGCACATCTCTCCCTTAAAGCCTTTTTACTTCTAGCATCCCAACATCAACACGCATGCTTACTATCACAAAACTACACATATATACAAATTAGAACGTAAGATCCATCTGTAAGGAAGAACACACCCTATTTTTCTCTTTCTGGCTGCATATCATAATCATTGAACCAACTTGTTGTTTTATTTTGCCTTGGTTCTATTTTTATATCAAATGCCAAAGCCCTACCACCAGAGTTTAATTTGTTGGTCTGAGCAAGGCATGTGCATCAATCGATATAGTTAAGTCCTCAAAGTGGTACTAATCTATGGCCAACGTTGTAAACTAATGAACTTCAGTCTACCTTTCTAATACAAAGCTCAAGAAACAGGAAAACCCATCCTTCCAGTATGAAGCTATGTCCATAGAATTACGACATGTACTCTAGATTAAGATAAACTTAAAACATCCTTCCTACTTTCAAAAAGATTATGGTCTTGGGCTCACCGTCTAAAGTTTTGGTGACAAGCCTGATGACTTCAGTTCCATCCCTGGAATTCACATGGTGGAATTGAATCCCACAAGTAAATTGTCCTCTGACGCTCACATGCATGGTATGGTGCACAAGTGCGTACACACACACACACACACACACACACACACAGAGAGAGAGAGAAGATTACAGTCTCACTCAAAACAATCCTGTCATGATATCCATTTGCCTTTCTGATTATTCACAGCAGCCACCACAACAACCAATATTCTTTTTAATATTCAATGTGTCTATCTATTCACACCACCATGCTGGATAGACAAGACTAGTGCTGATCTAGATTGGTCACAGTTTTCAGGAATCCAAGGGTAGGCATAAGATTTCACTTGGACAATAAGATATATCCTTTATCCGTTGAGCCTACCTTCTGTCCAAAGCTCAAGAGTATTCAAATAGCCAGGTATAGCGACACACACCTTTAATCTTATTACTTGGGAGGCAAAGGCAGGTGGATCTCTGTGAATTCAAGGATAGCCTGATCTTACATAATTGTAAGCCAGTCAGGACTACAAAGTAAGCCTCTATCTCAAAACAGAAATGATAATAACCAGTGTTCAAACATGTGTATGCTTCAACATCATGCACAGAACTTTACTAAAGTTCTGCTAGCTAGTCCTTCACCAGAGATGAGAATCTAGTAGGCCTTGGATACATTATAAACATTTCGTGATTAAGGCAAAAACTTGTGATACTAATTCAAGCGGTACTTGGATCCTACTTTGAGGAATACTGCTATAATTTTAATGCTTCTTTTCTTTTTTCTTTTCCCCAGCAACCTTGCCTTTTCTCCCCAGGCATTAGAAAGTCTGAGAGGATGCACATAAGCGTTCAGCCATGTTTATTTTGGTTTTATAGCTAGGCATGTTGATTTTCTATCTTTAACTCCATAGTGTGTTTGTTTACTAGTCACCTAGGACTAAGATCTGACCTGATGGTTTCTTAAGCAGTGATCCTACCACATACCCTTCACTCCACTAAAGTACAGATTGCTCACAATTTGCCAGTAGAACATATCGGTAGCCTCTACTCATACTGAAGGGAGGTTTATGCTTCCTGGACACAGTAAAACCCAAGCTTTGTCTCCTTTATTCACTGTTGACCACTGAGTTCAAGTGAGCTGGTGGCATGTTGTTTCTTAACTATTTGGCAGGTTTCAGCTATTTACCTGTCTTTAATAGAAACTATTTAGACCAAATGGAAACTGTGGGGAGATGAGTAAGAAATTCCCCCCACCACCATTTGTTTACATTTTGTTTGTTTGTTTGCTTGTTTGTGAAGAGAAGCCTACAGGAATTATGACTATTTCCCAAAAGAAAAATTTGCTCTTCTGTGTGAATTCAGGAATGGGGGTATCTTCTCCATTTATGCAAATAATATGCCTGTGATCTTACTGCTGGCTTTTTATTGTTTAGCCAGGAGGGCAGCCTAGTGGTTTGGCAGGAACGAGTCTATCCGAATTATGGCCAAAGGCAGAACTTCTAATACTGCCTCTGGCTACAGAAGCTCCAACCAGTGCTCATGCTTTTCATAGGCAGGAGTCCCATGGTCAGAAGTACTATCTTCCTTATCTCCAGTCCCAGGAGAAGCTAAAAAAAGGCCAGTGAGCCAAGGAAACAAATGGAGTCAATTAAAATCCTTGAACCATCCAAGTTCCTGGTTAAGTACATTACACAGCCTAGCTCAATACTCTTAAGACCCAGTAATGAGATTATATGCT
Source organism: Rhynchomys soricoides (assembly GCA_019843965.1). Classification (NCBI taxonomy): domain Eukaryota; kingdom Metazoa; phylum Chordata; class Mammalia; order Rodentia; family Muridae; genus Rhynchomys; species Rhynchomys soricoides. The sequence continues at coordinate 616,275 of JADRCH010007585.1, forward strand.
CAGCCTGGGCAGAAAAGAAGGTCTTTGCTTCCAAAAGGAGATAGAAAATATTTCATCACCTGTTCTACTTCGTGCTTGGCCCTAGGCATTCTCCAGCACTTCCACATTGAGAAGATTTCCAAGAGGATGTTTAGGGAACTCCATCATTTCAAGCTGGTGACTCGGACCACCTTGAGTAAGTGGTACCTCCTTTTACTCTTTGCTGGAAACCACCTCTAACTTTTAAATGTATCATAGCCACACATGAAGTACCTCTGTATTCTCAGTGAACATAAAGAATGCTCAGTGTCAACATTAGGGAATGTTCTATTTCTCTTTTGGAAGACCAAGCAGCCAGTAGGGTATCTGAGTGCAAACTGGAAAAGCTTGGCCATGATGAATACAAACTGTGGTATAGTCCACATACAAGCTATTTCAGGTCAAGGATTCTTAAATGTCTTTTAAAAACTGATAAACCAAGGCCCAAGAGGGTAGAAGGAAGCTTCACAGTATTTCAAGTATGGTATAATTGTGGGGTCTTCGTATCTAGAAGACTATGTTCTCTGGGGATGAGGAAGAGAAACAGAGATAAAGAATCCCTATCAGTTCTGTGTTACAACAAAGCGCTCTGACTCTTGTAGAACTACCACTAGGTGCTCATGTTTCTTTAAAAGCATCTAGGCATTCATGCACACTTGCAGCTCTCCCACTTTCTACACTAGATGGAGCTTAGGGACTAGATTCTGCAGGGCTCTGGGGTGGGGATGGGTGGGGAGCCCTTCTAATGGAATAAAAGGCACCAGATTTCTATCCACAGGGAATTTCTAATGGGCAAGACAGAACAGGAACAGACCTTTGGTGTGAATTAGAATAGCTGTGAGAAGTTAAATTCCTAAGTGCTCAGGGGAATCTGCAAAGAACAATGAGACTAGAGCCAGGTGGGCTTAGTCGAGGAAGGCTTCAGGGAGGAGGAGGTGCTTTTTCAAAGAAAAGGGTGTGACTGGGCAACAGGTCAAGAAATCAGTACAGGGTGAAGGTGCAGCCTAAGAGAAGATTCTGGCAGGAGCAAACAAGAACTGTGGGTGGGGGTGAGGAATGATCATCAAGACTGCATAGGTGCAATGAAGATGAAAAGAATTGGTGTAAAGTAGTCAAAAGGCTTAGAAGAAGTCAGTGAAAAGTGCACACACAAAGCAAGTAACATTGGGAGTTGCTTCACAATACGATCACCACAATGATATCGATGTGGTGCTCTGGGCTTTTTAATAGATTTAAGAACTCGCCTTGGTAAATCCAGGCTATGAAAAGCCTTGTTTGCAATGCTGAGATGTTAGATTTGACCTCTGGTATAAAGCACAGCACTGAAGGTAGTAAGAAGGTAAATGGTGTACTTCCATCTGGCTTTTAGAGAGACGAACTTACTGTGTGGAGTGCGGTGCACCATTTAGTGACAGAGCTGGTGAGAGTCTGAATTAAGTTGTTCTCACACTATATGGTCTGTGAGACAAAGAAGGATAGATCACCATGAGAGATATTTCTAAAATTAAGTCAACAGATATATGTCACAGGGAGGAGGAATTATTTTAGAAAGGCTTGAGTATTAATAACTTTATAGATTGGGTAGATAGTAATGCCATTCACCAATGAAATGCTAAAGAATAAGTAGGTGTTGGTGAATAAGGATCTCTGCTTGGAATCTATTTTGATCAGGATGCCTGAGAACCACCTAGAAAGTTCTTCAGTATATCTTTTGAAAGATCAATAGAAATTAAAATGAACTGTATGAGAATTTGAATGCAGGAATTAGGAAATCCTCATGAGGAAGTAAGGAATAGAGACAGAGACTAGGGGCCAGGGAGCAATGGTGTTATTTTCAAAATGACTATTTCGCCATCAAATAAAATTCAATTTGTGTTGTGAGCAAGCCAGTGGATTAGGCTCCAGAGGATGTCAAAGCCGATTTAGACATACCCTGTGACCATAGTAATTAGGATTGCGGATGGGTAATGGAATAGATACTGTGTGTCCCAAACATTGCACAGTCTAAAAGAACGTGGTAGTGAAATGATCCAGTGGGGTCACCTGGGGACACAGAAATAAGCCCAATGCATTCACATAATGCACCTCCATAGAGCGACACATACTAAGGCTTTGGTAAATGCTGTCTTCTTTTTGTCTTTTACTGTCCTACTGAGGCATGAAGAATAGAGAATTTAAGGGAGAAGTAAGCAGGACAAGCAACTTTCAATGGGCAAGCAGTTATAGTCTCATGTGAGTAGGGAAGCATAGAGGTTCAAAGCAGGTTTAGGATGAAAAGGAGTTTCCTGACCTTGGGCTCAGAGTTCCCCAGATTTCATCACCATGAAAATAAAAATAAAAAGAAAAGTGAGGATCTGCTGCGAATCAGCAGGCAAATAGAAGTAATAGTGCCAAGTTAAGAGTGGAAAGGGCCATGCCAGTATGAGAATGGAACACTATAAGCAGCTGTAGGATGGCATTTCAGGGTGCCGAGGATGCATAAGGATATGTAGATATAGAAGAAAATAAATATGAGTAGTTGTTAATAAAGGAAGAGAGGAACAGGAAAAATAATGATAATCAAGTAACCCAAACCATTAAATGGGGCCAAAAGAAAGCAAGCTATGATCTAGTAGATATTGCTGTCCACAGGCATTGTTTTTGACTTGGTGTGAAGTGAGCCACTTACAGTGCAAGCCAGCAGACTATATTTTATAAATGCTGAATACACTACAAAAATTCTAAACACTGGGGGATGGAGCTGGTTTGGTGGTTAAAGAGAAGATTGAAGTACAGTTGCCAGTACCCACATCAAGGTAGTTCACAACTTCTGCTCCTGGAGGGGTCTGGTAATACGGAACCCTGTGGGCACCTGCACTCAAGTGCATGGATCACCACCACCCCACAAACACACTATTTAAAATCAGAGAAATCCTTTAATAAAAGCTTTCTTTACACAGCGCTTAGGATTTGCTCATGGAAGAACAGTTGCATCTCATTTGGGGGTATCTTTCAAATGCTATGTATTAAAGTGAAAATTCCATGTCTTATTTTCTATCTCTATCCGAGAAACAGATCTGTGTGGGGGGTGCTTTTTTTTTTTTTTTAATAAAACCACCTGCCTTTCATATTAATATGTGCAAGAGGACTACAGGGATGGGGGAACAAATGAAGGGAACTGGTTGTATTCCTAGGTAGTTCAGCTTTAATCTTACACACTCCTTGATGTGTTTATAAAAAGATAAACAGATATATATGTTTTATGAAGGTATGGGGAGGTGTAGGGTGAGGGTGTGCCTCAGCAGGCCCATGCAGAGGAGTCCCTTCCCCCTGAGGGACCAGCCACACCATGGTACAGTATAGAATAGAGTTTATTCAGGGCATGGGGAGGGGAGCTAAGAGGGTAGTAGAGGCAGAGAAAGGCAGAAAGAGGGAGAGAGTAGAGAAGTAGAGGAGTGAAGGCCGGCCATAACCACATGGAGAGAGGGGGAAAGGGAATGGGGAGAGAGGGAGCAAGAGGAGCAAGACACAAGAGAGGCAAGAGAAGCAAGAGGAGGGACAAGCAGCCCCTTTTATAGTGGGCCAGGCCCACCTGGCTGTTGCCAGGCAACTATGGGGAGGAGCATACCTGGCTGTTGCCAGGTAAATGTGGGGTGGAGTTTAGACAGAATGCTAACATTCCTGATCTCTCTGTGTTTGCCTTTTAGACCAGTGGAAGATCTTCACTGAAGGAGAAGCTCAGCTCAGCCAGATGTGCTCAAGTCGCGTATGTAGAACAGAACTGGAAGATTTGGTCCAGGTTTTGTACCTGGAGAGACCTGAAAAGGACCACTGTTAGTCAGAACAGCCAGGATTGGATAGTATCAATCAAGGAAACCCAAGCTGCAGCTGGACTGCCGGCTTACTTTGCTTAAGTCAACAGAGCTCTAACACCCCACAGTCAACCTCAGTCAAATTATCCACGCCAGCCACAGCATACCTTGTTCTTCTATGTGCGGTGGTGTGCCAGCCCTCAAATATCTCTTGTAAAGAGAATAGAGGGGTCTTGAATGGTTTCTGGAGGGAGAAGGGATGGGACTTTGTGGTACAGCTCTAGTTTCTCTGAGAATCACTTTTATTTGCAGGTTAAAGTAAAAAAAGAAAAACACTTTTAGGGATTCTATGTAGAAAGTCACAAGAAAGAGAAATTGCTCAGTTTGAGTTGGGTCATGTCAAACAGTCATTTGACATTGAAATACTTTTTGAATGTTCAAATGTCTTTCATTCTTTAAAAAGTTATTCAGTGGGTGGCAATACAGTCAGGTCGTTATAGAGCACATCCCTAGCGTATGTGGAGCCCTGGGTTCTAGTCTCAGAACTGACAAAAAATTTCCATCCTCATATCTCATGTGTGCACATATGAACATACACACACACACACACACACACACACACACACACACACAGTACACATGGAACTGCCCTCCTTTCTGGCTCCTAAACACCTTTGAGGTTGTTGGTATCCAGGGAAGCAAACTAAAAATGTATGCAAAAAACTCTGCCCTCAAGTCTTTAAGGCAGGTTTTTAAGCAATCAGCCACAGTCCTAAGGTGAAGAACACCATTTGTGGGTCTTGTTCCCTTTGAAGCTAAGTTCACTTTGCCTAATAATAGCACTTCTCTTTTCTTATCTGAACCTATGGCTCCTCCGTCAGGAAGGTAAATCATCAGAAACTAAATCTATCCCAAACAAAATAACCATAGAAGAATATAACTGATAAAAATAAACTAGTCCATTTTTGTTTTGTTTTTATAGCTATAAAACTAACTGGTTAATAGGCTAATGATGTTCACTAATTTTCTTGAGGCAATAGTCACCTAGGCAGACACTTTAGGTTGACACTTTTATTATAAAAGCCTTTTTAAGGGTAATCTTCCTTCTCTGATTACAGGAGTTGGGTTTTGACTTTTCAAAGAGGCTCAGTCCTTATGAGCTTCTCAACATTGTTTCTTCTGTTCAGGGAGCTGAGAATTCTGGTAAAGATCTTGGTCCCAACCCTTCCTACTATTCTTGCCCTATTCTTAACATGGGTAGCATCGGGGATTTTAGACAAGGGTGCTTCTGAAATGGTTATTTGTAGCCCAATGCCTCAGCATCAATTATCCTTCCTAAGGCTTGGCTTTAGAAATCACCTTTTGGAAAAAGTATAAATATTTCCTAGCAAGAATCATAGGCCCACTTTCTGGATCTGTCCCTCTGAGAAGCATGAATGAGCTCATATGAGTACTGGGAAATTTGAACACCAAGAAATCCCATATTTCCCACTCTAGGCGAGAGAACATAATAGGAAAAAGTGTGAAGAGTCAGGTCTTTGGTAGAACCTGACAGAGAAGGGAGAGTTTCTATAAAAGAGACACCGGGCTTTGGGGCCAGGGCTTCATGAGACAAACTTCTTGCCAGCCAATCACACATTCTCCTCAGAAGACGGACATAGGGCATCCTGGGCTGCAAAGCCACAGAACATTATTGAATGTGTGATGGGGCAGAGCCAACCCTCTGCTGCTTCTGTCTCAGAGGAAACAGTTTTTCCAGAGGGTAGAGATCAGTAACCAGATCCTGAAAGAAAGTGGTGATTCCCCTGCTAGATGATTCACCCATGAACCTTTCCACCCAGGTGTTCTCTGAAAGCTTAGCCTCAAGGGAACACCTAAATAGCTCCCCAACATAGACTTCTGCCTCCAGGTGCAGGAACATACCTTACTAAAGTGCTCTGGGAAGCAGGAACTGGGGAGCTGTGTTAAGTCAATGTAGAAATTCTTCAGTGTTTTAGTATTGGGTAGAGTATAGAGCAGAGGGGAAAGAAGCCAAACTGCCTATAGTTAGTAGAGAAGAATGGATGTGGTTCTTTTTGTATATTTATTTGTATCATAAACACTGGGGAAAGCAAAGACCATAAGCACCATTTTGCAGTTTTATCCATTTTCCAGTTAGCTCATATAACCAAGTATGAGTAACATAACAGTATTACCCTTTCACTCTTCTCACAGGACACGTACCCAAATATGATACTTATTTATGTAATCACTGTGTTTCTGTATTTTTACATTAATAAAATTTTAATTTAAAAAGGTTATGTCTGAGAATACCATATGATTGAGACTCTAGTCAAGACTGTCATTCAGTTGGGTAAAGGATGATGGGTGGGCCTACTGGTGTCACAGTCGCCTTGACGTTCTTGTCATACTCCTCCTGAGTAGTTACCAGTGTCAACTTAGCAGTAAAGCTGCCTAGATTTTTTAAGCCAGCTCTGCAATTACTGGATTTGTCAGTCTTACCAATTAGAAGATGGGATAACAGTGATACTCTTGCCCTCCACCTGAAATCTTGCCATAAGACTGAATGTAGTTAGTGCATACAAAATAATTCGAATAGTGTCTAGTGTCCATTGAGTATTCGTCAATGACCATGGATATTTAATGTGAGCAGGGCACTTAGAATGATGCTTGATGTTTTACTTCCCTTTGGACCACTGACTTAGATTTCAAGAGGTTCTCAATTTTGACCTTCTGTTCACAGCACTTTTATCCAAAGTTTGTTAGGGACCAGTGTAAGGATGTTGTTACATGTGTTGATCCAAACTAAATTCCCTCAAATTTCCAATGCTTGCTAAATACAGGCTGTTCAGAAGTTAGAATGTGTAAGGACTTTAGGAGATAAGTCCAAAATGTCAACAGCTGAGGTATCAGGTGTTAGGCTAGAAACTATGTATTGATGTCGGTAACATGGGCAAAGAAAAGTGTTGAAGTTTCTGGTGTAAAGACCTGGTTGGGGTAGGTTGTAAAAGATAAGTGGAGGGCTGGTGTGAGGAATTTGGGCTAGAAGCTCAAGAGAACTCACTGGAGAAGCTCTCTAGTAAGAGTGAGAAAAATAAAACACAATAGAGGAAGTATCTATAGAAGGAAATAGGATCCAAGCCATTTTGCCTTACCTATGGGAGCTAACTGTCCCTATCATAACACAGAGGGAAAGCAGACTGTAGAAAGGACAAGATTAAAGATCATGGGTATTAAAGGAGTTAGTCTGTTTCATGTAGGCAGTGAGAAGTCATGTTCCATGCTGTTCTCAGGACAGAACTCTTGGCCCACAACCTGGGTGGACATTCAGCTTTGGATATTGAGCATTTCAACCTAGTTCCAGCATATCACTCTGCTTATACTCAGCTTCGCTTTCTTTTAGACTCATCCTATGAGTCAAAATATTGTCTGACAACCATTGAGTAAAATGCAATGAAGCCGAACTATACCTCTGTAGATCTATCCTGTTTTATTCCCTTTCCCAGATTACTCACACTTCTTTCAGCCCTTCAAGTTTGTGCTCCTGTATACAGATGAGATTTTAGGCTTTTGCTCTCCACTCCTCTTGCAGGATCTTTCTCTCTCCTCCTACTCCCATAAGTCCTAAGAAGCAACAAGAACATGGGCTTAAAGGGAAGACCTGTATGCTCCTATGTATTGCCCACCATGTATATGGGTATTTTGCCTCTCTCTCTCTCTCTCTCTCTCTCTCTCTCTCTCTCTCTCTCTCTTTTTCTCTCTCCGTATATATATATATATGTGTGTGTGTGTGTGTGTGTGTGTGTGTGTGTGTGTGTGGTGCGTGTAGGATGAGAAGTTGTCAGAACCACTGGGACTGCAATTACAGATGATTTTGATCCTCCATGTGGAGTCTATGAATCAGACCCGGGTCTACTAGAAGAGCTGAGGCATCTTTCCTGTCCCGTTTTTGACTCTTGAAGGAGTTCAGAATATGCCTCTCCAAAACTGTGCCCCTTTGGCATAAAGATTATTTTGAGCTTAAGGCAATTAAGAATCAATAGCTGCAGAAAAATGTTCTGCTCTACCCACAACTGCCTAAAAGTAGGACATAAATTTTCCTTGGAGCAAGGTAACCTTTCTCCATCCCAAGGACAGAAAAGTGACTCATCCTTCAGGGTACAAAATCAACACCAAGATGAATTTGAATAAACGGAGAAGTCATACTAAAACAGTCATCAGCATACATTCATCCTCTCTCCCTGACTCATTTCCTAGTCATTCCCCCAGAATTATCAACCTTTTAAATGCAAGCTTTCTTTCCTATGTAAAGACAATATGTAAGCCCCTTGAATCTAACCACCTTTTAGAGTTTTTCTTTCTGTGAAATTTTGTGTGTATGCATACTAATAAACCTTGTGTTCTTTTTCTTAGGTATCTGCTTTTTTCTATTGATTTAAATTCATAGATCCATAGTCATGAGAGTTCAAAGGGTAGAGAAATGGTGTTTCCTCTCTACTATGATACACATTGCTAGGAAAAAAAATGCCCATGCGCTCTCTGTCTTATCCGCAAGTATCTTCAAACCACCACTATTGTCAGCTCTGTATTGCTGGTGGGGCTTCTGCTTGCACACAGTTACCACCACATTGACAGCACCCAGAATCTGCTGCCATCCTTTGAATAAAGAGAGAGAACCCCAACTTGCTTTGCATCTGTGATACTACTTTGCCACCTTACATTGAAGTAATCAAAGTATTTATGAGCTTGTGGTACTGTATCCATCCCCTTTGGGTCACACTTACTAGTCTTACTTCCTATCATTACCCTCTTTTAAATTGACTTCAAGAATCTACCCAGAGCTCCCATAGACTAAACCACCAACCAAAGAGTACATATGGAGGAACCCATGGCTCCAGCTGCATAGGTAGCAGAGAATGGCCTTATCTGGCATCAATGAGAAGGGAGCCCTTGGTCCTGTGGAGGCTTGATGACCCACGATAGGAGAATGCTAGGGCACTGAGGCAGAAGTGGTGGGGGATTGGGAGAGCACCCTCATAGAAGCAGAAAGGAGGGGAATGGAATAGGGGGTTACAGAGGGGGAACTGGGAAGAGGGATAACATTTGAAATGTAAATAAATAAAATGACCATTTTTTTAAAAAAAAACACTTCCTGAGCTCCATTCAATGTTTGTCTGTAGGTGTTTGTATCTGTCTGAGTCAGCTGCTGGGTGCAGCCTCTCAGAGGACAGCTATGCTAGGCTCCCATCTATTAATCCAGGCTGGCAGACATAAACATAGCCTGAGGCTCCAACGTAGTTGAAGGAGGAAGGCAGGCTTGCAATGTGTCCCTATTGATCCTCTGAGGACAGCTCCGCACATTTCTTCCAAACAGGCAGAGGTTGCTACCCAGGCCAACTGTGACAAATATAGATGGTAACAGTGTTATATCATTGTGACAAGGCTTTGACTTACAGTGAGGCATCAAAGTCTCACGGTGTGGGAGTTGGGGGAAGGATTGAGGGAACCAAAGAAGACAGGAACTCCACAGGAAGACCAAGAGTCAACTAACTTGAACCAGTGAGGGCTTACAGAGTTTGAACCATCAACCAATGAGGGAGCATGGGCTGAACTTAACACGCCCCCAAACACACATATGTAACATATGTGCAGTGTGATCTGCATATGATTCCCCCAACAACTGGAGTGGGAGCTGTCCCTGAATCTGTTGCTTGCCCTGGAACCTATTCCCCTAACTGATCTTCTTTGTCTCACCTCAATGGGAAAGATGTGCCTAGTTCTACAGTGAACTGAGGTGCCAGGGTGGGTTGGCACTCATGGGGGACCTCCACCTTCTTGGAGATGAAAGAGAGGGAGGGAAGATGAGGGAAGGAGGGACTTGTGAATGGAGACTGGGAGGAGAGAGGGGGGGTTGTGATCAGGATATAAAATGAATGAATGAATGAATGAAACAAACAGTCTACCCTACCAATATCCCAAAAATGGGCAGACACATTTGAAGCCTCCAAATGGGAGAAAGCTCCCAGAACTCAGAGCATGAGTCCCAACATGTTCCCCAACATTCCATATGCATTTGTAATTTCTATCTCTGTATATGCTCTTCCGATCGCTAGACTGTTTTCCATCTCCTTTGTCTGACATGAGTCTATACTCATACTTTGTTTTAATTCTTTCATATTTTACATCTGAACTGCAATTTTCCCCACCTCTCCTCCTCCCAGATTCACTCCCCCTCCATTTCCAGGCCTAGTCCATTCATCTCCACTTCTGTGGAGCCTTGCTCACTTCCATCATAGTTCCCCACTATTTCCCCTTTCTCTCTAATTACTGGATCCAGCAAACACAAGATAGTATTCTATGCTCCTGAGGAACTTATCATGTTGTTAGTGCTTCTACTCCTACTCGTTCACCTATAATGACCATCCCTGGTGCCTCCACTTAATGAACTCATCTTTCAAGGCTCCCAATGGTCCCCTTAAGGTTTTGTCACAGGCACAGTTAGTAGCTCTCTCCTCTATGTACACAGGAAACAGCAATCAAAGTGCATACCCTGGAAGAACCACTGTAGTAATTTATTGGCATGCATGTTTGGTCATTTAATGCTTCCCACAGCTCTGATAGATACCATTATTGACTGTATTTACAGATTAAGACATTGAGATCATTTCCCTTTTATATGCCATTAAACCCATGTGCTGTATTATAGTATTTGTGTCACTGATGTACTGGCCATATGCAGCTGAAATTTTCCTGTCATCTAATGGTATCATAGCTATTGTAACATAGTAATGGAATGCATTACTCGTATGTTTGTGGTCATGTTGATATAAAAAACATAGTACACAGTCAGTAGTTTTAAAAAAAGCTATGCTCAATACATAATAATTGTCAGTGATGATTGATGACTACGTTTCCAGCTTATATATCTACTACACTATATTTTTATCATTATTTTGAAGTATGTTGTACCCACTTATGGAAAGAGTTGGGAGCTGAGGGTGAAGCCTGGTGTCAGAGTGTGCGTTTAGCATCCACAAGGCCCTGGGTTCAATGATGAGTAAATGAAAGACAGAAGGAAGGGAAGAATGGAGAGGGAGAGAGGGAAGAACAGAGGGACACAGGGATGGACAGAGAGAGGGAAGAGGAGACAGAAAAAGAGGAAAGAAAGAAAAAACTAAAAGACGTAAGCTCACTGTAAAATAGCCTTAAACAGGTCCTTCCAGAGGATTCCAGAAGAAGGCAACTCATGTATGCTAGTATCCCTTAAGATCATTCAATGACAGAAAATGTGGTTCATTTACACAATGGAATACTATTCAACTATTAAGAATGAAGATATCTTGTGTTTTACAGGTAAATGGATGGAACTAGAAAATATCCTGAGTGAGATAACTCAGACCCAGGAAGACATGCATGATATGTACTCACTAATAAGTGGATGTTGGCCAAAAAAGTACAGAATACCAAGGATACAATCCATAGAACTCAAGAAAGCTAGCAAGCAGAAGGGCCCAAGTGAGGATGCTTCAGTCCACTTGGGAGGAAGAAGAAAATAATCATGGGAGGCAGAGAGAGGGAGGGACCTGGGCGGGAGAGGAGAAGGGGGAAAGCAGAACATGATCAGGTATGAGGGGTGGGAAGACAGGAGAGAAGCCCTGAGGGCCAGAAGAAAGAATGGAAACAAGCAACCTTGGGAGGTAAAAGGTGGGGGGACCCTCTAGAATGTACCAGAGACACTGGAGGTGAAAGACTCTCAGGACTCAAAGGGAGGGTCCTTAGACAAAATGTCCAACAGTGGAGAGAGTCCACCTCAAGTAGAAAGACATCAAGTGGAGGGATGGTGTTGCCATCCTACAGTCAAAAATTCTGACCCAGAGGTGTTCCTGTCTAAAAGAACTGCAGGGACAAAAATGGAGAAGAACCTGAAGGAAAGGAGGTCCAGTGACAGGCCCAAAATGGGATTCATCTCAAGAGGAGGCTCCAAGGCCTGACACTATTACTGATGCTATGGTGTGCTCACAAAAAGGGGCTTAGCATGGCTGTCCTCTGAGAGGCCCTACCACCAGCTGACTGAGACAGATGCAGATACACGCACAACCATTGGACTGAAATCAGGGACCCCTATGGTTGAATTAGGGAAAGGCTGGAAGAGGCTGAGGAGGAGTATGGCCCCAAAGGAAGACCAGCAGCCTCAACTAACCCAGACCCCTGAGATCTCTCAGACACTGAGCCATCAGCCAGGCAGCATACACTAGCAGGTCCGAGGCCCCAGCACATATACATATACTGCCTGGTCTGGCTTCAGTGAGAGAAGAAATGCCAAACCCTTGAGAGACATGAGGCCCCAGAGAGTGGGACGGCCTGGCAGGGGCGGCGGAGGGGGGGCATCCTCTTGGAGACAGGGAGGAGGAAGAATGGGATAAGGAACTGTGGGAGGGGGGATTGAGAGAGGAGCAATGGCTGGACTATAAAATAATAAAAGTAAAAGACTATTCAGTGTGCTACAAGAGATTGAAGGCAGCAATATTAATGACCTTGATCCTATGTAGGCTTAGGATATTGAATAAATGTACCTCATACTTTAACAAAATCTTAAAAGTAAAATCATTGGGGGAATACACCCATAATGGCAGGGGTGGGGGGAGGGAATGGGGAAGTTCCAATGGAGAGATCTGGAAAGGGGGTAACATTTGAAATGTAAATAAAGTATGAAAAAAATCCTATATATACCCAACCCTTCAACCTCAAAAAAGAAAGAAAGAAAAAAAAGAAAAAGCCTATAAGTAAAGACATAAAGAAAGAAAATGTCCTTGTACAGCTGCCCATTGTGTTTATATTCTAAGTGTTATTACAAAAAAACAAAAAGCTAGAAAAAATGTACATTTAAATAAAGATCTTTTACTATCTCACCTACCAATGGAAATTTCCATACCTCCAAGCTCTGGTTCACTCATGGTCCAGTACCATGACAATTGAACTGGTTTCTAGAATGTTTGTTTTCTTATTCACTACTTGACAATTTCATACAAGAATATAATGTATCTTGATCAGATCTACCACCAATTTCTCCCCCTCCTTCCTCTTCCAGTCTGACACACCCAGATTTGTCAATGTGTCATGTTCCCTTTCTATCTTTGTTCCCCTCCCCTCTCTCCTACCCCCTCTCTCATTCTCTCTCACTGTCTGTTCTGCTATCTCTCTCTCCTAGTGATTCCAATTAGTGCTGCCTATTAAAATGGTGACTGATTTTTCAATCTTGATTGTGTGCAGGTCTAGGGCAGATAACAATATCTGCAGTAAATTAATGATTTAAATAGCATGTAATGTCCAGAAGAGAGCCTTTCTCAATACCCCTCCACCATCTTCTACCTCATTGTACAGTCATTTATTTTCAACCCTTTGACAAGTTCATTTTATGATAGTTTATACCATATTTTGAAGGTATATTTTCTATATTTAGCTGGATTTAGAAGCACAAATGTTTACTACCATAATCCAATGATACCTACAGTATTCAGTATAGTAAATGGCATGCAGTCTAGAAACAGATATAGCTTAGATGTGAAATAGGATAGGCCAGCTAGGTTTATTGTCAGTACGCTCCATGTTTGCACAATAATGCAATCGCCTAACAACAAACTTCTCAGAATATACTCAAGTCATTCAGTAACACATGACTGTGTTTGTAAAAATGTGAAGTATTTGCCTAGCCACAGTCTTCTTAATTAGATTGAGGAACTCTGCGAAGATAGAGACCCAGTGCCCATCACTTCCAGACATTCACCAAAGAGTTGCCAAGCAAAGAGTCCATCTGATGACATTCTTTCTAAAGTTGGAAAAAACAGCTCAGGGAACTTGTAAAAATGAAGTTCTTCAGAACATTTCCCCTGTAGCCAACTCTAAGAAAAACTAATAAAGTGTGGGTTAATACATACAAATGTCAAAGGACTTGTTTGCTTCACAAAATAACTTGTTCTAAGGTGTCAGGCAAAACAACTGATAAATGTGGGATTTTCACATAGACTGTTGAGTTCTAAATCAGATAGTTCTGAATTTTTGTTATAAGCCTCATGACAATACTCAACTGTGATGCATTCTTGTTACAATTTCACTATTGTGGATGAAAAGGAATATCTATATTTCTGTGTGTTCTATTTCTATTGTACTATAATATTTAAGAGACCTATAGTGCATGGTTTAATGATTTTATATCTCTATAACTTTCCATATGCATACATAGTATCATAGTTTAAATACAATATGTCCCTAAGAGGCTCATATGCTATGTCTTTCATCCCTAGCTGAGGCTGTAATGTTGGGAAGTGGTGGCAACTGGTCACTAAAGGTTTGTGTGCTATTGCCCCTCCCTGTGTTCTCTATTTCCTGTTCCCTGTGAACTGCTTTGCTTTACCACCTACTCTGTACCATGATGCCCAGCAATGCCCACAACAGTGGGGCTAACAAGTCATAGACTGAAACCTCTGAAACCATGTGCCCAGTGTTCCTTTACTTTTAAAGTTGTAGCAACCAGGAGGGTTTTTCATTCATCAGCTATGAGTGCCAGGCACTAGGATTCTAATGGGAAACATTGTAGACTCAGTATCTATTCCCACAGAAGTGGCAGTCTACCTATCAGGGAAAATAATACTCTGAAGAAGAAATTACATTAAAGGTGGGACATAAAGTTTAGAAGAGTTTTACATCTTATTTTGTTCAAAAATGTTCTGTTCCCTTAAATGGGCTGGGGTAACTATTGAACTAAAACACTGATTCTTCAAATGATTCCTGTTATGATGTAGGTTCCACTAGTATGGAAACCCAGGTTCCTACTATAAAGAAACCCTAGAACGAAATTCCACCAAGAAAAACAAAAAGCAAAGCCCTACATAAATGAAACACAAGATGGAGAAGTTTTGATGAGAATGGGGTGTTAGCTTTCTGGGTGGTTTAGGTGAAGATAGCTGTCATAGGCTCACATGCTTGACTACTTGGTCCTTCAGTGGTGGAACTGTTTGAAAAGGATTAGGAGGTGTGGACTTGTTGGGGGAGGTGTGTCACCGGAGGGCAGGCTTAGAAGTTTCAAAAGATTCATGCCCTTCTGAGATGGTTCTTTCTATCTTCTGTTTGTGGTTTGAGTTCTAAGTCTCAGCTGCTGCTGCCTCTACATTTTTGTACTAACTCTCTGGTCAGCCCAATTAAAGGGTTTCTTTTATAAGTTAATTACCTTGGTCATGGTGCTTTATCTCAGCAATAAGAAAGTAACCAATACACTTCCCATCCCTATAGAAAATACCTGAGAGAAATAAACTTCAAGAAGAAAAGGTTATTTTAGCTCCTGGTTTCAGAGGTCTCATTCCTGGTTGTTTGGCTTAGCTGCTTTTATGTCTGAGAGCAAGGCACTATATCATTGTGAAAGAAAAAACTGAAGAAAATCTTCCATTTCATAGGAGCCAAGCATAGATTTTTACATGTATTTTTTATAACAAAGTCTTTCCTCCACAAACACTAATATGCCAGTCCATATTTGGATTGATCTGTCCATGAACTCAAAGCCTTCATGATCCAATCACCTCCCAAGGCCACATTGAACACTGCTACATTGGGGGCCAACCCTATAGAGAAGCATTTGTTGGAAATATATGTACAGGAAGAAACCTGAACTGTTTTCTAAAAGTTAGGCTTGAAGATGGCAATTCAGGGAAGTTGAGGGAACCCATTGAGTGTCAGTTGGGAGCAATGGTGTTCCAAAGTGAGAAGCATTTTATTATGGCTAGTGTCAAGAATTGTTGGCAATGATAAAAGTCTAATTGATTTTTAGTTGGTCTCTATATTGTTTTGAAATTTATAGACAGTGCACCTATTTCTTGGCTGCACCTAGTTGGACCATGTCCTCCCTTGCCCTTGTAAGCCACTAGGTGGCAGTCAGACAGAGGTTGGAGAATGGAAAAGTTTTTAACCTGTTTTTCAAGAACCTTTTGCTCTCCAATTCTAACAAAATCAACTGTCTGGAGTACCTCTTTGAAATGACCTCCTAGGATATGGCCTCTTACAGTTCTGCGGAAAGTAGCCACTTATGGGCCTGAGGTCATGCCGGGCCGAAAGAAGAATCAAGACTATCAGCTGGTTGTCAAGCAACTGAAAGCCTCCTTGTACAAGGACTGGCTGATTGTTTCCTCAAATGTCTCTTTGCTGTGGCTAGTGATGACCCAGTCTGAGTATGATTGGTCTCCTGAATCTGAAACAAAGGCATAATCACATGAGGTGGAGTTGGAAAGCACTAGATATTAACCCCAAGCCATGGTCAGGGGGATGCCTAAAGCAGGATTTTACAGGATTTAGAAGGCTCTGATACAATGCAATGTAGAAGGAGAAGGAAGTTCACTGAAAAGGAAGAAAGTCACCATGCATTAGAAGTAAAAACTATGGCCTATGGGTGTCCTAATGTTTCAGAAACTAAGTAAAAGCTCCAAGAATATTGAGACATTTTGGCAACTGTGGAAAAAGAACCTCTCCAGGAAAAGGCAGACAATCTGGGTTGATTGGATGGCTTTGGATAGAAAATGGGAGTCTGGGTTGATGAGGTGAAGAGGGTCTGTGAGCAAGTGGCAAAGGCTTCTCTGAAAAAATAAGAGAAGGGGAACAACTTAAAAAGAGACCATAAAAAGGAAATCCTTATCTCTAAACTACAGTCTGCTAAAGGTTCACCTAAACCTTTGCTTTCTCTTTACACTTTCAGAAAATTGGGCATGCTTTTGTCTTGGTCATACTCTTGGTAGTTCCCCTCCCCTGATTTTTAGCCCCCATCCCTGTACTTCAGTACACTCATGATTCCTGTTGGGAATTTTCTGACACTCCTGGAAGCTCAGAACCTTTGGAGTTTGGCTTGACTAGAGATATTCCACATATATATTTAGGTGGAATATATTTGATAGAGAATCAACTGAACAATAAGCTATGCATTGAAGTTCAAATATCATAAATGCAAAAGAATCCATGTTTCCATGTACACATGGCACTACAAAGCAGAATTTTCCTATCCACATTAGATGTGGGAACACTTCTGATCATATAGTTTGGGGGATGGAATTGTTGAATGTCTTTTTCCCTGAATAAAATTAGTTCATTCAATCTAATATGTTAGTGAATCCTAATAGTTGATGACTTACCAAATGAGAAGTTCGTATCCTGTCATTTTTTCCTTTCATTCAGTGTTTTCTAGCCTCATAACCTGGTATATAAATGAAAACTTCTCTGATTATCTCTTCACAGTAATTATACTTCTAGTCTCTGTTTAAAAGCTTTAGTGCCTTAGTAATCATAGCAGTACCCATGTAGGCTTGAGAAATTGTAGTAAAGAAATTACTCAAAACCAAAACAACACTTTGTTCAGAGTCTGATTTTTAGATTGTTTACTATAACTCTCTGATTCCACCCCCGCCCCAAGAGAGTTGTGGCGCTGCAAAGAACCATTGTCAAGAAGTGATTGAAACAAGGAGTTTTGTGCTAAAGATACTTCTATGAGAGCAGGGTCCTCTAGAGCCCCTGCTATGTCCCTCATAGGTGAGTATTTTTATAGGAGGTCTGGGTAGAGCTATTTAGAGCTAACAAAAGAAAAATGGAGAAATGCTCATGTTTTGGGGACCTTCCCAAAATGCTTATGTCTACCACAAAGACAAACTCTGAAATAGTTCAGGATACTTACAGAACATTCAGTGTTTGACTTTTGTTAGCATCCATTACCTAAACAATAGGCCACTCATCAGAGTTTGTCTCCTGTCACAAATACAAAGGAGTTGATCTCATAAGCAGAGTTGGTAGAAAAGGACCACGCAACTCCACAAGTATACTAAAATCTACTTAATTGTACACTTTCATGGGGGTGAATTTTATGGCACATGAACATCATAAAATTGGTAAGAAAAAAAGTTTGAATGAATGTCATCAGTCGCATCAAGTTCAATACAGTTGTTGAATTAGGTTCCCAGTATGTGAACCCCTTGAGCATCCAATATCCAGGACCTGTGAATTCAGGCTTTTCCCAGCTCCATAGAAGGCTGTTTCCTAATGATGTCATCTCTTTATTGTAACAGTGATGATCAAAGTAGGCAAGTGGAATAGAGTGATTAAAATATCAACTCTAAAATCAGGCAGCCTGAGTTCCTGTCCTTGCTGTGTGAAATTGGGTACGCCATTTCATCTTACTTATGTGTAAGCCTCATTATTCTGGCAGAGGAATTTGCAACGGCGGGGTCTCACTACTCTGCTATACTCCCCCTAGTGGATTATACTAAGAAAGGGGTTTAAATAAAATTCTGCCTCATACAGGCAGAATTTTTTTTTTATTCATTAGCAAAGTAGGCTGCCATAAAACCTATTCCATAGCTGATAAAGCCGTGGATCTCTATCTTTGAAAGTATTCTCAGTACAGCTTATGAAAGAATATAGCTAGTACATAGCCTCTAGTTGTGCAGTTAGGAATCTTGGCTGAAAATGGAACCTATTCAGGATAAACCCACTCCAAGGTAAAGAAAGACTTCAGTGGGTTCTTATACTTTGTTGGCGCAAAGATACTAGTAGTTCATTTGTTTTCACTAATCCACATATATTGACCACTTATAACTTTAAAACTAAGGTCCATTGCTAACATTAATCATGAAATGTTACACTAGTTTCACATTTCACCAACAACAACAACAAAAAAATTATTTGGCCTGGGATGGAGACATAACGCAGTGGTTAAGAGCACTGAGTGTTCTTCCAGAGGACCTAAATTTGATTCCAAGAACCCACAGAGAGGCTCACAATCATCTGTAACTCCAGTCTCAGGGGATATGACATCCTCTTCTGAGTTCAGAAGGCACTGTAAGCATGTGGTTCACAGACATACATGCAGACAAAACACTCATACACATTAAAATAAAAGCTTTGTATGTATATGTTATGTGTTATATGTTTATTATACATTATACATTGTATCCATGTCCAGCAATCTCTGAGTTATCAAATTCAGTTCTTGAGTGAGATACAGAGAGTAGAGCTCTTTATACTAACCACCCCTTTAGTGTACTAATTTCTAATACATTTCCCCTAACTACTATGAAATACACATTTGCTTGGATTAGTACATGTAAAACTATTTAAGTCTAAATTGTGAAATCATGGGTATGGAGTTGTTTGTGGTATTTCTTCCTTTACTTTCTCAATCATAGATCCTCCTTAACTGCTGACATTGGTGATTTGTGTCGTCCTTCTTCTGTATTGGTCCGATAAGCCAGAGGTTTGTCAGCTATATTGATCTTTTCTAAGAATCTGATTTTTGCTTCATTGATTTTTCTTTTTTCTGGTTTTACTTCCATTAATTTTAGACCTTATTATTTTATATTTCTCCCTTACTTTGGCTTTAATTAGATTTTTCCAGGTTTACCAAAGTGGAACTTTAGAAAAAAATGATTTGTGATGGATTTATTTTTAATATATGTGTTAAATATTATGAATTTCCCTTTAGAAGAGAAAGGAAGGGAGAGGAGGGGAAGTGAAGAAACCAATGCACAATACACATATGCATGGAAAAGTCATAGTGAAACCCCTCAATTTGTACAATTAATCTATTATCAAACAATGCATCACTAAGGTAAAAATAAAAATCCTTGGTCATTTTTTTAATATTAATGTGGTATGAAACAGCAATGTATTAATTAATTAATGTATTTAATTTAATGTATTAATTATTTAATGTATTAATTAATTAATGTATTTAGAAAACACTAAAACCATCCTGAATAGGGGGAAAACATTCCTTTTCAGTATTTCTTTAATTGAATTTTCCAGGTGTGCCATGTTCTATTTTTCAATTTTTTATTGATTCTTTGTGAATTTTATATCATGCACGCCAGATCCCCCTCATCTCCCCATATCTTCATACCTTCTCCCCATCTCTTCATATTTTCTTTGTCCTTGCAACTACCCCCCAACCAAAGAAATTAAAAAATTAGAAATAAATTCTCATCGTGGGAGCTGTAGTGTGCCACAGTATGTCACGCAGCATATACGCTTTTGTGCACACATCTTTACTTGTAAATGTTCATTAAAATGAGTCATTGGTCTTGTTCAAGGCCCCTGGTTACTGATACACTATCAATACTGAACCCTCAAGGGGACTCCTCTCAGATAGCCTGTTATTGCCCTGTGTCATTGAGATCATGAAGCTTTGAATCTGCAGGGTTGCCCTTCCATGTACTCCAGCGATTGACAGATGGGGTAGATTCAACAGTGGGCCAACTCATAGCCCTAGATCTGTGCCTGGGTAGTAGCTGAGTTAATTATCCCCTCAGCTCTCCTCACCCAGGAGGGCTGGCTCTCTAACACTGCCTTGGCTGGCTCACTGAATGCCACAGCAAGCAAGGAGTGGGGCCAGTTCTCCCACCTCCCACAGGCGACAAGGGATTGGGGGGTCATTCCTCACCCACACTACTTAACTGCAGATAGGAGTGGGCCAGCTCTCCTAGGCTCATGCCCTCAGGGCCAGCTCACCCAGGTCCTTACCACCAGGGTCAACTCTACTATGTTGCATGGGTAAGGTGCAGGACTTGCTTTCCCAAGTGTTGCAGCTAGTGAAGGGTGGGGCCAGCTCTACGCAGCCACAGGATATGGGCATAGTCCCAGGCAGCAGCCCAGACCTGGAACATCTACTTGTATATCATAGTTGTTTGTGCTGTGGGAGGGCCACATGCTGGGTGGAGCCTCTGGATGTCTTCCTCCCACCCTCTTGTGGGGGCTGTGTTCTATTTTTAACCTTCATTCAATGCAAAATATTTTTCAACTTCCCTGGATACTTAACTCTCAGATCTAAGAATTATGTAGAAGTATGTAGTTTCATTAGTGAATCATATGTTAATTATTATCATTAATTATGGTCATATGATATAATATTAATCATGATCATATCATAATTAATGATTTCTTTGTTAGTAACATTTTAAACTCTGTTAAGCTCACTGCATGACTGCTATTTATGAATATATGTATGTATGTAAATATATGTATGCATGAATGCATGTCTTCATGAATGTATGCTTTGAAATACTATGTAGCTCAGGATGGTCTGGAACTTGAGATCTTCCCACCTCAGACTCTTGAGTGATGGGACTACAGGAATGCATCACCATAATGGTCTAACCATTCCTATTATTTTAAATTCAGTAAATATGGTTTTGTGGCTCTGAATATGTGCTCTAATGATATATTATGCACATGCTTGAAAGAATATATGTTTTCTTTTATGTTTGATAGAAGTGTTTGAGAAAATCTACTTAAGTCAAGTTATTCATCTTGTTCTGGTCTTCTATATTTATCATAGATTTTTTTTATGTTCTCATCCCATCAGCCATTCACAGAGGAATATTAAAGTCTCACCAATAATTAATAAACTTAGCTATTTGTTCTTATTTTTAACAATAATTTTGCCTAGGTCTTTAGATCTCTTGTTTAATGTATGCATATTTAAAATGGTACTTTTGGAGAGAATTGATCCCTTTATAAATATGGAATATCTCCCATAACATTCTTTGTTATAGCATGATTCCAGCTTATATCAATATAGTTATTCCAGCTGCTTATGTTCAGCATTCTCATAGTACACACCTTTCCATTCTTTTACTTTCTAATCTTTTTGTCTTTATGTTTAAAGTAGATTCTGTATAGGTAGTATGGTGGTTTGAATGAGATTAGTTTCCATAGGCTCATAGATTTGAATATGCTTGGTCACCAGAGAGTGGCACTATTAGGAGGTGTGGCCTTGTTGGAGTAAGTATGG